>JAHSPW020000003.1:15891397-16261397 GCA_019985065.2 Arctostaphylos glauca
TTATGCGAAATTTGAGTTAAATACACGAAATTTTCTATTTAAATCTCTCAAATTAAAAAATTGAATTATTAAAATTCGAGTCTTTACAGTCTGTCCTTTTGTCCTCAGTTGTACCTCCTTTAACTCCGTGTCATCACCTCTAGCGCATCGATTGTCAAGAGTTTCCACATTTCAGGCCCTTCTCTTGGATCTCCTGCCACCAATCAAGTGGCCTTCCTTTCATGGTTGACCCTATGATCAGCGCCATTTTCGGTTCTGTTGATTAGTAAATTTATAAGTTAGTGAGAGAACTTGCATTTCTACAAATGTCGTCAAACTGATCATGTTGAAAAATAGACATTGATATCCTGGTATGTTCCTAACATCCTGGGCTCCTGCACGCAGGTTTGGGACCTAGGGGTCGCGGTCCCGTCATGGACCCTCTGATGATCAAGTTAGAACCGTACCATCGAGAAATAGAAATTGTATGGAAAATAATAGAAATAAGCTCTATAGTTGTGTACCTCTACCTTCTTTATCAGACAAGGATCGTGATGCTTTGGGAATGTCCCCAGTTCTAGGGCGCTCTGTCAGTTGTGATTGGTGATTCCATTTCCTTTCCGAGCTGACTATCCTCAAACTTGGGGAGCAGTCCATTAAGTGCTGAGTACCAGGGGCGCTGTCTCTAGGATTGCCCAAATATTATAGAAATACGAGTGAGTTATAGACTCCCCACTATGCTCATGCCGCCCTGCGTGGGATAGCTAATCAGTCATCGACTTTGCTTTGTTTATCAAGCACGCTCGAGCACGCATGGGCACTGCTGAGCACGCGTCTTCTGCGGATCAGTCTTGAGCCCAAAATGGGCTCATCAGAGTATATGCTTGAACTCCGTGCATGCATTTTAAGAATGGATAGCTCTCAGGTAGGAGATTTCACACAACAAGACTCCATCAATTATAACAATTTACCCCAGCAAGAGATTTGAATGAAATCATATAGGATACAGGGTAGCTCTGTAATATAATATTGATTTGTGTATGGATACTTAAAATTTTTTTTTTGGATTATAATAGAATCAAAGAAATAATACACTGGGTTACTCTTAGAGCTATGATTTACTTTTGAATCTCCTATTGACTTTCAAGCTATATGTTTTCAATATACACATCAATTAAATATTTTAATTTTTTTTATTGAGTTTACAGTGGATAAATGGTTATCTTTTTAAATTTCTGTTTGTGTCATGTTATAAATAAAAACGAAAAAGATTAAATCTAGGTAAAAAAAAGTCTCATTTGATTTCTTATTTTGTTACTTTCTTTCTCGCATAGATTGACTATAAATTAAATATGATTTGAAAGAAGAGATAGAATGAATTTATGAGATTGTTTCACAACCAAAGTATTTTAGAAGTGAATTGTATTCCATGAATATGAAATCTATCGAATGTTAGTTTTAAAATAAAATATGATAAATGTTTACATCAATCATACCTCAAACGGGTATTGAACAACTTAACATTTGTATTGATTTTTATCATTTATTGGACTATTAATTTTCTTATTCTATAATTGAAAGTAATTTTATATTTTTTTACTATTTAATGCATCGATCCACATTTCTGTAGTTTGTAAATATTGATATTGAATTGAGTTATTTATTATTTAATAAGAAAATAAATTTATGAAAACAAACCCGTGCATAGCATGGGTATAGCACTAGTTAAAGTGATATTGTTGGGTCAATGGAATGGACATATAATGTTTAGACTTTGTATTCTTGTGTTCTTACATAATCACAAATAAGTTTAAAATTTTGTATTTCAAATTGTAATATTTTTTATTTTTTAAAATGTAAATGGCTCCATTTTAAAAATTTACCTAGGCACTAGAATATTCGGGGCCCACCCTGTCCCTCAAAACGAACATATCCACCTTTGTAATTGGTCAAAATCGGAAGACATCCTTCATGGCCACCAGCCCTCACTCGTTTAAAAATTATATTTTTAGCATTCTTATACAACAAAACAACCCTATAAAAATAGTATTGCCACCCAAATACTTCCAATTATGTCTGGTCTTAAAATTGCACAAAACTCACTTGTATGTGGACATTTTTCTTAGTGCTAATTTTCTCACAATGTTTTTTCCAAACACTCTCTTTTTTGTTCCATAGAATAAAGTTTATTATACAATCAATCTCCTATAAATATTATTGTAAAAAATATTGAAAATGTGGAGGGCTGAAATATATGGGCTGATTGAGTAATGATATACAAAGATAAGTTCGATTAGGCCAGAAGACCATGGACTGTGTCAGCAGCGTGGGGCTCTGGCCGGTGTATTGCCAAACGAGTCTCAATAGTTTGCTCTGGTATATCAATGCTTGAATATCGATTGATCCGCTTCGACAGCATGGAGTTTTGGCTGATGTTGTGCCGAATGGGTTTACTACGGAAGAGGTACGAGCTTTACCAATTGCTGACCTGATGTCCTGTCATTCGACTGAGGCGGAGGGAACCTTCTGGAATGGTGGCAGACCCCAATTAGGAAAGTGCATTTATGGTAGTAACTAAGTTTGGGAATGCATCAAGTTTGAAAGGTCTCCTTACATGGAAATAAGGTGATTTGATATCACAAAATAAGGGAAGATTCCTCAAAGATTGTGTTAACAAAGACGACACTCGATGGCTTATAAATAAGAGATCATAGGCCATTAATTAGGTATGCTATCATTTATTGTGCAATTACTATTGTGATTTAATCTCTCAAGTGTTCTAACTTTAGTATCAGAGTGCCCACAAATTGGAAACGACCTGTTGGCACTAATTGGTTGTTTCTTGCGCAGGTCACTAGAGCGATTCAGATTGGAGAATAATCGCAACCCCACAATTGGCGACTCCACTAGGGACGATAGCCTCTTTCATCTAAAAATCATAATGGCTGGAGAATCTGTGTTACTAAAAGAAGTCAAAACCACCAGGATCAATCAAGCAGGTGCCTCTACCCCCAAGGAAAACGTGATACGAGCTCGGATCATGAGTTGTCGGATCACCAAGACGGAGCTATGGATCCCAAAGATGGAGCTAAGGAGGTGCTGATCCCGGACGGTCCAATTACAAGGTCCAAAGCCCGAGCATTACAAGAAGCCGTGAGGAGCCTAATGGTGACCACCTTTCCCACGCGAGAAGCCATGCAAGAAACCACCAAGATCTTGCATGTAATGAAGGTGGCCATGCATTGTGAAGCACGGAATGAAGGTTGCCGCCCGCATTCAAGTCTTGCCGCCCACAATTAGCTCATTGCTTACATCATGCCGCCCACTCTCTAAAAATAGCCAAGGACCATTTATGCATTGCCGCCCAACAATAAAGTCTTGGCTGTTTTTCCCAAATGAAGGTGCACGGATTATCAACATGACCACCCATCTTGGCCATTCATCAAATGCCGCCCATCTTCAATGGCCGGCCACCTAAATTTAGCTCTAGTTTTTCCTATAAATATTGTAATGTTTGAAGGATATTGTTTTAACTCAGATTATAATCAAAACTTGTGAGATTCTTCTCCTTTAGTTCTTCACGAACTCGAACTTATCGGATTCAATCCGTGGCGTTCATCCCGACTTATCAACGGCTCATCATCACCGTTGTGGCGTCTTCCATATACCACGATCCTTGCTTTGACTCATTCCTTGTATCGCGGTCCTCTATACCAAGATCCTTGTTTGGTCTAAAGTTTGTATCAAGGTCTCCACCCTATCCAACCGAACCTGTTTTTGGTCGATCCTTCAAAAGCGAAGTAAGTTTCGCATCAAAACGGCCCACTTCTTATCGAGAAAATTCCTTCGGAGGGACAGCCTCTGACTACACCACTGAAGTCAACAATGGCAGCTGAAGCGGGATGTGGAGAAAAGGGATGAAGCCTTAGACAATTTGCGCCTAGAGCTCATCTAGCTCAAGGCAAACGTGCGAAAGAATTGGGCTCCAGTAATGAGCCTAATGCGTGACAAGGGATACACCAAAACTATCACTTCACCACATGGTGAGCGCTCCAAACGTGTGTTCGTGTAGTAGGGGCTCAACTCTAAAGTTGTGACCAACTGTTGTGATGGTGGAAAAGGGGCTTGCCAAGCACGAACCTCAACGTCGGCACGACAATCGGACAAACAGAAAAACAACCAATGGATCTTGGCATTTGAGAGGTTGGGTGATTAGGAGCTGGACAACAGTCTGGTGGATAACCAGGCTGAATGCCAAGTCGAGAAATGGTACAGAGAAGATTTGTGTGATAAGTTGGAGAGAAATAAATGCAAGTCCAAGGACAACCGACTGGTTGCATGCCTTGTCACGTCAGTTCGAACTCGTTCAGAGGCTACACATGAACACCTTATTTCCTCTCCATTCATCCAAGATATCGAGTCAGTCAGTCCTCCTCTTGGCTTTAACCATCCAAAATTCAACAAATATAAGCCAAAAATCGACTCGTATACCCATCTGGTCCACTATAGGAAGATGATGTCGTTGTACTCCAGCAACGACGCACTAATGTGCAAAGTGTTCCCATCAAGTCTTGGGGAGCTCGGCCTTGTTTGGTTTGACAGGTTTCCTAACGGCTCATTCAGTTGCTGGAAAGATCTCTATCTAGCATTCTCTGCTCGGTTCAGTACTAGTATGAAGGTCAAGAACGAGGTGGACGCCTTGCTTGGTCTGTGCAAAGCAAAATTCAATTTGCTTAGGCAATATGCGGCTTGGTATTGGGAATTATACAATGAGATCGATGATTGTGACCCCTAGATTGTCGTTATTTCCTTTAAGCTTGGCCTACACTCAAAAAACAGGGTGTTTGATGATTTACTACTTATCCCGCATTGACATATGGACGAGCTTATGAGCCGAATCGAATTACATGCTCGGCTAGAGAAAGCCAAGAAAGCGAGGAATAAGGCCGAATAGAATGGTTCGAACTGGACAAAGCCAAACAAGGAGCGCTGTAAAGACCCAAAATTTTTTGAATTTTTATATTAGTATACGGGTTAATAAGAATAATTAATGTGGAGTGTGAGAATTAGTGTATTAATATGATTTGGGGTCAATGTGATAACATGATAACTTTGGGGGCTTGTGGCAGCATGTTGTGAAACCTAGCGGTGTAAGTGTAATTTTTGGGTGTTGAATTTGGTGTATATCAAACAAAACATATTTGTCTAAATAGAAACCCATCTCCCTTCTTTTCTCCCTCACGGTTGAGCTCTCTCTCAAAACCCTTGATCCAAAACTTGCTCCAAACTTCGATTCCTTCAAGATCCTATGCATTTCTCTCGTCCTTGGTTGATATCCGGTTGTGGTTTGCAACCACTTACTTGGAGGAGGTGTTCTTGGCATTTTACAACATTTGGAAGCTAGGGCTTGAAGTTCGAAGTTTGATTCTTGAATTTGGAAGTTGAGGTAGGAATTTCTCACACTTATTATGCGTACAGAACTTGATTTGGTGGTCATCTGATGCCTTGAAGTTGAATTGAGAAACCCTAAGTTCATATTTGAAATCTGTCAAAAAGTGTCTTTGTTCGTGCCCGAGGCACCGGTGCCTTGTTTTTGGTAGCACCGATGCCAATTGTTCTCTGTATCTCAGTTTTGGTGTTAGGCACTGGTGCCTTGATTTTTGATACACCGGTGCCTCTCTTTGAAATTGCTCTCTGTATCTTAGTTTTGGTGCTTGGCACCGGTGCCTTGATTTTTGATACACTGGGGCCTCCCTTTCGAATTCTCAGATTTTGGACTAAGCACCGGTGCCTTGTTTTTGGTGACACCGGTGCCATTTGCTTGTAGCATCTTAGAATTTCACTAAGCACCGGTGCCTCTAACCTTGATACTTCTCAATGGTTTTGTTATACTTAGGCAATTGTGTCGACGTGTTTTCCTACTTGAATTTGAACTCCGTGAACTCTAAAAAAACTTACGTTTCTTGGACATTAAATTTTGACTTTTATTTATTGTTTTAGATCATGTTAAGCATTGTATCATGCCATTAATGAGAACAAAGAAAGTGAATTATGTGACACACATTGATATTGAACTTGGTGAGTGAAAGTGATGAACTTTATGACTCGTGTTCATATTTTTACGATACGACACGAACATTATGAGACACGTGACATATGTGAACACCGTACTAGACTCCTTCGGAAATGCTAGGCAGGCCATGTACTGGAATGCCTTCAAGAGTGCCAGGAATGTACTTGAATGCCTACTGGAACGCCTTCGGGAGTGCCAGGAATGAATTAGAATGCCTCCAAGAGTGCCTTCTTTCTTTTCAGGTAGGACCTTGGAGTGATAGCATGGGGTGCTTGACATGTATGGATCGACATGCATAGTTTTGAAAGCTACATCGGAGGAATTACTTAACATCTTTTATTTATCATTTTTGAAAAGATGTAATTGTAACTCATATTTTTTTATTTCGGTTCAAATGATGTAAACCACTCAACTCCTTTTTGGATTTGGTGATAATAATCATTGGTCGAAGCGACCACTTTTGTAATCTATTTCAAACTTATTTTGATTTATTCTATAATCAACGTACCTTTTGGGAATTTTGGTGAGATTGTGAGTCTTTATTAATGGTAAATGTATAATTTTATTGTGTTTAAAATTGAAAGCGTGACAACTTAGTATCAGAGCCCCATGTTAGAATACCTAGAGACCGTGGGAAGACTTTTAAGTCTAATTGGGTTCAAACTCATTGTATTTAGACATGATTTGTGTGTGCTTGTGTGCATAACATGCATACCATGTAAGTAGGATTATATGTGGACGTTGACCCTTTTGTTAGGGATTCCTGGTTGACATTGGCCTTGTGATGACAATAGTCATTTGATATTGGTAGTATTGTTTTTATTGTTATAGAATTATGCCTCCAAGACGTGGGGTGAGATTGGGTGGACCTCGAGGCCTAGGCTGAGGCCGTTATCGTAAGATACCATTAGAAGATGTTGTGAGTCAACAGAAGGACGTTCCACATGCGGAGGAAGTTCACGGGGAAGTGGAACAGAATGTTGAACCGCCGGCCGTTCCGAGCGCGTTCACAAGGGAGTTTGTGGCGGCGCTAGCCGAGGCCAATAGGCTAAATCAGGCTGCTAGAGCCCATCCAAGTGATCGGGCAATTGATGCTATGAAAGAGTTTCGCCGTCTTAATCCTCCTCAATTCAGCGGAGAGGGTGATGATTTTCTCGCGGCTAGTCATTGGCTTTCCGAGATCCGTAAGCTATTCAAGGCTTTGAGAATAGTGGAGGATGACCTTCGAGTCTCTACTGTGGCATGTCAATTGGTCGGAGAAGCGAACGAATGGTGGGATTCTATCCTTGAAATAAGGAAGGATGCACGAAGGGCCGCTAGGCATATGGCAAGAGTTGATGAGCCGGATGTTGAAGACATGACTTGGGCTGATTTTGAGATTGTTTTCGAGAATCGATATTTTTCAGAATCCTATCGTGAACAATTGCGTATCCAGTTTGAGAGGCTACAGCAAGGAAATATGACTGTGTCAGAGTATGCTCCGAAATTTCAAAACTTATCCCGTTTTGCACCAGAGTTAGTGACTTCGGAAGATCGCAAATGCCGTTGTTTTGAGAGGGGTCTTCACACTTCTATGAGGAGGCTCGTCGTGAGCCAACACAAGATGCATTTTGTTGAAATTATCGAGTGTGCAAGGAGTGTGGAGTTGTCCAGTGAGGCACAATGTGGTTCTAAAGTTTGGGAACCAAGGCAGTCAAGTGTTGTGCAAAATTCAGCATCTTCAGGGAGCTCCGGGAGTCAGGGGCGCAAGTGACAGAGAGATCAATTTCAATCTCCTCAGAGCCACTCAAATCTTAGGCCACCAACTTTCTCCGATTCTAGGAGTAACACTTCGAAACCACCTGTTGTGTGTCATCGGTGCAACCAACCCGGCCATGTCCGTAATCAGTGTACGATGCAGCTGAGGGCTTGTTACTCTTGTGGCCAATCGGGTCATGTGGATAGAAATTGTCCCTAGGGGACGGGTGCATGTAGTGAGGCAGTTTCGTTCCGCAGCCAGAGGCAGCATCAGCCCCACTTTCGTCAAACTACTTCAGTTCAGGGTTCCCATGTTGGCAGGGGTGTGAGTTCGTTGGCACCTTCATCGGGTTCAGGACAACAAGGTGGCTACGTGCAGGCTCAGCATACCCAAGGAAGAGTTTTCAATGTCATGTCTGTTGCTGTACCATCTTCCTCACAGACTCTAGAGGCTTCAGTTGCCTATTGTTTAACTCTTTTGCTAGAGTTTTATTTGATTCTGAAGCATCACATTCTTTCATTGCTGCATCATTTGTGTATGCCTTGGAGATTGAGACCGACAGTCTTGAGTCACCTTTGTTCATCGAGACTCCTCTTGCAGGTAGGTCTTCACTTCATCGCGTTTGTAGAGCTTGTGAGCTTGTCATTCTTGACCGTCGATTCATCTTTGACTTTATCATTTTGGACATGTCGGGATTTGGTGTTATTTTAGGTATGGATTGGTTATCTACCTTTCATGCCACCATCGATTGTTTCCGAGTTCACGTTTGTTCACCCAAAGGGGGTTGTTTTGAGTTTCTTGGAGAATGTCGTGAACCATTAGAGCCTTATGTTGTGGGGATCTCGAGAGTGAGAGTCTATTTTTGCTTTGTTGGCGAGTTTGACTTTGGACGAGGATGCGTCCGCACGTGGAGAGTTACCTTTAATGGTCCGTGATTTTCCGGATATATTTCCAACTGAGTTCTGGTTTACCTCCCGAGAGAGAGGTTGAGTTTGCTTTTCGTACGCGCTATGGACACTACGAGTTCGTGGTTATGCCTTTTGGGTTGACAAACGCACCAGCTATATTCATGGACCTCATGAATCATATTTTTCATAAGTACCTTGATCGGTTTGTGGTGATTTTTGTTGATGACATTTTGATTTACTCACCTACGGAGGAAGAGCACCGGTCTCACCTTACCGTCTTACTAGAGCTTTTGAGGGAGCATTGTCTTTATGCCAAGCTCAGTAAGTGTGAGTTTTGGTTATCCGAAGTGAAGTTTTTGGGGCACGCCGTGTCGCAGAGTGGTGTATCTGTTGATTGAGGAAATGTGGAATCTATTATGAGTTGGCCGCGACAGAAGAGTGTTTTCGATATTCGCAGATTCTTAGGGTTAGCCGGGTACTATCGTTGTTTTGTCCTAGACTTTTCTCGTTTGGGCGCCAATGACGCGTTTGACACGCAAGGGGACACGTTTTGTATGGGATGATACTTGCGCGGTTGCTTTTAAGGAGTTGAAGAAACATTTGACTAGCGCACCAGTTTTGCTCGTTTCGGAATGGGGAATAGGTTACTCAGTTTATTGTGATGCCTCAAAGGAAGGGCTTGGATGTGCCTTGATGCAGACGGGACGGGTGGTAGCATATGGATCGTGACAGTTGAAGGTTTATGAAAGAAATTATCCTACGCACAACTTGGAGCTTGCAGCCGTTGTTTTTGCCTTGAAGATCAGGCGACACTACCTATACGATGAGAAGTTTGAGGTATTTTCCGACCACAAGAGCTTGAAGTACTTGTTCTCCCAGAAAGAGTTAAATTTGCGACAACGCCGTTGGATGGAGCATATTGAAGATTACGATTTTGAGTTACAATATCACCCGGGGAAGGCTAACATAGTGGCGGGCGCTTTGAGTAGAAAAATGACGCATCTAGCGTGTTTGGCGATCCACGAGTGGAAAACGATTCAAGATTTGGGGCCTTATGCGATGTGTTTTGAGGAAGCCTGGGAAGGAATGACTTTGTGCAATTTGACAGTGCATTCAACTTTATTGACTCGAGTGGGTGATGCCCAACAGCATAATGAGGAAACGAACGAGTTACGCAAGAAGTTCTTCAGTGGCAATGCACGAGACGGATGGATGATTCATGCCGACCGAAGTTTACGTTATCGAGGGAAACTATTTGTACCTATTTCGTGTCGGGAAGATAGTTTACGGGAATTTCATCACTCTCTTTTGGCCGTTCATCCAGGGGAACGAAGATGTACCATGACCTGCATAGACAATTTTGGTGGTCCGGAATGAAACGGGACGTGATGAATTTCGTGGCGAGGTGTCTTACATGTCAGCAAGTGAAGGCCGAGCATCAACGACCCACTGGGGAGTTGCAACCTTTACCTGTAGCTGAGTGGACTTTGTTTCGGGTATACCGAAATCATCGAGGGGACATGACACCATTTGGGTGATTGTTGATCATTTGACGAAGACTGCCCATTTCTTACCTATTCAGGTGACAGATTCAATGTAGAAGCTTAGTCGCTTGTATATTTGCGAGATCATTCGTCTTCATGGGATTCTCGTATCCATTGTATCCGATAGAGATCCATGGTTTACCGCTCGTTTTTTGCAGAGTTTGCAAGCAGCGGTTGGCACGAACTTATTATTTAGCACTGCATATCACCCTCAGACAAATGGACAATCCGAACGGACAATTCAGATTTTGAAAGATATGCTATGGGCTTGTGTTCTGGATTTTCGTAGTGGTTGGGAGGACCACTTGCTGCTTGTCGAGTTTGCATACAACAGTAGTTATCAATCCAGTACTGAGATGACACCTTATGAGGCTTTGTATGGGAGACCGTGTAGATCAACCGTGTGTTGGATTGAATTGGGAAAGACAATTTTAGTCGGACCGGACTTGATTGGAAAGACCACCGAGAGTATGAGAACGATTCACCAACGACTTTTGGCAGCACGAAAGGAGACAACCAAACAGATCAAGTTGATCCGTCAGAGGTTGCTTACCGCGCAAAATAGACAGAAGAGTTATGCTGATCGTCGTCGTCGCCCTTTATCATTTGAGTTGGCGATCATGTGTTTTTTCAAAGTATCACCGCGACGAGATTTGTCACGTTTTGGGCGGATGGGTAAACTTTCACCGCGGTACATTGGGCCATTTGATATTATTTAGAAGATCGGAGAAGTTGGATACTGTTTGGCTTTGCCGCCAAGATCATCAGGTGTACACGATGTTTTTCACGTTTCGATGTTGAGAAAGTATGAACCAGATCCGTCGCACGTGCTTGAGTTGTCCGAACTTGAGTTGGAAGCCGATGCTTCGTATGGGGAGGAACCAATACGTGTCCTTGATTCACGCGAACAAGTATTACGAGGCAAGACGATACCATTAGTGCGAGTGTTGTGCAGCAACCAAGGCAAGCAAGAGTCGACTTGGCAACGAGAAGATGAAGTTAGGGAGAAATACTATCATTTGTTTACGACTTGATTGTGTAATGTGTTGGAACTTGATCGTGTGGACTTGGTAGTCATTACATTGTAATATTTGATTTGGCATTGTCGATGCATGTAGCATATTATTACGCTTAGCTAATTTTATGGGCTTGTTGAGTCATGATTACGGTATTTTGTTTTGGCATTGTTGATGCATGACTTGTGTTGTTATGTTTATATAATTTTGAGGACGAAAATTTTCTAAGGAGGGAAGGATGTAAAGACCCGGAAAATTTTGAATTTTTATATTAATATACGGGTTAATAAGAATAATTAATGTGGAGTGTGAGAATTAGTGTAACAACATGATTTGGGGTCAATGTGATAACATGGTAACTTTGGGAGCTTGTGGTAGCATGTTGTGAAATCTAGGGGTGTAAGTGTAATTTTTGAGTGTTGAATTTGGTGTATATCAAACGAAACATATTTGTCTAAATACAAACCCATCTCCCTTCTTTTCTCCCTCGCGGTTGAGCTCTCTCTCAAAACCCTCCATCCAAAACTTGCTTCAAACTTCGATTCCTTCATGATCCTACGCATTTCCCTCATCCTTGGTTGATATCCGGTTGTGGTTTGCAACCACTTATTTGGAGGAGGTGTTCTTGGCATTTTACAACATTTGGAAGCTAGGACTTGAAGTTGGGAGTTTGATTCTTGAATCCGAAAGTTGAGGTAGGAATTACTCACACTTATTATGTGTATAGAACTTGATTTGGTAGTCATTTAATGCCTTGAAGTTGAGTTGAGAAACCCTAAGTTCATATTTGAAATATGTCAAAAAGTGCCTTTGTTATTGCCCGAGGCACCAGTGCCAATTGTTCTCTGTATCTCAGTTTTGGTGCTAGGCATTGGTGCCTTGATTTTTGATACACCGGTGCCTCCCTTTGAAATTGTTGCTCTCTGTATCTCAATTTTGGTGCTTGGCACCGGTGCCTTGATTTTTGATACACCGGTGCCTCCCTTTCAAATTCTCAGATTTTGGACTAAGCACCGGTGCCTTGTTTTTGGTGACACCGGTGCCATTTGCTTGCAGCATCTTACAATTTCACTAAGCACCGGTGCCTTTAACCTTGATACTTCTCAATGGTTTTGTTATACTTAGACAATTGTTTCGACATGTTTTCCTACTTGAATTGGAACTCCGTGAATTAGAAAACTTACTTTTCTTGGACATTAAATGTTAGCTTTTTATTTATTGTTTTAGATCATGTTAAACATTGTATCATGCCATTAATGAGAACAAAGAAAGTGAATAGTGTGACACACATTGATATTGAACTTGGTGAGTGAAAGTGATGAACTTTGTGACTCGTGTGCATATTTTTACGATACGACACGAACATTATGAGACACGTGACATATGTGAACACCGTGCTAGACTCCTTCGGGAATGCTAGGAAGGGCCATGTACTGGAATGCCTTCGGGAGTGCCAAGAATGTACTTGAATGCCTACTGGAATGCCTTCGGGATTGCCAGGAATGAATTGGAATGCCTTCTTTCTTTTCAGGTACGACCTTGGAGTGATAGCATGGGGTGCTTGGCATGTATGGATCGACATGCATAGTTTTGAAAGCTGCATCGGAGGAATAACTTAACATCTTTTATTTATCATTTTTGAAAAGATGTAATGTAACTCATATTTTATTTATTTTGTTCAAATGATGTAAACCACTCGACTCCTTTTTGGCTTTGGAGATAATGATCATTGGTCGCAGCGACCACTTTTGTAATCTATTTCAAACTTATTTTGATTTATTCTATAATCAATGTACCTTTTGCAAATTTTGGTGAGATTCTGAGTCTTTATTAATGGTAAATGTATAATTTTATTGTGTTTAAAATTGAGGGCGTGACAACTTGGTATCAGAGCCCCATGTTGGAATACCTAGAGATCGTGGGAAGACTTTTAAGTCTAATTGGGTTCAAACTCATTGTATTTAGACATGATTTGTGTCTGCTTGTGTGCATAACATGCATACCATGTAAGTAGGATTATATGTGGATGTTGACCCTTATGTTGGGGATTCCTGTTTTACATTGGCCTTGTGATGGCAATAGTCGTTTGATATTGGTAGTATTGTTTTTATTGTTATAGAATTATGCCTCCAAAACGTGGGGTGAGATTGGGTGGACCTCGAGGCCGAGGCCGAGGCCGTTATCGTGAGATACCGTTAGAATATGTTGTGAGTCAACAGAAGGATGTTCCATGGGTAGAGGAAGTTCACGGGGAAGTGGAACAGAATGTTGAACCGCTGGCCGCTCCGAGCGCGTTTGCAAGGGAGTTTGTGGCGGCGCTAGCCGAGGCCAATAGGCTAAATCAGGCTGCTAGAGCCCATCTAAGTGATCGGGCAATTGATGCTATGAAAGAGTTTCGCCGTCTTAATCCTCCTCAATTCAGCGAAGAGGGTGATGATTTTCTCACAGCTAGTCATTGGCTTTCCGAGATCCATAAGCTATTCAAGGCTTTGAGAATAGTGGAGGATGACCTTCGAGTCTCTACTGTGGCATGTCAATTGGTCGGAGAAGCGAACGAATAGTGGGATTCTATCCTTGAAATAAGGAAGGATGCACGAAGGGCCGCTAGGCATATGGCAAAGAGTTGATGAGCCGGATGTTGAAGACATGACTTGGGCTGATTTTGAGATTGTTTTCAAGAACCAATATTTTTCAGAATCCTATCGCGAACAATTGCGTATCCAGTTTGAGAGGCTAGAGCAAGGAAATATGACTGTGTCAGAGTATGCTGCGAAATTTCAAAACTTATCCCGTTTTGCACCAGAGTTAGTGACTTCGGAAGATCGCAAATGCTGTCGTTTTGAGAGGGGTCTTCACTCTTTTGTGAGGAGGCTCGTCGTGAGCCAACATAAGATGTATTTTGCTGAGATTATCGAGTGTGCAAGGAGTGTAGAGTTGTCCAGAGAGGCACAACGAGGTTCTAGAGTTTGGGAACCAAGGCAGTCAAGTGTTGTGCAAAATTCGTCATCTTCAGGGAGCTCCGGAAGTCAGGGCCGCAAGTGACAGAGAGATCAATTTCAATCTCCTCAGAGCCACTCAAATCTTAGGCCACCTTCTTTCTCCGATTCTAGGAATAACACTTCGAGACCACCTGTTGTGTGTCATCGGTGCAACCAACCCGGCCATGTCCGTAATCAGTGTACGATGCAGCCGAGGGCTTGTTACTTTTGTGGCCAATCGGGTCATGTGGATAGAAATTGTCCCAAGGGACGGGTCCATGTAGTGAGGCAGGTTTCGTTTCGCAGCCAGTTCAAGACCGTGGACAGCAACAATAGCAGTTTAGGGTTACCCAGAGACAGCATCAGCCCCACTTTCGTCAACCTACTTCAGTTCAGGGTTCCCATGTTGGCAGGGGTGCGAGTTCGTTGGCACCTTTATCGGGTTCAGGACAACAAGGTGGCTATGCGCAGGCTCAGCATACCCAAGGAAGAGTTTTCAATGTCATGTCTGTTGCTGCACCATCTTCCTCACAGACTCTAGAGGCTTTAGTTGTGAGGGGTACATTCCTATTGTTTAACCCTTTTCCTAGAGTTTTATTTGATTCTGGAGCATCGCATTCTTTCATTGTTGCATCATTTGTGTATGCCTTCGAGATTGAGACCGACAGTCTTGAGTCACCTTTGTTCGTCGAGACTCCTCTTGGAGGTAGGTATTCACTTCGTCGCGTTTGTAGAGCTTGTGAGCTTGTCATTCTTGACCGTCGTTTCATCTTTGACTTTATCGTTTTGGACATGTCGGCATTTGGTGTTATTTTAGGTATGGATTGGTTATCTATCTTTCATGCCACCATCGATTGTTTTAAAAGCCGAGTTCACATTTGTTCACCTGAAGGGGGTTGTTTTGAGTTTCTTGGAGAATGTCGTGAACCATTAAAGCCTTATTTTGTGGGGATCTCGAGAGCGGGAGTCTATTTATGCTTTGTTGGCGAGTTTGACTTTGAACGAGGATGTGTCCGCACGTGGAGAGTTACCTTTAATGGTCCGTGATTTTCCGGATATATTTCCAACTGAGTTGTCTGGTTTACCTCCCGAGAGAGAGGTTGAGTTTGCGATCGATTTACTTTCCAGTATCGCTCCGATTTCTATGTCACCTTATTGCTTTGCACCAGCCGAATTGAAGGGGTTAAAGACACAGTTGCAGGAGTTGCAAGACTTGGGATTTATTCGCCCTAGTACATAACCATGGGGAGCGCCAGCCTTCTTTGCGCAGAAGAAGGATGGATCATTGAGATTGCGCATTGATTATCGTAAGCTAAACTGTGTTACCTTTGAAGAACAAGTATACGATCCGAGGATTGACGATTTGTTTGACCAACTTCGAGGTGCGACATGCTTTTCGAAAATCGACTTGAGATCGGGCTATCATCAGTTGAGGGTCAGGAAGGAAGATATTGCCAAGTTTGCTTTTCGTACGCGCTTATGGACACTACGAGTTCGTGGTTATGCCTTTTGGGTTGACAAACGCACCAGCTACATTCATGGACCTCATGAATCATATTTTTCGTAAGTACCTTGATCGGTTTGTGGTGATTTTTGTTGATGACATTTTGATTTACTCACCTACGGAGGAAGAGCACCGGTCTCACCTTGCCGTCTTACTAGAGCTTTTGAGGGAGCATTGTCTTTATGCCAAACTCAGTAAGTGTGAGTTTTGGTTATCCGAAGTGAAGTTTTTGGGGCACGGCGTGTCGCAGAGTGGTGTATCTATTGATTCAGGAAAGGTGGAATCTGTTATGAGTTGGCCGCGACAGAAGAGTGTTTTCGATATTCGCAGATTCTTAGGGTTAGCCGGGTACTATCATTGTTTTGTCCTAGACTTTTCTCGTTTGGGCGCCAATGACGTGTTTAACACGCAAGGGGACACGTTTTGTATGGGATGATACTTGCGAGGTTGCTTTTAAGGAGTTGAAGAAACGTTTGACTAGCGCACCAGTTTTGATCGTTCCGGCATGGGGAGTAGGTTACTCAGTTTATTGTGATGCCTCAAGAGAAGGGCTTGGATGTGTCTTGATGCAGACGGGATAGGTGGTAGCATATGGATCGTGACAGTTGAAGGTTCACGAAAGAAATTATCCTACACACGACTTGGAGCTTGCAGCCGTTGTTTTTGCCTTGAAGATCTGGCGACAATACCTATACGGTGAGAAGTTTGAGGTATTTTCCGACCACAAGAGCTTGAAGTACTTGTTCTCCCAGAAAGAGCTAAATTTGCGACAACGCCGTTGGATGGAGCATATTGAAGATTACGATTTTGAGTTACAATATCACCCGGGCAAGGCTAACGTAGTGGCGGATGCTTTGAGTGGAAAAATGACGCATCTAGCGAGTTTGGCGATCCACGAGTGGAAAACGATTCAAGATTTGGGGCCTTATGCGATGTGTGTTGAGGAAGCCCGGGAAGGAACGACTTTGTGCAATTTGACAGTGCATTCAACTTTATCGACTCGTTTGGGTGATGCCCAACAGCATAATGAGGAAACGAACGAGTTACGCAAGAAGTTCTTCAGTGGCAATGCACGAGATGGATGGATGATTCATGCCGACCGAAGTTTACGTTATCGAGGAAAACTATTTGTACCTATTTCGTGTCGGGAAGATATTTTACGGGAATTTCATCACTCTCTTTTGGCCGTTCATCCAGGGGGAACGAAGATGTACCATGACCTGCATAGGCAATTTTGGTGGTCTGCAATGAGTTTGCGAACGATTTACTAACCAACTATGGACACTACGAGTTCGTGGTTAATGCCTTTCGAGTTGACAAACACACCAGCTATATTCATGGACCTCATGAATCGTATTTTTCATACGTACGTTCATCGGTTTGTGGTGATTTTTGTAGATGACATTTTGATTTACTCACCTACGGAGGGAGAGCATCAATCTCACCTTGCCGCCATACTAGAACTTTTGAGGGAGCATTGTCTTTATGCCAAGCTCAGTAAATGTGAGTTTTGGTTATCCGAAGTGAAGTTTTTGGAGCACGTCGGGTCGCATAGTGGTGTATCCGTTGATCCAGGAAAGGTGAAATCTGTTATGAGTTGGCCGCGACAAAAGAGTGTTTTCGATATTCGCAATTTCTTAGGGTTAGCCGGGTACTATCGTTGTTTTGTCCTAGACTTTTCTCGTTTGGCAGCGGCGATGACGCGTTTGACACGCAAGGGGACACGTTTTGTATGGGATGATACTTGCGAGGTTTCATTTTAGGAGTTGAAGAAACGTTTGACTAGAGCACCAGTTTTGATCGTCCCGGAATGGGGAGTAGGTTACTCAGTTTATTGTGATGCCTCAAGGGAAGGGCTTGGATGCATCTTGATGCAAACGGGACGGGTGGTAGCATATGGATCGTGACAGTTGAAGGTTCATGAAAGAAATTATCCTACGCACGACTTGGAGCTTGCAGTCTTTGTTTTTGCCTTGAAGATCTGGCGACACTACCTATACGGTGAGAAGTTTGAGGTATTTTCCGACCACAAGAGCTTGAAGTACTTGTTCTCCCAGAAAGAGCTAAATTTGCGACAACGCCGTTGGATAGAGCATATTGAAGATTACGCTTTTGAGTTACAATATCACCCGGGGGAAAGCTAACGTAGTGGCGGGCGCTTTGAGTAGAAAACTGACCCATCTAGCAAGTTTGGCGATCCACGAGTGGAAAACGATTCAAGATTTGGGGCCTTATGCGATGTGTTTTGAGGAAGCCCAAGAAGGAATGACTTTGTGCAATTCGAGAGTGCATTCAACTTTATCGACTCAAGTGGGTGATGCCCAACAGCATAATGAGGAATCGAACGAGTTATGGAAGAAGTTCTTCAGTGGCAATGCAGGAGACGGATGGATGATTCATGCCGACCGAAGTTTACGTTATCGAGGGAAACTATTTGTACCTATTTCGTGTTGGGAATATATTTTACGGGAATTTCATCACTCTTCTTTGGCTGTTCATCCATGGGGAACAAAGATGTACCATGACCTGCATAGACAGTTTTGGTGGTCCGGAATGAAACGGGACGTGATGAATTTCGTGGCGAGGTGTCTTACATGTCAGCAAATGAAGGCCGAGCATCAACGACCCGCTAGAGCGTTGCAACCTTTACCTGTAACTGAGTGAAAATAGGAGAATATTACGATGGACTTTGTTTGTTTCGGGTCTGCCGAAATCGTCGAGGGGACATGATGCCATTTGTGTGATTGTTGATCGTTTGACGAATACTGCCCATTTCTTACCTATTCAGGTGACAGATTCAGTGTAGAAGCTTAGTCGCTTGTATATTTGCGAGATCATTCGTCTTCATGGGATTCCCGTATCCATTGTATCCGATAGAGATCCGTGGTTGACCGCTCATTTTTTACAGAGTTTGCAAGCAGCGCTTGGCACGAACTTATTATTTAGCACCGCATATCACCCTCAGACAAATGGACAATCCGAACGGACAATTCAGATTTTGGAAGATATGCTACGGGCTTGTGTTCTAGATTTTCGTGGTGGTTGGGAAGACCACTTGCCGCTTGCCGAGTTTGCGTACAATAATAGTTATCAATCCAGTATCGAGATGACACCTTATGAGGCTTTGTTTGGGAGACCTTGTAGATCACCCGTGTGTTGGACTGAATTGGGAGAGACGATTTTAGTCGGACCGGACTTGATTGGAAAGACCACCGAGAGTATGAGAACAATTCACCAACGACTTTTGGCAGCACGAAAGGAGACAACCGTACAGATCAAGTTGATCCGTCAGAGGTTGCTTACCGCGCAAAGTAGACAGAAGAGTTAAGCTGATCGTCGTCGTCGCCCTTTATCATTCTAGTTGGGAGATCATGTGTTTTTGAAAGTATCACCGCGACGGGATTTGTCACGTTTTGGGCGGAAGGGTAAACTTTCACCGCGGTACGTTGGGCCAGTTGATGTTATTGAGAAGATCAGAGAAGTTGCATACCGTTTGGCTTTGCCGCCAAGATTGTCGAGTGTACTTGATATTTTTCACGTTTCGATGTTCAGAAAGTATGAACCGGATCCATCGCACGTGCTTGAGTGGTCCGAACTTGAGTTGGAAGCCGATGCTTCGTATGGGGAGGAACGGATACATGTCCTTGATTCACGCGAACAAGTATTACGAGGCAGGACGATACCATTAGTGCGAGTGTTGTGCAGCAACCAATGCAAGCAAGAGTCGACTTGGGAACGAGAAGATGAAATTAGGGAGAAATACTCTTATTTGTTTACGACTTGATTGTGTAATGTGTTGGAACTTGATCGTGTGGACTTGATAGTCATTACATTGTAATATTTGATTTGGCATTGTCGATGCATGTAGCATATTATTACGCTTAGCTAATTTTATGGGCTTGTTGAGTCATGATTACGGTATTTTGTTTTGGCATTGTTGATGCATGACTTGTGTTGTTATGTTTATATAATTTTGAGGATCCTGTTCATATTATTACGCTTAGCTAATTCTCATCCTTGGTTGATATACGGTTCTGGTTTACAACTACATACTTGGAGGAGCTATTCTTGGCATTTTAGAACATTTGGAAGCTAGGTATTGAAGTTGGGAGTTTGATTCTTGTATCCGAAAGTTGAGGTAGGAATTTCTCACACTTATTATGCGTATAGAACTTGATTTGGTGGTCATTTGATGCCTTGAAGTTGAGTTGAGAAACCCTAAGTTCATATTTGAAATCTGTCAAAAAGTGCCTTGTTTTTGGTAGCACCAGTGCCAGTTGTTCTCTGTATCTCAGTTTTGGTGCTAGGCACCGATGCCTTGATTTTTGATACACCGGTGCCTCCCTTTCAAATTGCTCTCTGTATCTCAGTTTTAGTGCTTGGCACCGGTGCCTTGATTTTTGATACACCGGTGCCTCCCTTTCAAATTCTCAAATTTTAGACTAAGCACCGGTGCCTTGTTTTTTGTGACAGCGGTGCCATTTGCTTGCAGCATCTTAGAATTTCACTAAGCACCGGTGCCTTGTTTTTGGGCACACAGGTGCCTTTAACCTTGATACTTCTCAATGGTTTTGTTATACATAGACACTTGTTTCAACATGTTTTCCTCCTTGAATTGGAACTCTGTGAACTGTAAAATTTACTTTTCTTGGACATTAAATGTTGGCTTTTATTTATTGTTTTAGATCATGTTAAGCATTGTATCATGCCATTAATGAGGACAAAGAAAGTGAATTGTGTGACACACATTGATATTGAACTTGGTGAGTGAAAGTGATAAACTTTATGACTCGTGTGCACATTGTTACGATACGACACGAACATTATGAGACACATGACATATGTGAACATCGTACTAGACTCCTTCGGGAATGCTAGGCAGGGCCATGTACAGGAATGCCTTTGGGAGTGCTAGGAATGTACTGGAATGCTTTCGGGAGTGCCAGGAATGTACTAGAATGCCTTCGGGATTGCCAGGAATGAATTGGAATGCCTCGAGGAATGCCAAGAATGATTTTGAACTGAGATTCTTTATGAATGCCAAGATTGACACTTTGATACATAACGAGGACAGATTGGTGACACACGAAATTCGTGGATTTGATTTGAATGGATTAAGGAACCATGGTGCACAATACAGTTATCTAAGCTATCTCTCAATCTAATATTGCTTCTGTTTACTCTATGATGCGAGGAAGGGCAGAGATGGCACGGGCAAAGAGGAGGAGCTTAGTCTACCAATGGGACCAATCACAAGGTCGCGGGCCAAGCAACTTAAATCAGCCTTCCAAAGCTTTGTGGGCCAATTCCTAAAGGAAGGGCTGGATAAACCAACCTCAGATAGCAAGAGTGGGTTGAGTGGGAAGACTAAAGAAGAAGACCAGCCCATTAACTTAATCCAGGCGTGTGGGCTGGATATTGAGAATTAGTTTTATGTTATATGCTTTGTTAGGCCTAATTATTGTTATATTTAGGGCCCAAATCGTTTTAGGGCTTTTATATATAGCTAGGGCTTTATGTTTCAGCTATAAATACTCCTTTAAGTGGAGTTTTGGTCAGTTTTATGAACTGAGAAATTCAAGTACGAATTTACAAGTGAGGGGTTCAACTTCTTCTTGTTGCATCACGAATTGGAATTAACTTATCAAGGTAAATCTTGTGGCGTTCTTTCTGATTCATTCCTATAATCTACGTTTCTAATTGCTTGTCAATTAGGGGTTTAGTAGGACATCCTATTGCTTGAACATCAAATCTGTGTGTTGGGGTTTTGGGATTCTATTTGATCCTTGGGTTCCGCATCAATTCTTCTTCTTTATGGTTTTAATCCTTTAACTGTGTTGGATCTAATGCCTTTACCTTTGAGTGACATTGCTAGCTTGGATGGCAAACAAAAGGCTGAGTTGGTTCGAGCTATACATGAGAAGGCACGGCAGCAAATAGAGAAGAAGAATTGGACGTATGCTCAAAAGGCCAATAAGGGGCGGAAACAAGTCATATTCCAACCAGGTGATTGGGTTTGGGTGCACATGAGGAAAGAGAGGTTTCCTCATCACAGGAAGTCTAAACTCGATCCTAGAGGTGTTGGACCATTTCAAGTGTTGGAGCGCATTGGAGACAACGCCTATAAAATTGATCTTCCAGGTGAGTATCAAGTGTCTGCAACTTTTAATGTTTCTGATCTTTCTCCTTTTGATATGGATGCAGATTCGAGGACGAATCTTTTCGAGGAGGGAGGGACTGATGCGAGCAAGGGCAGAGATGGCACGGGCAAAGAGGAGGAGCTTAGTCTACCAATGGGACCAATCATAAGGTCGCGGGCCAAGCAACTTAAATCAGCCTTCCAAAGCTTTGTGGGCCAATTCCTAAAGGAAGGGCTGGATAAACCAACGTCAGATAGCTAGAGTGGGCTGAGTGGGAAGACTAAAGAAGAAGACCAGCCCATTAACTTAATCCAGGCGTGTGGGCTGGATATGGAGAATTAGTTTTATGTTATATGCTTTGTTAGGTCTAATTATTGTTCTATTTAGGGCCCAAATCGTTTTAGGGCTTTTATATATAGCTAGGGCTTTATGTTTCAGCTATAAATACTCCTTTAAGTGGAGTTTTGGTCAGTTTTATGAACTGAGAAATTCAAGTACGAATTTACAAGTGAGGGGTTCAACTTCTTCTTGTTGCATCACGAATTGGAATTAACTTATCAAGGTAAATCTTGTGGCGTTCTTTCTGATTCATTCCTATAATCT
Organism: Arctostaphylos glauca; assembly: GCA_019985065.2. NCBI lineage: Eukaryota > Viridiplantae > Streptophyta > Magnoliopsida > Ericales > Ericaceae > Arctostaphylos > Arctostaphylos glauca. Next base: position 15,913,881 of record JAHSPW020000003.1, read on the forward strand.
ACGTTTCTAATTGCTTGTCAATTAGGGGTTTAGTAGGACATCCTATTGCTTGAACATCAAATCTGTGTGTTGGGGTTTTGGGATTCTATTTGATCCTTGGGTTCCGCATAACTCTATCTCTCTTTATGTTGATATAAATGTTCGTATAACTTATCATATCTTGTCATATGCATGTAATACGTGTGTAGACTTTCCAACTGGGCTGTCGAGCTCAACCCCTCTTTCTTTTCAGGTACGACCTTGAAGTGATAGCATGGGGTGCTTGACATGTATGGATCGATATGCATACGCTTGAAAGGTCTTTGATTTATCATTTTTGAAAAGATGTGATGTGAACCCTTGGAAGTGAAATCCCTTAAACCCATGATCAGATTGAATACAGCCCAAGAAAGCCAAGAATCAAGTCGATAAATGATCTAGACCCGTTAAAACTTGTTTCAAGAACCTAGATTTGATTAGAACGCCACAAAGGGTTTGCCTTTGATAAGTTCTGATTGCTCAATCAAGAACAAGTAGAGAAGGCTGAAAAGCTCTCCAAGAATATTTCTTCAATTCAAAAAATGTCTCCCCAAGACGGCTACAAGAATGTTTTATACTATCTATGAAACCCTAGGACCTAAAAGGCCTTTAATAAAATAAAAGACTTGGGCTGATGATACTCAAGCCCAAAACAACTTAAACTACTTAAAATAAAAGACTTGGGCTGATGATACTTAAGCCCAAAACAATCTTAAAATTAAATAGATGTCTCCTTAATAAAATAGGCCCACACGCCTAAGTAGCTTGTATCACATGGATTAAAGCTGGTTCCACTTCTTTCAATCCCATCTTGAATGTTGGGGTCTTGCTTGAAACATTAGCAAATTCAGCCCAAGTTGATTTTACCAATCCTTGCATTGCTTCCTTGATCTTCTTAGCTCTTGATCTTGTGATTGGTCCATCTGGAACTTGCAAAGGATCATCTCCAAGACTCGATCCACCATGGTGCCCATCAAGATGTAATGTAACTCATACTTTATTTGTTTCAGCTCAAATGATGTAAACCACTCAACTTCTTTTTGGCTTTGGAGATAATGATCATTGGTCGAAGCGACCACTTTTGTAATTTATTTCAAACTTATTTTAATTTATTCTATAACCAATGTACCTTTTGGGAATTTTGGTGAGATTGTGAGTCTTTGTTAATGGTAAATGTATAATTTTATTGTGTTTAAAATTGAGGGCGTGACAAGCGCCGACGCGAGACGATTGTTGTACAGACAGGGAAAAAGAAGGATATGTGGCCGTTTGAGTATGTGACCAAGTAGACCACGTTTGAAATCCCCTTATTCCAATTTGTCAGGAAAATTGAGCATGAGCCCTTCTGTAGACGGCCAAACAAACCTATAGGAGAGACAAAGTCAGGGAACCAAAGGTTAAGATGTTCATACCACAGGGACGGAGGACATTTGACAGCCAATTACCAACATTTCAAGACCTTCTTGAAGGAGATGGTGGACGCAACCGAACTATAACTTGTTGCAGGACAAGAAATCATGAGTATTGATTTGGCTCCCAGCAAGTGCCGAAGGGATCCGAAAATTGATACATGATTTTTCAAGAGGATCCTGATGGACCTCGATAGCTCGGTCGAGGTAATGTACTACACCGTGTTGAAAAAGATAAGGTACAAAGAGACCAACCTTCAACCAACTGAAGTGTCATCGGTCGATCTCAATGGAGACCCAGTTTGATTGCTCAACAAGTTCACAATCTCTGCCATGGATAGATCGATGACCTTGCAGACGGAATTCATAGTCATAGACTTGCCTTCACCCTATAATGCCATTGTCTGCAGGGAATGGGTGAATAAGCTGGGGGAGTGGCCTCCACATACCATCAAGTGTTGCAATTACGAGGTGGAAAGCATTTATGGAAGTGAGGTGTCGGCCAAGTAATGTTTACATAGCTGTTGTGAAAAGTAAGTCTACTCCCTAACGGGTTAGCTGGGTCGAAGTACTGGATTTTTCATTATTGGAAGATGTCAGCATACTAGCGGATGAGAAGGTAGTAGTGGACTTGATTACCATACCCATAGACAAAGAATATCTAGAGAGATTCTTTCTAGTCGGCTCGTCTTTGTCCGAGCGAGAGAAAGAAGATATGGTAAAGTTTCTGACCAATTACATCTCTATTTTTGCATGGACTCTATATGAGATGCCTGGTGTCGACATTGAGTTTATCTACCATGAGCTTAAGGTCGATCCATCCCGTCAGCCAGTTGTGCAAAAAGCTCATCGATCAACCGTAACCCATACAAACACAGTGATCAAGGAAGTTGACAAGTTATTAGAAGGCAAAGCAATCAAAGTGGTGCAATATTCAAGCTGGCTAGCGAATACGGTGGTGGTGAAAATAAAGAATGGCAAATAGCGGGTTTGTGTAGATTACACTAACCTGAACGATGTCTACCCCAAAGATAGCTTCCACGTACCCAATATTGATCAACTTGTGGATGCGACGACCAAACATGAGAGCATGAGCTTCGTGGATGCCTATAGGGGCTACCATCAATAGCTATATTCAGCCCGGATCAAGACAAAACGACCTTCATCATGCCGAGGGGGCTCTACTATTATAGAGTAATGCCCTTCGATTTGAAGAATGCCAAAGCAACCTATCAGAAGATGGTCACTAAGATGTTTGAAAAGCAAATTGGCAAAACGATAGATGTCCAATATGGTGGTTAAGAGCACCAGGGCCAAAAATCATTTGACGGACTTACAGGAAGTATTCAACATTCTCAAGAAGCACAAGTTGAGACTCAACACATCTAAATGTGCGCTCAGAGTCGACTTTGGAAATTCCTCGGCTATTTGGTGACACGAAGAGGAATAGTGGCCGACCTAAACTAGATCTAGGCAATCCAGCAACTTTCGCAGCCAGCCATAGTTAAAGAAGTGCATAAGCTCACTGGCATGGCGACAGCTCTCAACCGGTTCATCAGTCAGTCACCTGACAAATGCAGACTATTTTTTGAATGCCTAAAGAAGATTGGCTGTCGCAACTTCCTACGGAATGGGGAATGCGATGAAGCCCACATTCAGCTCAAAGAATATCTCATTATGGCCCCACTGCTGACTAAGTCTATTGTCGGTGAAACACTCTACCTATATCTTGTTGTATCTCCCCACGCTATAGCTCAGTACTTGTCTGACATATAAAATCCAGAGATAGCCCCGTGTATTACGCAAGGAAAACTTTGTTAGATGTCGAGACTAGGTATCTTCCACTCGAAAGCCTCACTCTAGCACTCATATTGGCCTCAAGGAAGCTCGCCCCCCCCCCCCCCCCCCCCCCCCCCGTTTCCAGGGTCACACAATTGTAGTTCTCGCCAAATACCTGTTGAAGGCCATACTAAGAAAGGCTAACCTATCACGGAGAATATCTCAATGGGCCATTGCATTCAGCAATTTTCACATCAGATATCAATCCCAAATAGCCATCAGAGCTCAGGTTCTGCTTTGTGGTTGAATTCACACCTCAGCTAGATTCAGTGACTCTGATGGCCAACCAAAAGGAAAAGCCCCTTTTTGACAAAAAGGATGGATTCGCCAATGAAGTCTGGACCTTATATGAAAAGTACTTTGTGAGCAGGAGCCTTACTTATTTCACCAGGAAGAGTACTTCATGAGGCACGCTAGTCAGGTTGATTTTTATGCCACCAATAATGAAGCCAAATATGAAGAAGCCCTTCTGATAGGCAAACAGTCGGTGCAGATAAACTTTTCATCCATAGTAACTCTCAGTTGGTGATAAACCAACTTTCAGCAGAGTACGAGGCAAGGGACGAATGGATGGGCAAATACATGAATAAAGCTATCGAACTAATTTAGGGATTCTGGAATGTCCAAGTGAGACAAGTTGCAAGGGAGCAGAACTCATATGCCAATGCATTGGCATGCATAGCTTCGACCGTGAAAGTCAATGTTCATCGAACAATAACAATCGATACACTTATTTGACCAAGCATTGAACGAATGGAGTCAATAGAGGTGTTGATGACTGAGCATGGCCCAAGCTGGATAGATCCTATTATCATGTGCTTGAAAGAAGACAAGTTGCCAGTCGATAAGAGGGAGGCACATCACATAATCCACAAGTCAACACGATTTTGAATTTCATCCAAAGCCAAACTATATCGACGGTCGTTCACCGAGTCGTACTTGTACTGTGTACATCCCGTGATGATCGAGAAGGTGTTGTACAAAATTCATGCTGGCAATTGTGGTTGCCATTCTAGAGAACAGTCCCTAACCCATAGAGCAATCCCTCAGGGTTGCTAGTGGCCAAAGATGATGGAAGAAGCACAACAATTTGTTCAAAAATGTGACAAGTGCCAATGGTTCTCTCCACTAATTTGGCAACCGGCCGAACAACTCTTGTTTTTGACAAGCCCCTGGACATTTGTGCAGTGGGGATTGGAAATAGTAGGAAAGATACTGACGGCTCTAGGAGGCTTCAAGTTCCTCATTACGACCACCGGTTACTTCACCAAATGGGTTGAGATCGAACCACTGGTCACCATTGAAGAAAAGGATGCCAAGAGGTTCACCTAGAAAAACATTGTCTCTAGGTTTGGCATCCTCTATACGTTCGTCTCTGACAACGGTGCTCAATCCGTCGGCGGTCTTTTCACAGACTTCTGTGCCGAATACAGGATCAAATTCTTATAATTCCACACCATGCTATCCATAGGGTAACAGGCAGGCCAAAGTATCGAACAAGACAGTGGTAGGGGGAATAAAAAAGAGGTTGCTAGCAACTAAAGGATGATGGGCAGAAAGATTTCCAAGTGTACTTTGGGTGTACCGAACTACGCCACCTCAATCTACAAGACAGACTCTGTTTTCCCGGGCATTCGGCATGGAAGCCGTTATTGCACTCAAACCAAAACTACCGACCTTCCGCACCAAACATTTCAATGAGGATCAGAATAGTTAGGAAATTGCAAAGGATCTTGACTTGACCGAAGAAAAATATGATCGTGCAAGAATCCGTCTCACCGCTTCTCAGCAAGAGGTGGCCAAAGGATACAATCTAGGAGTTAGGCAACGAAAATTTTAGCCAGATGATTTGTTACTAAGAAAAGTAGTATCCAATACCAAGAACCGATCTGATGCTAAACTTGATCCGAACTGGGAAGGCCCGTAGAAAGTAACAGAGCAGGAAGGTATAGGGGCTTACCGACTGGAAGATATGACCGGGGAAGCTGTGCCGAATCCTTGGAATGCCATCAACTTTAGAAAATATTCCCAGTAGTTATTTTCTTTTTTGTTACTTTTTTTCTTCATCGTTTGTAGTGAGTCAAGGCTCCTTTATGAAAGCAATAAATTATCTTTTCTTTTATACATTCTTGTGTCAACATCTAACGAACGCCGAACATATGTGCTAAAGGTTGGGGTCCTTAACCAAAAGAGCCCTAGACTAACCTTGGAAGGCTAAGGCAACGCTCGCAAAAGGCTAGGGTCTACTTATGGTGCCCTAGGCCAAAATAAATGTGGATGGAAATCCCAGGGCACTAAGAATTCACAAACACCAGTTTCCAAACCCTCAGTGAGAGGAAACTGGACAAGTTGCACATCGCCCGCTATAAGAAAGACTATACGGCGTTTTGGCCAAAATAATCAAACAAATAACAAGAGACATTTATAAAGCAGCATCCATATTCAAAAGGAAATTAAAGAGTATGGAGGATCATAATAAAAAACTACCGACGACGTCGGCAAAGGAAAAAGTTCCAACAAAATTAAACAAACAAAGACAACCTACTGCTCGGCCAGCACCTCTTGGTCATGGCCGACAAAGAGGGCGTCACGGTCGGTAGGCTCTTCATGGCTGGCAGGTGCCCCCGCCTTTGCTGGAGTGTCACATGGAAAAGCAGAAGGATTCTACATGAGTGGAGAGTCATTGGCAGCCCTGGGGAGTGCCCCTTGTAGGCTGTATATTCGGTTAGCCCCTTTTCTATTTTAATGCTGGTTTATCCAAAAAAAAAAGGAGAGTCGTCGGCAGTACCAGCCGACTTCAAGCCGTCAACCCACCCACGCTGGTTGATAACGTATTTGCCTTTATCACCTCCTCCTCACATTGGGCCTCTATTTCGTCAAAGCCCTTGTTGTAGGCCATCTATACCAGGTCCTTTTGTTGATCCCTAAGCCCTTCAGCCTCTTTCAGTAGATCAGCATTGGCACTCTAAAAGACATCAAGGTTGGAGGTCAACTAGGCCACCTCGTCCTTCAACTGGGCAATCTCAGCATCTCTCGCCCGCTCCATAGCCTTCTCATTAGCCAACTAACAGGTAGACCAATTAGTAACATGCATCGACTCAAAATATGCTAATCGAATGCCAAGAGTTCCTTAATGGTATGAGAGAAAAGAAACGGACAATATATTAGAAGAAGTTATCTAAAAATGAAGGGAATATCAAAGAAGTTGCATTAAACATACCGACATAGCATTCTTCAGAGCTTTTTGGAAGAGGGGCTTGATGACTCCAAGTAGCACTTCGGCATCCTTTGGCAGAAGGACCGAGCGAGCAAGAACACGGGCGACCCCCCTATCAGCAATAGAGTTGGAGGTTGCAACCCTTACCTTGCTGTCCTTAAACTTAGGCCTCTAGGGTTGGACATCAGCAGGCTCGATTTGTTCCTCACCATCTTTAGACGCTTCAGAATGGACCAAGGAAATGTGCTCTTCCTCAACCACTGACTCTTCCCGAGGCCTTACTCAGAAAGCTTGAGGGGAAGGTAGTCAACGTGGCAGATTGAGACCAATTGATGACGACCATTCGAGCAATTAAGCAGCGATTGGTCTTGCAGTTCGGCGTTGGATGTGCTCCATTTTTGGTCGAGCAATGTCTGCTGGGTCTTCTATTCAATCAATGTAGTGCAAGAATTTACTTGAAGAGGCCCGTTTAGCAAGCTAATCTTTTAGTGTATGCTTATAATGGGGCTCAAAGTCTAGAATAGCGAAGACATCTCGGTATCTGACGTCGACTTGAAAAGCTTGGAAGATCTGAGTCGGGTGAGACTCGACGTTCAAACGGCCGATAGCTCTTTATCTGAAACAAACAAGATATCAAAGCCAACAAAAAATATGTAATGAAAATATGCAAGTAGTGATCAAAGAGCCGTACCGAGGGTGACTCTGTAGATGGTGTCTTTTCAATTTGACCATCCTACTAGACAAATAGAGTAAAAAAATGTCATAAAACTCAAGGTCGAGCTCGTGAAGGTCTTTCAGCCGAACGATTGACATTGTGATTCTAAAGACGTTGACCAACACTTGATAAGGGGCGAGGTTAAGCTCGTAAAAGGCACGTTGGAGCCACGGATGGAGGGAAAACCGAACCCCCTTCAATGATGGTCATCATGGGAATATGGATGCAATTAGGACAATAGTCGGGCACGATGCCGATCAGTAATAAAGAAAGTTGTACGTCATCAGGAATGCTATATGTTATCCAAAAGACTTGTCTGTTGACATAGGAACTGAATCACGCTCGGAACTTGTTTCTCTTTGGCACCATGAGAAGACCTACCAAAGGTACAAGGGTTCAAACTAGTCAAAAAGCAAGATAAGAGAGCTGACACGAAAGGCGTTCGGTATGTATGGATACCGAAAGAATGAGGTAAAGCTTTGGATATCTGATCAATGGGACACTCGACAAAAAAAGGTATACTGATGTGACATGCTCGCAGGAAAAGATGATGGGACGGTATCAAGGGTACTGTTCATACGTGAACAGTGCCGAAAAAACTAAAATCAAGCTTTCTAAAGAGTTGTATAAACAAAATACAAGTGAAGACACGTACAACGGCAAGAAAAATTGATTTGGAATGATTTACCTATGAAATGGAGCACTAGTTGCAGATGATTTGAGGATTTTTGCGCAAGGAGTTCTCAAGCAATAGAAAACAGAAGAAGAAATAAGAGAAAAGTGATTTCTATCCCCCTTTCGTTCCTTATATATGTTTGAAATGAGGAGTCAAATGGAACGGGGGGAACGAAGCGAAGCAAAATTTGGGTCGTCCGATGGGCGACACGTGGAGCAATCTAGCATGTCTGGCAATTAATGCCTCTGAACGGCGCATGCGAATGTGAAATAACGGCCTGACACACAACAAATCAGCAAGCGACGTGTGTCCAAACCGTTGCAACTTTATGATTTCGGTCATTTATGTCAACCAATCATCAGTTGAGCCAATGCTTAGTAGAGGGGCTATTGTGGACGGCCGAAATATATGGGCCAATCCCGTAATGATATAAGCAGATAAGTCTGGTTGGGCCAGAAGACCATGGACTGTGTCCGTAGTGTGGGGCTCCGGCCGACATATTGCCAAACGGATCTCAACATTTCGGTCTGGTATACCAACGCTTGAATATCGATTGATCCGCTTCGACAACATGGAGCTCCGGCTAATGTTGTGTCGAACGGGTTTACTACGGAGGAGGTATGTGCTTTACCAATTACCGACCTGATGTCCTGTCGTTCGGCTGAGGCAGTGGGAACCTTCTGGAATGGTCGCAGACCCCAATTAGGAAAGTGCATGTATCGCAGTAACTAAGTTTGGGAATGTACCTTTGGAAGCTCTCTGTCACGACCCATCCCGTAAAGGTTAAGGCACGTGACCGGCCACGAGTGAAACTCGTAAAGCCCTTTAAAAATATACCAGTTTAGAGATTTTCTATCAACATAACTAATATCAGAGTGCGAAAAATAAAATTAACTCCAGAGTTCAGTGCATAAAATAAAGTGCAACAATATAACCCTTATGGGCTTACAAACTATGACTACGGTCTAAATTCCCGACCGGTCAAACAAATACATTACAATCAAGATCGAACTACATTAAAACATGCTAAGTTTAGAGATTACAAAAGATACTTCAATTCCAATACAACTTGCAGAATTCAAGCATAGTCAACATCGTTAATTAAAACTTGTTGCATCAACAACTTCATTAGCACTAGGCTAGTGTGAGTCTAGATATGACAAGTCTACTAACTTTCTGTATTAAGATAACCTGTATTCTTGAAATTCATTATAATTAAATGCCAACTTTATACGATATACGAATCCAGCTTTTAGGCTTGCGCTGTAACCATGCACACTTATCAAGTAATCATGTTATGTGACATATAAATTCAGCTTTTAGGCTTACGCTGTAACCATGCATGATAACATTGTATGATCTGCGGCCCACCAATAAATTAGGGAGCGACCCCAAATATAAGCCGGCGTGATATCACCCGTTGGATTACCTGGCTAATAATCCCCACCCTTATTACTTCACCTCATCGCTAGAATCTTCATCTGCCCCCTAGCGACCGGGGCGCCGTATTGATCTCATGCCATAATATTTTCATGTTTTCATGGTGCCATGATTCTTTTTAATGTCTTAACATATCATGCTCAGTCTACTATCAATTCAGTGGCATAGATGTATATGCATCAAAGTAAAGAGAATCATTCGTTTTTATTGCAGAATGTAAGTAAGCAAGTCATGTATAAGACTCACCTGAAATTAGTCCGAAATTCCTTTATATTAACTCGGTCCAACGATCTCCAATTCCCGAATCTATCATGATGAGTAAAAAGTCCTTATTGCCAACAACTTTTAAAAGAATATACTAACTTAGTGACTCGAATCGCAAAATCGTTCGGACTCCTCAATACGTAAGGGTACGAAGTGTAATTTGGGTTCTAGGACAAAGTGGTCATTTTATCTAATTAACAAGTGGCCCCGAGAGCTTTCTCGGGATTCGTGTCAATTTACTTAATCCTTAGTCTCGTTTGTATATTCTAGGGCTCGGATGACTCACGTTCGATCGGTTTTGTCATCGGTTACTGAGACCGTAAAAGGGTATTTTCGTAATTTTGCTATCGGTCGTCAAAAAATATAACTGAGGCCCAACCCACTTTATTTTCAATCCTTATTCACATCAAAGTCTAATTCCATGGTCGGTCCGTTCGTGTGGTGATTTTAGTGTCGGTAGGCCAAAAGTAAGTAGGAGTGGCGTTTTGGTAATTATACTCTCCGGTCTCCGAAACCTGGGACCGAGACTTGTCCCGTACATTATTTAACCCCAATTTCATCATGGTAAGGTCAATTTCGTGATTCGGCTAACGGGTGTGGCGATTTAAGTGGGTGCGTGAATGGGGTTTCTAGAGAGAGAGCTCTCCCAGAAATGGGCTGTTTTTCGGGCTAACTTTGGGGTCGTTTTCTGTGAACTACGTAGGTCTCGAGGACGATCCAATCTATCTAGGTTCAAGATTTAATATTTGTCTACAACTTCCGTGTTTTAAGAAACTGAGTTTGACCGTCCGAACATCAAGATTCAAGGGCCCGAAGTTGACAAAAAAATCTGGAAAAAAATCTGGGAAATCTGGGAAAGTCAGTGTTCAATAAGGCCGCGGGTCATTTTCGTAGCATGATTCTAACACGTTCAAGATGTCATAGAGCAAATCCATTCCGTCTATGTTCAAGATAAAGTATTCATCTCAAACTTTCATCCTTTACAAAACGTAATTCGAGCAACAAAACATCAAGATCTAGGTCTCCGAAGTTGGCTAAAAATCTGGAAAAAATCTGGGAAAAGTCAGTTTACTCAAGTTTACGAGTGACTTTCGTAGCTCGATTTCTATGGGTTCTAGTGGTCCGAAAGTCGATCCAATCCATCTATTTCGAAGACTAAATGTCCAACTACGAGTTCTAACAACGAAATCTAAATTAAACCATATAAAACATCAAGATCTAAAGCCTTGAATATAAGAAAAAGTATGGGCTGAACAAGAGTTTTACCTCCTCCTTGCCGGAAAGCTTGGTGGCTGGACATGGCGGCTCGGCCACGAATACGACAGTTACAAAAGGGCTCCGGGGTGTCCAAATACGCGTCGTAACGTAGGGGCGGTTGCCGTGTACGTAGTGGGAGGTGGTAGAAATTGAAAGAGAGCAAGATGATGAAGAAGGGGGGGGGCAATGTTCTGAATTACCGGATCGGTTTGGGTACCGGTTTTTCTACTGGTACGGTACATACCGGTACCGGTCATGTACCGGGTACCGTACCGGATTTATCGCAACTATCAATATATATATAAATTATAGAGAGAAAGCAAAAAAAAATTAATTTTTTCCGCAATTCTTAAAAAAATTAAAAAAAAAAAACAAATCCGGTACCGGCCGGTATTCGGCCGATACGGCCGGTACCGGCCAGTATTGAGAACGGTACGGTACTAGAGGTACTTGGTACCGTTTTTTTTGCCAAAACGATACGTACCGGCCGGTACGGTACGGTATCGATAACATTGGGGGGGGTTTCTCCCCTTGGTTAGAGAGAGAGAGAGAGAGTGATTCTGCCGTGGAGGGGTAGGAGAAAATGTCCAATTTTTATGGTTTCATGATATGCTAGAAAGCATATATATTATGTATTATTAGAAAAATAAATAAATAAATAAATAAATAGAAAATCCATATATAGATTATAGGCTTAATCATGATTTGAGGAAACACTCCCCATGATTTAAGGAAAAAGGGGGATTTGAATTTGACTAGGTGGATTTCCATCGGTCAAGGACTGCGCGAGCGCAAAATACTGCACGATTCTGAGAAACTGTTCCGATACCGATTTTTCGAAAAATATGAAAATAGACCGGGTGACTTAGAAAATTACGAGGATCGTCATGACGTGCTCAGATTTCTCATACGAGTATTCGTTAGTAGGCCGACATCTCAAAACGTCTAAAAATTTAACGTTTTAATGAGCATAGGTTCCGAAATAAGATAAAATCAATAACATAAAATAAAATTAATTAAATTATGCGATAATTGTAATTATCCATGCTATTTTTAAATTTAAATAATTAAATCGGGTCGGAGTATTACATCCTCCCCACCTTAGGAAGTTTGGTCCCCAAACTTGATCTCGACCAGTATGAGCAACAAAATAATTGGTGATCTAACCGGAGTCAATCAACATAGATGGACATTGTATAACGATTACAAAGAGAGGGTAGCAATAGTTCGAAGTGTCATCAAAACACATTCTTCCAATAAGTGCCAATTGAAAATAATAATGATCGATAGATGTCAAATTAACTCCAAAGTTTATGAGAATCAACCCTGATTACAACAAGTTCGGTCCCCTTTGGTCAATGAAAAATACCAATTTGGGTTACTGATTGAAGGTAAAATAGTTGACAATGACAAGACATATCCAACGTAAGCCCGAATAAGGAGGATTACAACAATCGCAAAAAGACTTTGTAACAAGGCCAAATGAGCATTTGCAAAGATATAAATGATTTGCCAAAGGAGTATTTGCAACGATTTTGATAACTCGATAACCGTAATGAAGTTGGTAATTGAAGTGTAACACATGGCAATACACATGGACTGCGAAGTCATACAAACTACCAATCGAATTTCAACAGAATGAATTTGAATCAGTGGTATAAAACGAACTCCTTTAAGAACGAAAGTGGCTGATCTGAAATAAGTGGCATATAATACCGTTCAAAATGAACGAAGCCCGAAAGTGATTGATTTGAAATAAATGGCATAGAATACCATTCAAAGTAAGATGAGAAATGCCACCCATGAGCAATATAAAAGAGCCTTATGAGAAATTTCGGGATTAGAATGACAATTTTGTAAGACTTTAGATTAGACTTGACTCGCAAGGAGTCGGGAGATTACATCATGGAATCACAAAAATTTGACATAAGGTTTTAACAGTCTGACAAATGTGACAGCTCAACAATCGATGCAATATATCTTGTACGGAAAGCTAACAAAGGAGTCAACAAGAAGATTTTAAACAATGGAGGAGTGGGTAATAGCTTATCCAGAATGTGGGTGCCATGTCAATCGATATCTTCACTCGTACTATGTTAAGTAATAATGTCACTTAAATAAATTTCATTACCAATCACCGATTGTGTACACTTACAGCTAGTCGTACATCGTCTTTAACTCGCGATCCTCCATATGCTTTAGTTTGATCTCTCCTCTGATTTTCGGTTCTATGATGATTGCCGCGCAAAAGCCTCCTTCATTACGAGCTACTATCTTCAGCTCCAATTCCTTCATCTCTTTGATTAATTGTTGTTGTTGAGTAAATAGATTGTTCAACGAGCCGATCACCATCTAGCCCAACACGCCCGCTACTACGTCAGCATCTCTTGGGTGACATTGATGTCGTAGTCCTTCATCAGTTCTAGTCACCTTCTTTGTCCGAAGTTCAGGTCTTTCGGTTTGTAGATATACTTCAACTCTTCTGATCGATGTAGACCTCGCACGTAACTACATATAAGTAGTGGCGCTAAATCTTCAAAAGAATCACCGCTGCAAGTTCCAAATCGTGCGTAAGGTAGTTCTTCTCGTATTGTTCCAACTGCTGTGAGGTGTAGGCGATAATCCTTTCGTGCTGCATCAAGGCGCGTTTCAATTGTCGGTGTGATACGTGACTGTAGATGACATATTCTTCTGTCCCCTCGGGTAACTTGAGTATCGGTGCTATGATCAACTTCTTCAAATCTTATAAACTTCATCCTCGTTCCTCATGTAAACAAAGGTTCTCTCTTGCGAGTTAGCTCCGTCAATGGTGTTGTAATCTTTGAAAAAGTCCTGGACAACCTCCGATAGTATATCGCAACTCCTGAAAAACTATAAACATCTAACGTCAACGTTTGCCTCAGCCAATCGCTTCATTCTTCTAGTTGTCCACTACAATTCCCTTGTCTTTGATTACGTTGCTGAAAAAGGTTACGTTGATTAACCAAAACTCGCATTTCCTGAACTTAGCATATTACTCATTCTCTCGCAACGTATCTAATACTATCTTTAGATGCCCCTCGTTCCGCTCCTCGTGTTTTGAGTAGATCAAATTGTCATCAATAAATACGAACAAAGCGGTCTAGGTACGCCATGAAAACACGATTCATCAACTCCATAAAAGTTGCTAGTTCATTCGTCACCCCAAGGGTATCACTAAAAACTCGTAGTGTCAATAGCATGTACAAAAAGCTATCTTCTCAACATCTTCTATCTCCTCAACATCTCTCGACGTTTTCTTGAGTTGGTGAATTCGAACGTAAATCAATCTTAGAAAACGCACGTGCACCTTGCAGTTGGTCAAATAAGTCATCAATTTGTGGTAGAACTACTTGTTCTTGGTGGTAACCTTGTTTAACTCTCAATGATTGATGCACAATCTCGTTGCTCCATCATTCTTCTTCACAAATAACACCGATGCTCCCCATGACGTTGGTCTTGGTCGGATAAATCCTTCCAGCAATTGTAATTCAACTCTTTTAATTCTGTTGGAGTCATGCGGTAAGGTGCCTTAGAGATTGGTTGGGTTCGAGTACAGTCTCTGTAAACAAGTCGATTCCTCGATTTGGCAACTCGTCAGGAAATACATCCAGGTAGTTGCGTACCATAGGTATATTGGCCGTAGTCGAATTTCTATCTAGGGTATCGTGATCAACTGCTTTTTCAACTCTTAAAAGTTTCGTTCTCGTTGTTTCTCAAATCTCCGAGTGCGAGTGCTCGGCCTTGCCTCTGCTTGTTTCTCTTATTCTTGTTTCCATTCCTCTTGGTCCAATCGCTCGTACGCTGTCGTTCTGGTTGTCATATCCCTCAATCAGTACCGCATTTGCTCTCATTCTTTTGCGTCAATCTTGCTTGGTATGTCATGCCTTGTAGTATGTGTCCGCATCCAAAGATGTCACCTCATGTGGTCCTACTCTATGCCTCCCATACGAATCGTCACCGGTATATCCTCCATCCTCATTGTCGTTGACAGTAAGGTCCATGCCTATAGTACTCAAGATATAGTCTTGCTAGTACTAACTACAAACGTATCGTTATTAAAGTATAGCATTACATAGGTAGTAAACACGTCATCACATAATTATACAAGTCATGTGCGACTATCGTGTGATCAAATTTATAACTCTGGATTTTATTTAAAGAAAATCCGAAAACTTAGGCTCTGATACCACTGTTGTCACGACCCATCCCGTAAAGGTTAAGGCACGTGACTGGCCACGAGTGAAACTCGTAAGGCCCTTTAAACATATACCAGTTTAGGGATTTTCTATCAACATAACTAATATCAGAGTGCGAAAAATAAAATTAACTCCAGAGTTCAGTGCATAAAATAAAGTGCAACAATATAACCCTTATGGGCTTACAAACTATGACTACGGTCTAAATTCCCGACCGGTCAAACAAATACATTACAATCAAGATCGAACTACATTAAAACATGCTAAGTTTAGAGATTACAAAAGATACTTCAATTCCAATACAACTTGCAGAATTCAAGCATAGTCAACATCGTTAATTAAAACCTGTTGCATCAACAACTTCATTAGCACTAGGCTAATGTGAGTCTAGATATGACAAGTCTACTAACTTTCTGTATTAAGATAACATGTATTCTTGAAATTCATTATACTTAAATGCCAACTTTATACGATATACGAATCCAGCTTTTAGGCTTGCGCTGTAACCATGCACACTTATCAAGTAATCATGTCATGTGACGTATAAATTCAGCTTTTAGGCTTACACTGTAACCATGCATGATAACATTGTATGATCTACGGCCCACCAGTAAATTAGGGAGCGACCCCAAATATAAGCCGGCGTGATATCACCCGTTGGATTACCTGGCTAATAATCCCCACCCTTATTACTTCACCTCATCGCTAGAATCTTCATCTGCCCCCTAGCGACCGGGGCGCCGTATTGATCTCATGCCATAATATTTTCATGTTTTCATGGTGCCATGATTCTTTTTAATGTCTTAACATATCATGCTCAGTCTACTATCAATTCAGTGGCATAGATGTATATGCATCAAAGTAAAGAGAATCATTCGTTTTTATTGCAGAATGTAAGTAAGCAAGTCATGTGTAAGACTCACCTAAAATTAGTCTGAAATTCCTTTATATTAACTCGGTCCAACGATCTCCAATTCCCGAATCTATCATGATGAGTAAAAACTCCTTATTGCCAACAACTTTTAAAAGAATATACTAACTTAGTGACTCGAATCGCAAAATCGTTCGGACTCCTCAATACGTAAGGGTACGAAGTGTAATTTGGGTTCTAGGACAAAGTGGTCATTTTATCTAATTAACAAGTGGCCCCGAGAGCTTTCTCGGGATTCGTGTCAATTTTATTACTTAATCCTTAGTCTTGTTTGTATATTCTAGGGCTCGGATGACTCACGTTCGATCGGTTTTGTCGTTGGTTACTTAGACCGTAAAAGGGTATTTTCGTAATTTTGCTATCGGTCGTCAAAAAATATAACCGAGGCCCAACCCATTTTATTTTCAATCCTTATTCACATCAAAGTCTAATTCCATGGTCAGTCCGTTCGTGTGGTGATTTTAGTGTCGGTAGGCCAAAAGTAAGTAGGAGTGGCGTTTTGGTAATTATACTCTCCGGTCTCCGAAACCCGGGACCGAGACTTGTCCCGTACATTATTTAACCCTAATTTCATCATGGCAAGGTCAATTTCGTGATTCGGCTAACGGGTGTGGCGATTTAAGTGGGTGCGTGAGTGGGGTTTCTAGAGAGAAAACTCCCAGAAATGGGCTATTTTTCGGGCTGACTTTGGGGTCGTTTTCTGTGAACTACGTAGGTCTCGAGGACGATCCAATCTATCTAGGTTCAAGATTTAATTTTTGTCTACAATGTTCGTATTTTAAGAAACTGATTTTGACCATCCGAACATCAAGATTCAAGGGCCCGAAGTTGACAAAAAATCTGGAAAAAAATCTGGGAAATCTGGGAAAGTCAGTGTTCAATAAGGCCGCGGGTCATTTTCGTAGCATGATTTTAACACGTTCAAGATGTCATAGAGCAAATCCATTCCGTCTATGTTCAAGATAAAGTATTCGTCTCAAACTTTCGTCTTTTACAAAACGTAATTCGAGCAACAAAACATCAAGATCTAGGTCTCCGAAGTTGGCTAAAAATCTGGGAAAAATCTGGGAAAAAGTCAGTTTACTCAAGTTTACGAGTGACTTTCGTAGCTCGATTTCTATGGGTTCTAGTGGTCCGAAAGTCGATCCAATCCATCTATTTCGAAGACTAAGTATCCAACTACGAGTTCTAACAACGAAATCTAAATTATACCATATAAAACATCAAGATCTAAAGCCTTGAATATAAGAAAAAGTATAGGCTTAACAAGAGTTTTACCTCCTCCTTGCCGGAAAGCTTGGTGGCCGGACATGGCGGCTCGGCCACGAATACGGCAATTACAAATGGGCTCCGGGGTGTCCAAATACACGTCGTAACGTAGGGGCGGTTGCCGTGTACGTAGTGGGAGGTGGTAGAAATTGAAAGGGAGCAAGATGATGAAGAAGGGGGGTTTCTCCCCTTGGTTAGAGAGAGAGAGAGAGAGAGAGAGAGAGAGAGTGATTCTGCCGTGGAGGGGGAGGAGAAAATGTCCAATTTTTATGGTTTCATGATATGTTAGAAAGCATATATATTATGTATTATTAGAAAAATAAATAAATAAATAAATAGAAAATCCATATATAGATTATAGGCTTAATCATGATTTGAGGAAACACTCCCCATGATTTAAGGAAAAAGGGGGATTTGAATTTGACTAGGTGGATTTCCATCGGTCAAGGGCTCGGTCGCGTGCGCGAGCGCAAAATACTGCACGATTCTGAGAAACTGTTCCGATACCTATTTTTCGAAAAATATGAAAATAGACCGGGTGACTTAGAAAATTACGAGGATCGTCATGGCGTGCTCAGATTTCTCATAATGAGCATAGGTTCCGAAATAAGATAAAATCAATAACATAAAATAAAATTAATTAAATTATACGATAATTGTAATTATCCACGCTATTTTTAAATTTAAATAATTAAATCGGGTCGGGGTATTACACTCTCCTTGCATGGAAATAATGTGATTTAATATCATAGAATAAGGGAAGATTCCTCAAAGATTGTGTTATCAAATATGGCACTCGATGGCTTATAAATAAGTGATCACACGTCATTAATCAAATACGCTATTATTCATTTTGCAATTACTATTATATTTTGATCTCTCAAATGTTCTGACTTTAGCATTGGAATGTCCTGATGTTGGAAACGTGCCAATTGGTTATTACGTGCGCAAGTCATTGGAGCGATTTAGATTGAAGAATATTCGCAACCTCCACAAAAAATAAGGATTAATTCTTTGTAAGTACACCTAAAAATGATTAAGATAAAGTATCAACTCGAAGATCACAAATAAAATTCACTACCTGATGAGAAACTCTTTTACAATTGAAATATGTGCCCTAACTAATTTACCTTTATGAATTCGCCACTTACTTTGACCGACATAATTAATTGATCGAGGCATAAATTTTGGACTTATAAATATTTACAAGTGAGATGAAGTAGTTCCTTTAATGGCTTTAGTAATTGGCTGATAGGGTTGCATTTTCAAGAAGAATGATCTAAGCAGGAGCAGAATTAAGATTTGATATTTTAGAAGGTCCGTATGTAATTTGAGGGGACAAAATATAATTTTTACATTTCGGTCCGAAATTTTTTTGAAAAATTTAGGAGAAACCGGAAACAAACAACCCCTCCCCTCAACCCCCAAACTCTATGCACAGTACCTCCCGTAGATGTAAGGAAGTTGTTTACGTTTGGTGTCTTTGGGCTTGTTTCTTTGAGGGACAAGAAGAATAGAATAAGGATATAAATTTCTGAGGTGCACACATGAGGTGTTTGTTTTATTTATTAAACTTGGGATTAAATATCCGGAAGAATATTATATCCTTAAGAGAGGATGATGTACGATACTAATGGGGATTATAAATTCCCTCACTTGGGATAACACTAGAATAACAGTGTTACCCCTTAAAAAAACCTATAAATTAGTGTGCATTTGTATTACTTTTTTAAGTACATCAGGTTTTGTTCAATAAGTTCTATATTTTGTTTTTTTAAAAAAATAGTATTTGTAATGCTAATTTTTTATTATTTATTTATTTATTTATTTTTACTTAGTAAATTGGACAGTAAGTAAACATTAGTTTTACTTCGTAAAAATATTATTTGTAACACAATTTATTTGCTTAATTGAGAAATTAAACTTATCTATTCTAAATTATTTCAACAAGGCTTGTGAAAGATTGTATATTTAATTAGAATTCAAAAAGAAAAATAAGAGGAAACTCAATATAATCATAACTCAATTTAATTGTATTTTTTTGTTGTAACCAACTAATATTTTTTAGTTAATTTTCAATTTTTACTTTGTAAAACTAAACAGTATGTAAATAAATTGAAGGATATTCTTGTCATGTAATAGTTGCAATGAGCACAAAATAGATAATTAAGCTTCAAGTTTCACCATATCATAGCGTATTCATTCATTACAAATACAATATATCTTTCCATTTATATGCAGCCCTATATTCACTGGATATCATATCTATATATAATCCCACAAAATTT
Organism: Arctostaphylos glauca; assembly: GCA_019985065.2. NCBI lineage: Eukaryota > Viridiplantae > Streptophyta > Magnoliopsida > Ericales > Ericaceae > Arctostaphylos > Arctostaphylos glauca. The sequence continues at coordinate 15,933,421 of JAHSPW020000003.1, forward strand.
TATATCTCATTTTTTATATCCGGACAAACAACGAGGCTCTTAAGTCTATCTTCCTTGTTATAAAAAGGAAAGCACGGGGTTACTTGGTAGTGCAAAGACTCTATTTTTCTTTTTTATTCTTTTTAAAATTTGAAAAGTCACACCGACGTTGAATGTTGTAATTGTGTGTGGGAAGCGTTTTCTAATGAAAGTTTCATGGTCCAACATTGCCGTAGACCAAAAACTGAATCCTTTCCTCGTACAGTTAGATGTATGTGCATGGGGCCTGAGGAGAGTCTTGCACCTTTGGGAAGATTGGCCAAAGTCCAAGCAAATTTGGGTATCTGTAGTAAAAAAAAAAAAAAACCGGTCTCCTTACGAGCTTTGTGTGCGTTAAGACGCAAATTCACCAATTTGGACAGGCCTCATTTCAATTATCAAATTAATCATTTTTAATTGGCTAAAATGGAAATATTTGTAGAGTCATCATTACTTTGACAGAGCATTTATTTTTCTTTTAACATATTTTTGTATTCGTTTGTTATTGGAAATTCAAAAGTCTTGGACTCGTATCATCTAAAACACATTAGTCGGGAAAAAATATTTAGGAAGCTGGTCTTTTTTTTACGAATTTTCTAAGTGGTCGGTTATGTGTATTGCCTTCTCCCTTTTTTCTTTAACTTGCAAAGCCTTTTTTCCCTTCTCTTCTCTTCTTCTTGTCTATTTTTACTGTCCATTCAATTCATTTATGTGAAACTTTATTTTCTTAAAGGTCTGTAAGTCTGAACAGTTCTCTCTATCGAATTTTGTATGCCTCAACTTTTCGATATATTATTTAAATTACTTTTTATTTGTTATATAAAATGAATATTTTATAGCATAATTTTTTTCTTTTAATAATAAATTAACTATAGTGTAATTGAATTTAAAATAACATAAATACCCTTTTGAATCTACATAAAAGTCAAAAAATTATAAAATTCAAAACTTCTAATGGTGCAACAACCCAATTCTGGTGAACTCTCCATCTTCATCGTCTGACTCTTCCTGTTCGGGAGATATCTCCATCTACTTTTCTACGTCTAGCATGAAACGTTAGGGGCAGAGAAGTTGCTCCAATGAGTAATAAAACTCAGTAAAAAAATATACCCGAAAAACTAAACCCAAAAGTAATAACATGTGCAATAGTATATACAAAATAACTTAACAACATTAGTAACACATACTAAAATATTACACATAGTAAAAGAACACGTAGATAAGTTATGAATTTCTTTTCGTTTAACGGGACGACGCCCGGTTAAACTCTTATCCACATGGAATGCGGCACAACGACCAATAGGACTCAAACTTACATAAGAGAACTCGACCCACATCACTCATCTCGAAAACATAATCATTGTACAGTTCGACGGACCAAGATCGTCAACCACACCGATTAGGTACAATACAACATCTACAACCATCCAGCACACTAAGTACAAATCAACGCAACTAGACCGTCCAGCAGCTCGAGCACAGATCAATGTATCATGATCATCCAGAACCTCGACCGACACCCACAAGAGAACTGCTGGCATCCCAAACGATTCCGAGGTTATACAAGCCAACCACAATTTTATATTCTATTTTCACTCACTTGTCTCCAAGAGTGACCACATATTACCGATCACTCAATCATTCTCTGTTTCCTAAATTCGAGTGCCATACGAGCCAATGTTCAATGTTCCTAACATATGAACTAAGTTTTCTCCAAAAGTTTAGTTGTGCCAATTTTACGGAAAATTGGGCAGCATAACTGTTGTAAAATCGACAGTCTCCTCGGGTAGCACGATGGTCATACCCTGCATATCCAACAGCATTCAACACCAATCCAGATCATCAAGTCTATCTATACTTTATTCTATCATCAGATTTGAATTATAATAATCATGGTCAAACATAATTAGACATAGTCAAACATAATGGTTCGTAGTCAAACGGGTGTCACAAGATTCCAGAGGGATTCGCGAACATAGCAAAGTGCGAGTGGATGCTCGGGGTGCATATGCTATCTGAATACGGTACCCAAAAAATTCGGATCACAATTGAAAAATTCTGTAATTGAACAGACCGCTCTTGCGGTCTCAGCTTGCTCAAGCAGCCAAAATAGGCACACTGCCTAAATTTAAAACTGTAAATTTCTGGAGATTGCTCAAGCAATCTATTAAAAAAAAAAATTTTGAAAATTTCAAAAATTTAAGACCACGCTCGAGCAAGCTACTGAAAGTCAAATTTTGACTTTTTTGTAATTTTTTTACAGAATAAAATAGTCCTTGAAATTAGTCAGGTCGCTCGAGCGAGTTGTCATATTTTAGATTCTGTAAAACTGCACTTTCTGATTTTTCTAACACAAACAGAACATAATTCATGCATTATGGATCTAAAATTCACGAATAACAACATGCACTGTACTACCTTAGAGTTGGAAGGTATAGATGCCTACCTCAATCGCAAAATAAAGTGAAGAATCGAAGATAAAATGGTAGAACTTTGGTTGGACGGAACTTCGTCTATGACTTCCTCTTCCTCTTCCACTCTCCCAAGACTCTCTGATTTCTACTGATATTTAGATTACGAAAATTATGTGAACAGGATGAAGATGGAGTAGTTTATATATATAGATCCTTAAGGATAAATGGTCATAATTCTTCATCATCAATGGCCATGAAAACCTCAAATAATTTCTGCCATTGATAAGCATAAAATTCAGAATAAAACTAATTTGCTGCCATCAAAATCTTAAATAAATCTGATTTTCTTTTATTAAAAACATAGGATTCCTTAGGATATTGATGAACAAGATGAAAGGAATGTTCCCCTGTAATGCGTTTCATCATAAAACATAGACCCTCGCGATCTTCTCCGTCCATTAACAATTGATCTCATTTCTTCAAATTAATAACCGTACTTAACGTAAAAAAGAAAAAATGACTAAATAAATAACTAGTCACGAAAGGAAAAATAGTTTAATTATATACTAACTTTTACTTTTTATTTTTAATACTTTAAAAATATCGGGTTGATATTGATGCAACATCTTTTACAGCACCCAAGGATAGAATGGCATCTAAGGAGATTGATTCGTCATCTAAGGCGAGTTTGGCATTTGAGGTAGTGGCATCGATTTTGAGGTAACAAAGCTTAGAACAACAAAGCTATATGTTCAGCTCCAAGCATGACATTAGGGATCCCTCCAACTGGTTGGTTGATTGATGGTGAAGTATCATTGATGTTGGCAACGTAGTTGGTTCCTGGATTAACGTTGTTGACTGGCATCTCGTTAACGTCATGTTCTCCATTACTGTTAGTGTTGTTGTCGATGTTCATGTCGGTCGATTGCATTCTGCTTGTAATGAGTTTCGTAACAGGAGTTCTAGCCATCACATTTTCAAAATATGAGTATATCATTTTTTTAATCATAAATTTGTATGACCACATAATAGATATCACCATCTTTGCACAACTATAAGAGCTGAGGCCTACAAGCATGTGGAAGAGCACATAACTATACACATTGTGTTCTCTATCTAATCCTAGTTATTGATTAGCACGCATATTTGCATATCATAGAGCTTGGAGAAGTAGTTTTAGACTTTCATATATGATTAAGTCTCAATTTTTTCGGATATTACACGTAAGGTATGTTTCTCCTTGTTGTAGGAAAAAGAGCTTAAAAGAATTCCGGAAAGTCTTCGTGACTCCCGGATGATCTATGAAGACATTTTGAGATCGGAGTAAAGTGTTAGCGCGATTAAGACTTGGGAAAGGAGCAAGAAAGTGCCAAAAAAGCTAAGGAAGTGATGCTGTTGAAGCTGGTGACAAAGACCAAAAACATCCAGATGAAACCTTTAAACATCTGGATGATGTGCCTGACCCATGATCGACCCAGAAAATCAGAAAGCAGAATCATCCGGATGATCCCTACAAACATCCGGATGATTGGAAGTGTTAGAGTTTTATACTAAATGTCATGACTTTATGTAATTGATTAATATTTGTTTAAATTATTTAAATTATTATTTCTTTTCTTGATGAGAATCTTATGGGCAATGTTTGCATTATAGCTTATCATATTGTGCATGAGTGTCTCTTGTTCCACATAGTAGATAATCTGGTGTGTAGAGTTTGGCTTACACATAGAGGATCAAATTTCAATACTTGTAGAATATAAGTTTTTGGTTAACAGTCTTACGTGGAATTGGACAAACCACCAGTAGGACTGTAACAAAGTGTTTTAGTAGGTCTGTCTTAACTACAAAAAATGGTATAGTTTTAACTCACTGTGTTAGTACTTTTTGTGCATATTGAACAAGACCACTTTCAGGTAATTGTATTTATACTGACAATATAATATAATTTACACCTCATAGTTATTATGTGTGTTTGTACTCTTAATCTAAAGATAATTAATAGATACATTTAATGTTGTTGACTTTGATTCATTATAGAATGAGGTCTTGTGGGCCAATAGTCTCAATGGCTTGGGTTAGAATATTAAATGTATGACAACTATTAACTATTAATGGAATCCACGTCCTTTTATAGGGATTGATGATATCCTCTTGAGGAAGCTTATAATTTTCGATTATGTCAAACCCTGCAGGTGGATATTAGTATCCGACATAACGAATAAGTTAAGTGAAAGGTCTCAAGAAATTTTATAGATGTTGATTAAATAAATTGTTAGTAATTTATTTTAATCAATAGGTATCTGTAATCTTAACGGGGGTAGATAAATAAGCATTTAATAACATAGAGCCCGAAATATAATTTTAAGATATGGGAGGGGAATGCAATTATAATTCTGTAGTGGTATGAATTATAATTAATATATTTCAAAATTAATTTGGGCTGGACTAGGAATCCCAAATTATATAGGAAGTTTAGCCCATACTTCTCCTAGGGGTCCCTATCGTTACCTATATATATACTGTTATGCCTTTTAGGTCAACAACAACTTAATATTCGAAAGATTGAGAGAAGTTTTGTGACGAAAAAGAGATCACATTTTTTAGCACACCCTCGGTACATAATCAAGGTGCAATAAGATTACGGTAGAAGATCTCGAGGTCAATCGAGCTAGATGATTCTAACCTTGCTCATAGTTCGATCAGGATCAAACTCTGAAGATAGCCAAGATAAACCAGACAAATCTCGAAGGTATGAACCCTAATTTCGCCTACTATGGTAATTTGTTGTTATATAATCTGTACGCGTTCATCACTGGGTCTAGATGTAAAGGCCCGAAAATTTGTGTTAATTCATGCAATCAAAAGGTTATTAATCGATTCGTATTAAAGTGTATGATGTAAATTGGGTGATTAAATATGTTTGAGGTGAAGTGGGAAGTGAAAAATGATCGGGTCAGATTTTGGGACCATCAGGTTAGGTTTTGGACCATCAAGTCAGATCTAGAAATTTTGGCTTTTTGGTCGGATCTGACCGATCAAGTTTGAGGCCATCCGGTCAGGTCATCTAGTCAGATCTGAAAGTTTCAAAATTTTAAGTCATTGAGAAAACCTGACCAGTCAGATTTTGGACCATCCGGTCAGGTTCTGGATGCGCGTTTTTAAAGGGCCAGATCTGATTTTTTTTGAAAAGGGGATGGATCTAACTTTTTCCAAAAGGGGTTTCTTCCCTTTCGCTCTCTAAAACTTCATCTTCTCCACCCATGCCCCACTTCAATACATGATCTAAACTAAAGATCATTCTAACTCCTTCAAGATCTACCATTTATACCTCAAGATTAGTTGATGTCTTGAGTTTGGAAGCACCATTTCAATTAGAGGAGTCTCTTCGAAGTTTCTCATCAACATTGAAGCTCTTGAAATTCAAACTTTGAAGCTAAAACCTTAAGGTAGGGATGTTTTCTCTCGATTTATGAATATCCTACGTGTATTGGCCTATATTTATCCATTTTTATCATTGTGAGGTTTTTGTTCTATATTTCTCCATGTTGGGTTTTCCTTTGAATTTGAGATTCGAGTGTTGGGTTTTGGTATCCATTTACCATCTTCCTTCTCTTGCATGAAGAGTCTTTTTCTAAGATCGAGTTATCTATGAACTTGGTTGAATCGTGTTTGAAGATGACGTAGGTGAGTTGACCATGATTTGTGGTGTGACGCGTGAGATTCTACTCTTTTATTTCTAGTTGGACTTTGTGACTAATGGATGTTAGCTGGATAACCATAACCGTATGGGTTGTGTCATGAACTTGTGATCTCAAGCAATCGACACAATGCATTTTGGTCTAACCTCCGTGAGGAGATGTGCTAATGATTGATGAATTGTGGTCTAGCCTCCGTGAGGAGATGTGCTAGTAATTGATGAATCCTGGCCTAGCCTCCGCAAGAAGACATGCTAGTGATGAACGAGAACATATTATACTAGTCTCCGTTGGGAGTGGTGCTAGTTATAAAACTTGTCTAGCTTTCTGAGAAAAATGTGCTAGTGAGACGATATATCTTATTTGGCCACCATCGGCTGAGTTTCCGTCAATGACGAATGAGTTTGAATGGAACATCCAAATCAATGTAATGGTTAATGAAAATTGTCTAACTTCCCGAGAGAATCGTGTTAGTAAGATAATATATCTTGTTGGGCCACCTTCGTGTGTCGTGCCAGTATGGATTATTGAAATCGAATGGAATGTACGAGAAACTTTTTCCTAGTTCCCTTGGAAAATCGTGCTAGAAAATGATACGGTTCGTCTAACCACTATTGAGTGATGGTTAGGAGTAAAGACGGACAAGAGACATGAGATATGGACCCAGGACTGGTCATGAAAATCGTTGAATTATGAAGGAATATTTTCACATGATGATTAAGATGAACACAAGTGAAATATAACACTAAGATGAAGGGTATTGACCACGAAATACATCGGGATGCGTGGGCATTGAAATGACGTGCTGTGAGTGGTGAATGACACGTTGAAAGAGGGCAATTCACCTGCCTCCATTGTTTGTTCCCTGTACACAGCAAAGTGTTAGTCGCTTTGTGGCTTAATTGTTAACTTTCCATTGGCTGTTGGGATTATGTAGAATTCTATGATATATTGTGAACAGAGAGTGTATGATACACCGTGATGGAACATAGATTGCCCTTTTGATACGTTGTTGAGCGAAGGTGACGAATGTATTTATGAGAGTTATAAGAATGATAGATTATGCATAAGGAGAGTCATGGAACCTATGGTCCATGTTGTTTAAATAAATTTAAGAAATAGTTATGTGATACATGATATATGTGGGCACTAATGCGATATGAGATAGTCCTTATGAGGCATGTGGTATATGTGAATATTGAACTAGTCTCCATTGGGTATACTAGGAGTGTGTGAACTAGACGCCCTTTCGGGTACGATAGGAATGTGACGTGAAAATGTATTGGGTTCCTTAGGGTATGCCAGGAGGGTACTAGGTCCCTTCATGTGAGTATTAGGAATGACGTGGGTCGGTCCCATTGGAGAGAAAGTCAGATACAACAACTTGACAGTTAATTATCATACGTTGGTGATGCACGTGAGTCATGGTATGAATCAAATAAAATGAGGAATTATGAATGATATTGGTAGTCTCCTATGGAGCGTGATAAGGAATGAGGTGAAGTATTGTCTCCTTCAGGAGAGTGTCAGGAATGGCGATGTTATGGTTGTCTACCATCAGGTGAGGTGATAGCGATCACGAATAAACCACGATGAGAAAAACAAGATGACTTGTGTGAGTTGGGTATCGATCATATGGTTCGTTAGATACAAAGTCAATGGCGTATGTTGTTGAGAGTTCGAATAAATTATGAGAGTTTTGTGTAATTTTGTTAAATTCAGGTATGATGATTTGATACTTCATAAAGGACGTTAAATGATTTGATGCTTGATAAAGGACGTGAGTATACTTATGAGACGTGAAACATGAGGGATAAATATATGTGCGTACATAAGGGTATGAGGATTGGATTGATAGTGGAGAAACATGAGTTGTGTTATGGCTAATGTATGAGTACAATGTAACGGTCAATGGAAAATGACCAGGTATCGTGAAACGATTAATAGAGAAGCATTGGTATTGAGAAGTGGCTGATGGAATTAAGGGACGTTGTTGTAAGATGGTTGAGCGTGTCGTTTATGCATATGTTGTGATTGCTAGAAGTTCACACTTGTTCATTGTTCTTTGGTCATATTATATGTCATTGCAAATCACAATCATATGGCATAGGTGTAAACATTCCTACTAGGCTTTGTAGCTCACCCTATCATTTTACAGGTGTTGTTCTAGACGCTTGCATGAAACACGAGTGATGCATAGTAGGATGCATGTTTCGAAGATTTGATAGGAGATGTTTGACATCTTGAGAGTGACTTTTGAAAGATACAAACTAATTTAGATTCAAGTTATTTCTTGTGTTTCAAAAGAGAATGTTAATGTTTAATTTCGATAAGTTATTTTGATATATGTAACGGGCCGAAAATTTATCCACTTTGATGTAACATACTTACACGAGACTTTTGATGGTACCATGTGTAATGAAACAATTTGGGATATTGGGTTGATGTTTGAGTGTTTTGAGATTTATGATAAACTGTTATAATAATATGTTAAAAGTCGAGGACGTGACAACTTGGTATCAGAGCATGAGTTAGAATACCTTGAGACCGTGAGAAGGCTTTATGTCTTATGGGTTTAAACACGTTGCATAGTGACAAGAGTTGTATGTGTGTGCTTGCATAGCATACATTGACATTGTGTTTCTCTTTGTGGAAGAGTAGTGTAGTGTGGTTGACTTATGTTGGGGATTTGTATTAGACTCTGGCTTTGGGTTGTAAATTATTATCTAAGTATGTAGAGAACCTTTTTATTGTGGTAGCATTATGTCTTCGAGGCGTGGAGTAGGATAGGTGGACTTCGAGATCAAGGTTTTACTGTGAGGTGCATCTAGACAAGGTAGTTATTTTGGGAGTAGAGGTCCCTTGTGAGGATAATGTTGAAAGGGTAGGACATAAGGTAAAACTACCGATTTATCGTGATGTGTTTACAAGGTGGTTGTGACGGCACTCGCTGAATTCAACCTATTGATTCCAACAGTTGTCTCGAGTGCAAATTATCGGACTATAGATGCTATGAGGAAATTTGTATATGCAAGGAGCATGGAATTGCCTAAGGATATAGAGAGATCTATGGGCTTAGCAACTAGATATTTTGACTGCTCAGGGTTCGTTGACGTGGCTCTTGAATAGAGAGACCGATATTTGACTGCACTTGTGAGACTAGTGAACCTAATATTTTCGAGTGATAGTGTCATCCTTGACCTGATAGCTTGAACATGGTGGGATTTGATTTTGATATAGGCCCTTATTGGTTGTCCAAGTTTCATATTGTTATTGTTTAGTCCGAGCGTTGTGCTCGTGTTTGTTCACTCGGAGGTGATTGTTTTGAAATTATTGGAGAACGCTGGGAACGATTACAGTTAGATCCTTTTGAAGTTTGTGAGTAAGTTTAACGTTAGACAAAGATGTGGGTGGCCGCATATAGGAAGTCATTGTGGATGATTTATGATCTTCGATACATGTTTATGGGAGAAGTATTGATTCTTTTAATAGATTTGCCACCCGGTACTACTGTCTTTAGGCCTGCATGTCATTTGGGATTGCGGAATTGAGAGAATCGAAAAGGTAAATTGCAAGATTGGTGCGACTTGGAGTTTAACAAGTTACACTTTGAGAAGTATGGGAAAAGGGTGACCTTTTGCCATTTGATTGTTCAACCAGCGATGTTGACTCGGGTGTATTAGATCCTACCACATAATTGGAGATACTGTGCACGAAGTTCCTTGACGAGAATGATCGAGAGTGTGTGCTTCTATTGTTGTCGATTGTTTGTAGCCTTATGAACTTAACTGTTCACTTTAAATCCAAATTTGTTACACCCGACTGAAATTTGCACTTGATTATGACTTGAGTATTGTAATTCTTGTAAACGTGATAGTTGTATACTTGTGGATCATCAACTCGAGATATACCAGTTAGGCGCTGTGGGTGAATGAGCCGTAGGGGCATGTTTTGATTTGAATTCATGGACTTGATAGTCATGATAGTTATATATAAAGATGCGCGAGCCGTATTGGCACATTTGCTTCGGTTTCGTGGACTTATGGAGTCACAACAGTTGCAAATGGATTTGATATTGTTGATGCTTAAATTGCTTTGGTATGTGCCTAGTTATGTGGACTAAATAGACATTTTTGGAGAATAACAAGGGTTATTGTTGAGATATATGTGTGCGTTGACATAATTTGCTTCATGTACATGTGGACTTGTTTGACCATGGAGAATTAAATACTGGTTGGGCATGATATGTTCAGGGGTTGGTCTGCCATGGATGGTGTACTTTTGCTGAGCTTGACATCTGCGCAAATGGTGTTGGTACGGTTCTTATATATCGTTGACTTGTTATACATTACTGATTGTTTACTCGTTGAGCATTATGCATGCACGAGTCGGATGTAGCGTTTTGGCTTGATACGTTGCAATAGTATACAAATATCGGTGTCTTGTATGATAGTGTTGGGATCTTGATGATGTATCTGTGTCTTATGACTTAATATTGTTGGGAAGTATCAGTGTCGACACGTTTAGTTCAATTTCGAGGATAAAATTCCTCTTAAGCAGGGGAAGATGTAAGGGTCCGAAAATTTGTGTTAATTCATGCAATCAAAAGGTTATTAATCAATTCGTATTGAAGTGTATGACGTAAATTAGGTGATTAAATATGTTTGAGGTGAAGTAGGAAGTGAAAAAGGGGTGAAAATGATCGGGTCAGATTTTTGGACCATCGGTTTAGGTTCTGGACCATCAGGTCAGATCTGGAAATTTTGGCTTTTTGGCCGGATCTGACCGGTCAGGTTTGATGCCATCCGGTCAGGTCATTCGGTCAGATCTGAAAATTTGGCCTGAAAATTTCAAAATTTTAAGTCAGTGAGGATTTTTTTTTGAAAATGGGATGAATCTAACTTTTTCCAAAAGGGGTTTCTTCCCTTTCGCTCTCTAAAACTTCATCTTCTCCACCCATACCCCACTTCAATGCATGATCTAAACCAAAGATCATTCTAAATCCTTCAAGATCTACCACTTATATCTCAAGATTAGTTGATGTTTTGAGTTTGGAAGCACCATTACACTTAGAGCAGTCTCTTGGAAGTTTCTCATCACCATTGAAACTCAAACTCTTGAAACTCAAACTTTGGAGCTAAAACCTTAATGTAGAGATGTTTTCTCTCGATTTATGAATATCCTACAAGTATTGGCCCGTATTTATCCATTTTTATCATTGTGAGGGTTTTTGTTCTATATTTCTCCATGTTGGATTTTGGTATCCATTTACCATCTTCCTTATCTTGCGTGAAGAATCTTTTTCTACGATCGAGTTATCAAATGGTTCGTTAGATAAAGTCAATGTCGTAGGTTATTGAGAGTTTGAATAAATTATGAGAGTTTTGGGTAATTTTGTTAAATTGAGATATGATGATTTGATACTTGATAAAGGACGTGAGTATACTTATGAGACGTGAAACATGAGGGATAAATATATGTGCGTACGTAAAGGTATGAGGGTTGGATTGACAGTAGATAAGTATGAGTTGTGTTATAGCTAATGTATGGGTACAATGTAACGGTCAATGAAAAATGACTAGGTATCGTGAAACGATTAATAGAGAAGTATTGGTATTGAGGAATGGCTAATGAAATTAAGGGAACGTTGCTGTAAGATGGTTAAGCGTATCGTTTATGCTTATGTTGTGATTCCTAGAAGCTTACACTTGTTCATTGTTCTTTGATCATATCATATGCCATTGCGAATCACAGTCATATGGCATAGGTGTAAACATTCCTACTGGCCTTTGTAGCTCATCCTATCTTTTTACAGGTGTTGTTCTAGACGCTTGCATGAAGCACGGGTGATGCATGGTAGGATGCATATTTCGAAGATTTGATAGGAGATGTTCGACATCTTGAGAGTGACTTTTGAAAGATGTAAACTAATTTAGATTTAAGTTATTTCTTGTGCTTCAAAAGAGAATTGAAATGTTTAATTTCGATAAGTTATTTTGATATATGTAATGGACCGAATATTTGCCCACTTTGATGTAACATACTTACACAAGACTTTTGATGATACCATATATAATGAAACGATTTGGGATATTGGATTGATCTTTTAGTGTTTTGAGGTTTTATTTATGATAAACTATTATAATAATATGTTGAAAATCGAGAGCGTGACAAGGGAATCAATCCCTAATAGTGGTGTTAGAGCCGGCTATGATAACGCGTGTGGTTTATACACACCATGTTGTCCACGCAAAAATAGAACATAATATTGTTGTGCTAATGTCTGTTTTGCAGTTTCTCCTATCCCATTATTATGATCACGCATGTATAACTGTGTGATAGACAGTTTTCGTGTGATTGGATCCTACACTATTTTTATGTGTCGTTACGAGTTTTTTTTATTACCAGTTTTATGGTTTGTAATGTTAATCTGTGGCATGTAAACTCGGAGGCTTAAGGTTTGATGTAATGATTTCAGTTTATTTACACCGCCTGTTTTCATTGATATAGCTTTGTGAACTCCTATTTGGAGGCATAGAATCAATATGTCATCAACAGATTCTGATGGTCGAAGAAATCAGTGATTTTGGAGGGATCGCTATGTTTCTGTTGAAGAAATAGTGCATATCAAGGCATCATCTTCGCTTTGGGGGACAAGTTGATGGCAAAAATCAAAGCTATTTTGGAAACTGGTGATTTGATCATAATAGCTGGGATTCCTATTATATTTTGTGTTTCCTTATTCATATGTGATTGGTATTGTTTTCTTGTTTAATTATAGTTCCCTTATAATTTTGGACAACGTGAAATATAGACCTATACTTAGATCACTCATATGCAAATATTTTTATAACCCTCATGGAAAATATTTATAAATAACTAAGTGGGAAAGAGAGTTTGTCACGTACAAATCTCATGGCCTCCATCACTAGTTTGTAGATGATATGATTAATTTTGTTTGTTGGTTTTAAACCTTCCTCCACATAGAACAAAATTAATTGTAAAATCATCGGTACAAGCTTCAATGGGATAGCTCTAACTTAATTATTATGTGAATCATGTCTTCATCGGAATAATTAATTTAATGTGAAGTGATGGTCTACACTTAACTATAAATAATAGTATCATTTTCATCTAAGTCACTACAATTATTTGTAAGACCAAAGTTGAGTTGGCTATTTAATTTTGCTTGGCAATAGATTTTTTTTCTTTTTTTGTCTAGATAGTCAAAATTAAAAGGAATAGGCCTATTGCACAAATGATGAAAAATAGTGGACCTTCCCATCCAAGGCATACTTTTTACGGTGTGACAGATTGTCAACGTTTTTCTTTAAATAGTTTGGTAAAGGGAACCATTTTTTAAATGAAATTTAAAAAAAATTATTTGCCCTTCATAATTATCATTATGTGATTCTCAGATTCAAGAATGAGCTTTTTCAATCCACTTTCTGCCATTCTCAAAGAAAACAAATTCACTGGACCTAATTATATTGACTAAAAAAGAAATTTAGATATAATGTTGACTGCTGAAAAGTACAAATTGTGCTTATTAAAGAATGTCCTAAAAACCCAATGAGGGGGCAAACGATGAGGATGTCCGGCCTTAAAAGAAGTGGGTTAAGGCTGATGAGATGGCGTGGTGTTATATTTTGGCATCTATGTCAAGTGTTCTGCAACATCAGCATCAATCTATGCCCACTGCCTATGACATGATGATGAACATCAAAGAAATATTTGGGGAACAGAATTGTGCAGTAAGGCAGGTTGCTATGAGAGACTTGCTTAACACAAAGATGGCTGAAGAGAGCTCAGTAAGGGATCATGTTATAAAAATGATGAGTCATCTAAATGAACTAGAAATCCTTTGAGCTAAAATTGATGGGGAAACTCAAATCGATATCATAATCCATTCGCTGCTGGAGAGTTTTAAGAATTTTCGCATGAATTACAATATGAATAAATGTTGTTGTACTTTGGCGAAACTTTTTAAAGAACTCTAAACAGCAGAGGGCGTAATGAAAAAGTCAGAAAATGTGTTTATACTTGAGAAATGTTCTACTTCTAAATTAAAAGGCAAGAAGAAGCAGAAAAAGACTCAAAAGCTGGTTGTAATTCTTCAAGTGAATAATGGACCCCAAGGTAGAGTGAAAAAGTATAAGGACAAGTGTTTTACAGCAAGCACTCAGGACACTAGAAGAAGCAATGTCCAATCTATCTCAACAAATTGAATAATCAAGGTAAAACCTATTCACTAGTGGTTGCAACATGTTTAGTGGTGTTATCTACAAATTCTTAGTGTGTAAATACGAAAGCCACTAATCATATTTGTAATTCGTAGGAGTTTCAGGAAACCAGGCAGCTTAGTGATTGCGAGGTTTACCTACACATGGACAATGCTACGAAAGTAGCAGCAGTTGTAGTGGGAGATTTACGTTTTAATTTTGGTAGTGATAGGATTTTAATATTAAAAGATTGTCTTTATGTTCCTAGTATTAGAAGAAATTTAATTTCAGTTTCTAAGTTAGTTAAAAACGGTTATTTGGTTAATTTCAATAACTCCGTGGTTATTAAATTTAATAGATGTTTTATATGTTCTGATTTATTAGTGGATGATCTTTACGTTATTAATCCTATCTCTCTCACACTACAACTGAATGAATTGAATAATACACAAATAGTATATCATGTAAGAAAAAGACACATTCTAAATTGAACCAAACATATCTTTGGCACTTACGCATAGATTATATTAATCTAAAAAGAATTTCTAGACTGGTTCAAAATGGACCATTGAGTTCATTGGAAGTAAAGGAACTTCCAGTCTGTGAATCCTGTTTAGAATGTAAAATGACAAAAATACTCTTCTTGGCCAAAAGGTATAGAGTCAAAGAGCCGTTGGAATTGGTTCACTCTGATTTGTGTGGATCTATGAAAGTCCAAGCAAGAGGTGGCTTTGAATATTTCATCAGCTGTATTGATGATTATTCAAGGTATGGGTACTTTTATTTGATGCGTTGTAAGTCCAAATCTTTTAACAAATTTAAAGAGTATAGCGCAAAAACAGAAAAGCGTCTTAAAAAATGTATCAAAACAATATGATCTGATCGTGGTGGCGAATACCTCTTGAAAAAGTTTAGGAACTACTTATCTCATGAGGGGATTACATCCCTGTTATCTGCACCTGGTATTCCTGTAGCAAAAAGAAAAAAAATAGAACTCTTATAAATATGATGAGATCTATGATGAGTTATTCAGATTTATCAATTTTGTTTTTGGGCATGCATTAGAAACAGTGACATATATTCTTAATTTGATACCATTTAAGTCAATACCTTCTAGTCCCACAGAACTGTGGACCAAGCACAAATCTAGTCTGCGGCATGTTCGGATTTAAGGTAGTCCAGCACATGTGCTGAAAGCAAACCCGCATAAGTTAAAATCAAGGAAAAAAATTTATTTTTTTGTAGGGTATCCTAGAGGAACGAAGGGTAGTTTATTTTATAGTCCTAAGTATCAGAAGGTCATTGTTAGCACTAATGTCTGATACTTAGAGGAGAACTATGTTATGGATCACAAATTTAGAAGTAAGATTGTTCTAGAGGAATTGAGAGAAGAAGGATTAATGCAAACTTTTTCAGCACCATTAGTGCAAGAGGAAACACCACAAGAAATAACAATTGACACAACGGTGCCTCGTCATAGTGGGAGAGTTATTATTCAATCCGATCGGTACATGTTCTTAGGAGAATCATTTGATAGAATCCCTAAGTAACTGAATGCCGAACCTTGTAACTATAATGACGCAATGCAAGACACAAATGTGAAACTTTGATGCAAGGCTATGAATTCAGAAATAGTCTATGTACTTTAATCAAGTTTGGGATCTTGTAGAACCACCCGAAGGTATAAACCTGTTAGATGCAACTAGATCTACAAGAAAAAGAGAGGAGTGGATGGGAAGGTGGAAACCTTTAAAGTTAGGCTTGTAGCGAAAGATTTTACTCGAAAAGAAGGGATCGACTATGAGAAAACTTTTTCGCCAGTAGCTATGTTGAAATCCATTTAGATTCTCTTACCCATTGCGGCTAATCTCGATTACGAGATTTGACAAATGGATGTCAAGACTGCATTCCTCAATGGCAATCTAGATGAATGCACCTACATGGTGCAACCAGTTGGATTCATAGCAAAGGGCTAAGAGCGCATAGTTTGCAAGCTTAAGAAGTCCATTTATGGACTTAAAAAAAAATATCAAGGTCTTGAAACATTCATTTTGATAAGGCAATCAAGTCTTTTGGTTTTGATCAAAGTCCGAATGAGTCATGTGTGTACAAGAGATGCAACGAAAAAGTAGTGGTATTCTTGGTATTATATGTAGATGATATCTTACTCATCGAAAACGATGTGTGAGTGTTATGTTCAGTGAAGGATTGGTTGTCCAACCAATTCGATATGAAGGACTTGGGAGAAGCAGGTCACATCCTTGCGATCAAGATTATTCGAGATCGTAAGCAAAAGATGATGAAATTATCATAAGTTACTTATATCGATACGATTCTTGCATCAGTGTTCTAAAACACTTGAAGAGGAAGATAAGATGAAAGCATTGAACTGCGGTAAAACATATTTTTAAGTACCTGAAAAGGACTAGAGATTATATGTTGGTTTACCAATCAGACAGTCTAATGCCTTATGGGTATACAGACTCAGACTTTATGTCAGATAAGGATTCCAGAAAGTCTACCTCTGGATATGTGTTTACCCTCAGAGGTGGAGCTATAAGTTGGAGGAGTATCAAGCAATTATGCGTTGCTGATTTCACATGGAGGCTAAATATGTGATAGCCTCTAAGGCAGCTAAAGAGGTCGTTTGGCTTAGAAACTTCTTAATGGATTTAGATGTGGTCCCTTCAGTGCAATGAGCTATTACACTTTATTATAACAATAGTTGTGCAGTTGCTAAGTCAAAGGAACCAAGAACTCATAAGAAGGAAAAATACATTGAGCATAAGTATCATTTTATACGAGAATTCGTTCAGAGAGGTGATATAACGATGACCAAGATTGCATCAGCGAACAACCTGACAGATCCTTTCACAAAACGTCTACCAGCAAAAACTTTTGATAGTCATGTGAAGGGAATGAGAATGAGATGTATGACATTATGGCTTTGAGTGTAAGTGGGAGATTGTTAGGGTTTTATACAAAAAACTGAGAATCTTTATGGCCAATTTTGCATTATATCATATCATATTGTGCATAGGTGTCTCTTATTCCGCATAGAAGATAATCTGATGTGTAGAATTTGGCTTACACACAAATGATCAGATTATCAATTCTTGTAAAATATAAATTTTTAGTTCACAGGCTTAGGTGAAATTGGACACACCGCCAGTAGGACTGTAACAGAATGTTTCAATAAATCTATCTTGACTACGAAAAATGGTATAGTTTTAACTAACTATGTTAGTACACTTTGTGTATATTGAATATGACCACTTTGAGATAATTGTATTTATACTGACAATATAATACAATTCCCACCTCATGGTTATTATGAATGTTTGTGCTCTTAACTCAAAGATAATTAATAGATGTGTACATTTAATATTGTTGATTTTGATTCATTATATATAGAGTGAGACATTATGGGCCAATAGTCTCGATGAGTTGGATCACAATATTAAGTGTATGACAATTGTTAATTACTAATGAAATTCACGTCCCTTTATCCATTAATGATATTCTCGTGACGAAACTTATAAGTTTCGATTATGTCAAACCTTGTCGGTGGATATTAGTATCCGACATAACAAATAAATAGGTGAAAAGTCTCAAAAACATTTATAGATGTTGATTAAATAAATTGTCAGTAATTTATTTTAATCAATGGGTATCTGTAATCTTAACGTGGGGAGATAAATAAGCATTTTATAGCATAGAACTCAAAATATAATTTTGAGATATGAGAAGAGAATATAATTATAATTCTATAGTGGTACGAATTGTAATTTATATAATTCGGAACTAATCTGGGTTGGACTAGAATTTTCTAATTATATAGAAAGCTTAGCCCATACTTCTCTTGGAGGTTCCTATCATTGCCTATATACACCGTTATGCCTTCTAGGTCAGGCACAACTTGATACTCGAAATATTGAAAAAGGTTTTACGAAGGCAAAGAGATCAAGTTTTTAAACCCACACTCAATTCGTGATCAAAGTGCAATAAGATTACGGTAAAAGATCTCGAAGTCAGTCGAGCAAGATCATTCTAGCCGTACTCAAAGTTCGATCAGGATCAAACTATGAAGATAATCAAGATTAAAACAAAAAGATCTCAAAGGTATGAACCCTAGTTTGGCCTAGTCGGGTTTCATAATTTGTTGTTGTATAATCTATACGCATTCCTCACTGGGACTCGGGAATCGATCCCTAACAAGTGGCGGGTGGCGGGTGACGGTGGTGATCAACAGTGTGGTCATTAGCGACGGGATAATGGTAGTATGGTGGTTAGCGGCGATAGTTGGCAGTGTAGTGTTAATGGTTAGTGGCGTGTGGCGATAGTGGTTAGTGCGTTGGCGTGAGTAGTTAGTGACAGTGGTTGGCAGTGTGCTGATGGTGGGTGGCGATGGTGGTCAGCAATATAGTGGTTAGTGGCGGTGGTCAACCATGTGGTGATTAGCGACAGAGGTCGATCGTGTGGTGGTTAGTGGCTGTAGTGGTTAGTAGCAGTGGTGGATATTGTGATGGTAGTTAGTGGCGGTGGTGGTTAGTGTGGTGGCAAGTGGCGGGTGGTAGTTAGTGGTAAACCATTTTTCACTAGCCAATGGTAAATCCGAATCAAATAATGTGTCCAACAATTGGCACACTTACAATAGTAGGGATAAATGGCAATTTGTCTTTTTTTTTTTTTTTCATTCACAAGATAATTAACCCAACATAAAAAGTAGCACACTTACACTAGGCATAAATCGCAATATAGGTCAAAAGCTCCAAAACTAATTTCAGAATCAAAACCAATTTGCCTTCTCCCAATAAAATTATTTCCATAACAAACAGTAAGTAGAGGGAATACCTATACCTATTAAAATTAGCACACTTACAGAAGGGACATCCTTTTTCTTGTCCACAATCAAAACCCTTTCCAATTTTATGAACACATTTTTCAAATAACCGAAAAAACATGTTGGATCTGTTGGAAAAATTAGCGAAAAATGAATAGGTCCATCAATCAGGCTTCAATTGGTTTTATAAAAGGATCTCGTTTTGCTGAATGGGTTTTTCCTAAGATGTAATAAGTATTATCTAGCTAGATCTTAAGATCTCAATCCACAGCTTAGTAATCCACAGATGCTTGATACCAAATCAGATCTGCTAAATCAAGAGAATTCATTAATCTGGGTAGGTTAGTTTTCCCCAACATAGATTTAGACAAAAATGAATAGGGATAAATCACAAATCCGATGCATTTCAATTTTTTTTCAAATCCGAAGTGACAATGAAAGAGACTTTCAGTGGTCTGTGCGTGGGTGTTGGGGGGGGGGGGGGGGGGGGGTCGGGTCTCTTTCAGTGGTCTGTGCGTGGGTGTTGGGCGAGGCGGGGGGCAGGGGGTGGGGGGGGGCTCACAGATTTGGGCGATGAAATTGAGACACAAAACTTAAAACTCAAACTTACAAATACAACCTACGGTGAACGGCGGCAGGCGAAGATGGGGCGGGCGGTGGAAGGAGGGCAGCGGCAGGCGACGAGCGACGGCGGGCGACGGTGACGTAAGGATGGGGAGGGGCGAGTGCCGGCGGCGGCAGGAGGGACGAGGTCCGGCGGCAACAGGAGGGGGAGAGAGAAAGCTACGAGGTGAGAGAGAGAAAGAGCTGACTTATTTAGGTTTAGGTTTATTTAGCTCTTTAGTCTCCACCCTTGGATCTGAGATGATCCAAGGGCCATACTAATTGGTAGGATATTGGTTCCAAATGCCTTGGGTCAGGGAGCTATATGTATGTATATATGTATATATATATATATACATACGCACACACACACACACACATATACATACACGCCAGAGCGCGCGTGCAACTAGAAACTTAAATAATAATAATGCTCGGGTATCCCTGTCGGTACCCTACCGCACCTAAAAAAATTATTCTATGTACTCAATATTCCTCCAAAAATAATTCCCGATTCATGGACAATTTTTTTAATACCAAATTTAAATTTGATAATCCCCAATTAATAAGAAAATTTCAAATTTTGGGCCAAAGTGTCACAGTATTCCTCTCAAAGGAGTTAGTAGTATTGAATTTGGGTTGGGATGCGGTGGGGGATAGAATTAAGTTCCATGAAAGCCTAATGAGAGAGGATTGAGATACTGTGTCACTCCTATATTTATTGATGGATATTTTGGACTTCTTCTTTTTCTTTTTTCTAAGTTAGAGTGTTATTCACTTCAGCAAACACAAGGGAGTTATGCGGTCAAGTTAAACTGTAAAGAAGGTGATTTGCACGAGACCTAAACCACAAGAATAGTGACCCCATCATTACTAGTTATTACCTCCACAACCATACTTGGTTAAGAAGGAGTTGAGATTTGCGACCCGCTATTTTTAATGATAACTTAAAAACTACTTTTTGTAGGTGCATCTCAAACGAGACCCATTATTGATGTCAAGCACTACCATATTGCCTTATTCTCTTCAAGCTCATCCATCAGCTTTTCGATTGCCCATTTTTCATCCCTAGTCACCGATAGGTTCAAAAGAAAGAGCTTCTTGTTAGTCTCAAGATATTTACATATTCTATAAATCTAAGATGATAAATTTACGAAGATATTTTTGACACACTTATCAGTTTTTATGTTTAGTGGATAAATGAATTTTTTGGTGATCTAATTTTTATAAAAAGAGTTATTCCCGTGTACTTAAGATTTTAATAAATATTTCTCTTTTTACTAATATGGTCATAAATTTATTCGTTTTGTTAAGCTTATCATTTTTGTCATTTTGGGGCTTTTTTCTTTGAAAAAATCTCATGCTGTGATTTCAAGAAATCTAGCATTTCCACATATTTATATGAACTTAGGGGATTTTTAGATTTATAATAGAAATATTTCCTTGTTTTGATTTTAATATTGTTTTAATTGTCTAAAATTTAGGCAATATTTTATTTTGAAAATCTTTGTGGGGTTGTTTGATAACTCATTTTCAGCACTTAAAACTAAATATGCTAAGTAAAAAAGTATTAACTCAGTTTGATAACGAAATTTTGAGAAACTTAATGTATTAAGTTTTCAGCAAAAATAAAGAGTATACAATTAAATAGCAGTACTTAATCAAAAAGCTGAACACACTCAAAATAATTTTTTTTTAAAAATACTGTTTACCACATTGTCGACCGCCGCCACTAACCACTACCAGCACCTGCCACTAACCACCATCGCCACCTGCCACTAACCACCACCACCACCACCTGTGACACTCCAGCCAGACCGTTGTGCCAACTATGAGGCCGGCGTCTGGGAGACGGAGTCTTAAGGGGTGTTTGGGAGCCTATTTTTTGCATTTTTCCATTCTCATTTTTGAATTTTGGTTGTTTGGGAGTCAGTTCCCAGAATGAGTTTTGCAGAACTCATTCTCCATTTTCGACTTTAGGAGCAAAAACTCAAAAAGAGGTTTAGACCTCCTTTTTGCATTTTCATTCCCATTTTGCATTCTACTACTTTTGCAAAATGTATTCTGCACATTTTTTCCAAACACTACTCCCAAATTCAAAACTCATTCTGGCCATAATCTAAAAAGCTAAAAAGCCAAAAATTCAAAAATAAAAAGCTAAAAAGTAGACTTCCAAACACCCCCTTAGTGGGACGTCCAGATGGGTGGTCAATGGCCCCACATCACTTGGTGGATGTAAGTTCGGTGGTATTTATAAGATTATGAACCTTCCTTGTACAAGGCCTTTAAAGCCGTGATGGCACCAACACTAAATGAAACTTCACAGTTAAGCGTGCTCACTCAGGAGAAATCCTGGGATGGGTGACCTACTAGAAAGTCCACGGGGTTTGGACGACAAAAGCGGACAGTATTATACAAGGCGGGAGCGGGGCGACCACTGACACTAACCGCCACCGCCACCATACTAACCACTACTGTCACTAACTGCCACCACCACCACCACTACCGCCACCGCCATGCGCTAGGACCACATTGCCGACCATCACCACCGCTACTAATCACCACACTGCTAACTACCATCATCACTAACCACCATCGCCATCCGCTACCACCACACTAACTACCATTGCCACTAATCGCCAATACCACCACCACCACCGCCCGCCATTAACCACCACCATCACCTGCCACCCCCCACCACCATACTGCCGACCACTGCCACTAACCATCGCACTACTGACCAACCATCACTAATTGCCATCACCATCTGCTACTGTCACACTGCTGACCACTAGCACTAACCACTATCGCCACCACCACTAGCCACTAACCACCATTTTCACCCGCCACCACCACACTGCCGACCACCGCCATTAACCACCACCACCACACTGTCGACCACCGCCACTAACCTCCACTGCCACTAACCTACTGCCACTAACCGCCATCGCCATCCGTCACCACTGTACCCACCATCGCTTCACCCTCCGGCCACCGCCGCCGCCGCCACGCCTACAATATTAGGTGGGGCTTGGTGTGTCACAAGAACTATTGTAGGATAAGTTCAAAAACAAATAAACTTTAAATTTTAACTTATTGTGCAGACCAAACAACTTAATTAATTCAGGGTTTAATTTCAGTACATAACAAACAGTTTTTATACTTAAAAAATTCAGTATTCAGTTTTCAGTTTTCAATTTTATCAAACAGCACCTTAGTATTAATATTAATAGGAGTAGTTACGAGTTTTTTAAAGTTTGAGGAGTCTAGTGTTTAATGAAATTACAAGTTTCTTTTGTAATAACAATTTTCGATTGAATGCCCATATGTGACATATTAGTGGAAGGGCGCCCGTGATAAATATGCAAGTAGGGTAGATTAATATACTTAGATTAAATAATGAAAAATATTATTTTTTTCGCCCTTATGATTATTGAGTGATTCAAAAGTAATTAGCAATGCATTTTAAGGGATATTTAGAAATTAAAAAATTGATACAATAATAATTTAAGAGACACTAAATCGGTGCCCTCTCTCTTTATATATGCTAGAGATTGTGACACACCCAATGCTTATACAAATCGTATACCATTTAATACATTAAAAAATACGTATTAGTTTGATGTCACTTTGGTAATCATAGATTTAAGCAAAATTTGAAAGAAGAAAATTGCTGAAATTAAAAAGTTGTACGTATGTAGAGAGGTGGTTACAAAATTTTAAAAAATATTATACTAATGAGTATGGAGAAGTGAGAGTAGTTTTTTTAAATGATTGAGACAATATCAGGTCTCAACAATTAATTCATATTATTTTATTAGTGTATGAAAATAATTTTTCTTGAGGATAATTTGGCAAATTCAAATATATGATAAAGATTCAAAAAAAGAGACACCAAGTTGCGCTCTCCCTTTATAAATAGAATAAATAGATACTAGTGGTCGGATACACGCGATGCATGTACAATTAGTAGTAGATCAATCTATCTAATAATGAAAGCAGTTATTTAGAGTAAATAATGGAAGATAATGTTTCGTTTTTACCCTAGTGATTATTGGGTGGTTCAACGTGGTTCAAAAATAATTAGTAATGTATTTAAGAATTAAAAGTTGACACAATGACAAATTAAGAGAGAAAATTGATGCTTTCCCTTTATAAATTGTATATAGAATATATATATATAGATATAAAAGTAAGTTTTTAATAAGGGATCTCTCATTTTGCTAAATGAGCACCTTTTATTTTTTGATCAAATATTGGTTATCCAAACTATTCAATATGTTTAAAATATATTGTTAAGAGTATCCATGAGAAATCGGTTCAAACAAAGATAAAAATACCCGAAAGAGTTTGATCCAAGCAGTTTTTCATAAATACTCACATGAACTATTTTATAAAAAGCTGATTGAATCAAGCTCTTTGGAGTATTTATTTGAATCGATTTCTCGAGAGTACCCTTAAAAAAATATTTTAAACACGTTGAACTGTTCGAATCATCAATATTTAATCAGAAAATGAGAGGTCCTCATTCTAGCAAAATGAGAGATTGCTTATTAGAAGCTTATTCTATATACACATTCGAGAAATCGACTTAAAAAAATATCAAAAAAAGTTTGATCCAATCGATTTTTTTTGAGCCGATTTATATGCTGACATGAATAGTTTTATAAAAAATTGATTGGATCAAATATTATCCGATAATATTTTGAACCGATTTCTCGCAGATGCACTTAAAAATATGTAGCTTATTTTTTATTTTTTGGATTTTTGAATTAATAGCCAGAATAAGTTTTGAATTTGAGAGGCGTCTTTGAAAAAAATGTGCAAAATGCATAGTAGTATAATGAAAAACTAGCAAAAATTCCATGCTATCCACGGGACAAAATAAAATATATCTAATAACAAATTCATGCTTTGTCCGGTTCAATATATATGTTGATAATATAAATTTATCAAACACATCTATTTGAATAATTTATATCCTTATTTGAATAATTTATATCCTTAAAATGTAAAAATTATTCATTACATCTACAAATTCATATGATATATTCAAGGAAAATTAGGGAGAAAGCAAAAAAATATGATAAAGGGATAATTTACCTACAAAGGCGAATGGTGGAGGAATAGAGCACTGGACGTTCGTTTGTGATTTTTTGAAAAAGTATATCTGATATGTATGAAAATTATAAGTCTTTTCAGTAAAAGATAATTAAAGAGAAAAAAGAAACAAAGAATGAAGAAAGGAGGAAATAATAAAAAGAAGGTTGAAAAATTTTAATGACTGTAAACCACTTTCTGTTTTTTAAACTTTTGAAATTATAAATTATGATTATTATAACAAAAATTACAGTTGTATAATTATTTAAAAATTGAGTTCACAAATTGAATTCATAGTAATTTATTAGTCATAGTTTGAAAATATTATCGTGAAATTCATATTTTGTAAGTGCTTAATATTTGACTGGTTAATATCTAGATTTACTACTTCAATTACTTCTTGAGTCAAAAAACTATTTTTGATTATTGGATGCATGTTGATATTTTCACAATTAAAACATATATCAAATTTAATATTTTTATCAAGAAAATAAACCCTTTTAAGTCTTAAATTCATGTCAACTGTTTAACATTTAAAATTTCAAACTTTAAGTTTACGATCTGGTACTAAAATCACCTCTATGTGAGCCTTTTGAGTTCTTACTCTTTTGCCAAAAAAAAAAAAAAAAAACTCTTATACACATGCCGTCCAAACACTTGTACAGATTTTGATTATGTTTTTTAAAAAATTACAATTTATATTCAAAATCATAAGCTAAAAATATTTGGCTTCATATTGTGATTGAAACATGTCGATATTATGCGTAAAAATCTATCAAGCAATTGAATTATGTATTTTATGGAATAGTATGTCAGTTTCATCAAATTTTTATAATTCAATATGTAGAATGACAAATAATAGTTTCACTATTGAATTTCAATCATTCACATAATATCCAAACTATTACCTTTTTTGGCATGTTATTTAGGTTTGGCACACCAATCACGTGTGCATTAACGGTTTATCACATATGAAACACAAAAAAGTGAATGATTACACAGATTTTTCTCTTTTTCACATTAAGTTTTTTAAAAAAAAGTGCAGTGAGATAAATAAAAAACAAAAAAGGAAAAATAACGCTTATTCCCCATTGATTGAGTATGTTCTAAGTGAAATTTTAAAAATTATCAGTCAACTAAACAAATTCTGGAATAAGAAAAGAACAGACTTGTGAAACGAAATAACAAAATCAAACACAAAAAAGTGAATGATTACACAGATTTTTCTCTTTTTCACATTAAGTTTTTTTAAAAAAAGTGCAGTGAGATAAATAAAAAACAAAAAAGGAAAAATAACGCTTATTCCCCATTGATTGAGTATGTTCTAAGAGAAATTTTAAAAATTATCAGTCAACTAAACAAATTCTGGAATAAGAAAAGAACAGACTTGTGAAACGAAATAACAAAATCATAATTCCAACACGGGAGAGGAAACTTACAGTGGGAGTGTCTTTGATGCTAAAATGAGACAAAAGTTCATTGACACTAACCAGTGCCGGCCCCGACATTTGGGTTGCCCAAGCCCGGGCTTAAATTGGTTGCCCACTTAGTATTAAGTCATAATAAAATTAAAAAATATATAATCAAACAACAAAACAAGAACAAAAATAAGATTATATTACACTTTTAGCTTGAATTACATTAAAAATTCAAAATCAAAATACAACCCCGGGCATAGTGCTTTATGACTAGCACGATCTGATTCAAAGAAAACAACTTCTTCTTGCATTTTTTGAAGTAAATTCTTCAATTAAATCATCGTACTTTAACTTATCCAAGTATTCATTTTCAATTGAAATCATAGCCAATCCATTTAATCTCTCCTGTGACATGGTAGTCCGTAGGTAAGTTTTTATTAATTTCAACTTCGAAAAGCTCCTCTCCGCCGAAGCAACTGTGACGGAATAGTCAACAAAATTCGATAAGCAACCCAAACCATTTGAAAACCGCCATCTTTCCAATAAGACCTTATAAAATCAAGGATGTCGATTGATTTTGTTACTTCTTTCGGCAATATTGTTTTCAAGTGTCTAAGTTCTTGGAATAACTCCGCCCCATAAATATCACCATGTTGTTTGTATTCCAAGAAACTTTGGAGTTTAGTACAATGCTCCATCAATTGCTTTTCATTAACACTCTTGAATTTTGCGTTGAACAAAATTCTAAAGATTGCTTCATAAAGTTCAAATTGCTCAAACCGATCCCTAAGCGATGTAAGAGCTTGATCTATGATGTGGAGAAAATAGGTAACTCTAAAACGATCTTCCGGTGATTGACTTTCATTTGCATCATCATCCACATCCTCATCAAATTGCTTCTTTCTTTGAACAACTCTTTTTTTTGCAAATACCGGTTCAATACCAACTTTACAAGCAAGTTCTTTGGCTTCCTCCATCAAGTCTTCAAAACCATTTTCCCTAAGCTCTTGAAGAAATAAAATCAACTCTTTTATTCTTGCAATTGCATCTTCAATATCCATCTCTTCTCGTTGAAGAATTTTGCTAACTTGATTAACTTTATTTAAGATTTTGTACCAAATGCATAAGCTAATCAAGAACTCAAAATCCTCCAAAGCATTCTTGCATAAGCCTTTTGCTTCCGACATCACAACATCCTCTTTAGAAACATTTGCAATTTCGATCAATGCATCTCTTAAGTCCGGTGCTTGATTTCGTATTGCTCTGACACTCTCAACATGACTTTCCCAACGAGTAACTGACAATGCCTTTGGTGTCAATCCCTTTACATATTTTCTAAGAATATCCCACCGTTGTGTTGAACCCGAAAATAAAGTATAAATTTTTTGCACGTATGCAAAAAAATTTCTTGCTTTCGCAAAAGATTTTGCCATATCACATAGAGCAAAATTTAAGCTATGACAACCACATGGAATATAAAATGCTCTAGGATTTACATCAAGTAGCCTTTTTTGTACTCCTTGATGTTTACCTTTCATATTTAAGATAAAATTAGAATTTAGAAATTTTCCAGGTTTATATTTTTATTTATGTTTATATTTTTAATTAATATTATTTTTTTAATATATTTATGAAATTTTTTTTTTTTGGTTGCCCCGTGCCGGGGGGTTGCCCGAGCCCGGGGGCTTGCGGGGCTTACCCCGGGGCCGGCTCTGACACTAACGTATACCAAGGCCACCGGAATGTCCAAAACACCAAGTAAAAGCCTCATATTAGATCACTGGTAAGAATTTGAAGCCATTGAAGGAGCTCTCAACATTTGTCCCTTCATCCACTCCCCTAGTTCGATCTGCTTCGAATCTGCAATTTCACCACACCCATCAGGAACCGATCAAGCAATTCATTTGTGGGTTTCAATAATTCATATAATATTCAAGCAATTTACTTTGTTTTTTCTATGTAGATGACAGAACATTTGTTTGTAATGGTGCTTGATGCATTAAGCTTGACAAAGAGAGGGGGCATGGAATTCGAGATATAGGTGAAGGACTGCAGATAAAATTCAGATAACATTCATAATTATCTATTTGGATTTTTTCTTACATTATCAATAATCATTTAGTTAGTTGAGTTATTTATAATTATCCCTTTACATTTGAAATACGGATTCAAATTTGTAATTGTCTCTTTAGATTTATCCAATTAATGAATGCGTTTAGAATAAAATTTATTAATTTAGTTTTTTATCCAATTGAATGCTACCACTTGACGCGTTCTGAGCGACTTTTATTAAAAGTCGCCCTACAATACTATATATTATAGATTATAGATTATAGATTATAGATCCCAACGTAAAATATAAAAAAAGGCTCTGAAAACAAAATGACTCGAACGTATTCGGTCCGCTCCCATTTGAATTCGAATTAAGTGAAATTCGCTCCGTATTTGAGAGCTCCTCATTTTGGAATCTTTGGATCAGCTTACGTGACCGACTCGGACCCATTTGCCGGTTCAACCCGACAGATTTCAAACTCCAGTTGACCTGTATATGTTTGTGCATATATTTCTGTAGATGCACGTGTATATGAACCCTACAAAATAGCAAATTGCACACCGAAACTTCCGGTTCTTAAACCTGAAATTAGGCCAACAAAATTCCCAAATTAACATCCTCTCTGTAATCCAAACAACCATTCATCAAAATTCAAAGGCCAAAATTTTCCCATCCTGATTTTGAAGCAAACCCAGGAAAATCAGGTTCTCTTTGTCTCTCCTTTGCTTTTTCATTTACGATTTCTCTATCTGTTTTTGAAATTTGTAACTTTTTTCAGGAATATTTCTGGGTTTTAGCTTTCTCGAGTTTTTCTCATATCAAAGTAATGTTGAAAATGGAAATCATGCACGTATATGTAGATTTTCGATACAGTGGATTATGATGTGATCTCAGGTGTTCCGATTTGCTAATTTGTTACGTTTTTTAATTGATATCCTGCCCTCTTTTTTGGTTGAAAAATTTGGGGGACTGGCCTTTTTAATTTTTGGTTTGGAGTAATCAACTGGGTAACTTTTTTAATTTGTCTTCTCCGCTTTATACTTTTGCTTGATAGCCCTTTAGATGGCGAGAAATGGTGAGAAAAGAAAGAAATGATAATCCTATCTTGTTTTGATGAGAGGTGAGAAATGGTGAAATTTTCTCACCCCTTTTCTTTCGCCATCAATGAGAACCTATACTTGTTTGGAAGAGAGGTGAGAAATGGTAAAATTCTCTCAATTCTTCTCTCCATTTCTCTCAATCCAAAGTGGTTACGGATGATGCATGCATAGTTCTTACACCCTACTTAGAAAGAAATGAAAGGGGTGGAATGATTCCAGAAATTATTATTCGAATGTAGGCATATTTTGCAAGTTATTGTTGCAAAACACATTTTGAGTAGCATAATTATCATTTTTAGACATTTTCTCTTGTAAACTCTGTTCTTTGTAGATCTTTAGTTGTTAACGTTTCACTTTCTTTGGAAAACTTTTGGGGTCGCTTTGGGTAGGTAACTTCAACATTTTCGAACAGAGGTGTACTAGTTTTGCAAACTTGAGTTCCCAAAATGTCATTGCTGGTGTATTAGGGCTCACCATAGTCCTTTTTTGTTTTGTTTTGTTTGCCACATGCTCACTACCGGGATGGTTGGGGTTGCATTAAGATCCTTGCAATTAAATTTTCCAATCAATGAAAGTTCATTTCAATATCTAATTTAACCATTAAATGCCGGAATCTGTATCTACTTGAATTCTTGAAGTACATTAGGGAGCAATTTATGCCTTTTAGGTAGACTCCTTTGGGTCCTCCTGTGTTTCGTATGATCACTTCTTTTAACTTCTAATGTAATCTTCTTGTACTGGGGTTGCATTGTTTTGAGGTAAATTTTTTTATTTTTGTGATTGGTTATTGTGGAATGTTGTTTATTAAGGAATTTTCTTGCCTTTTATGGTTCTTGTGTCATATTGATATCTATGTAGATGTCCAGTGGCTCCAGTAGTGGTAGCGACAACCCTTTTGATGTTGAGGAACTATTGAAGATCGGGACAAGATGTCGAGAGGTATGATCCTTGCATCATTTCCTAACATTACCCTGTTGTACAACTCGAGAATTAGATGCAACTTTGTATGAGTTGTTATTCCAGATTTGAGTATTAACCTACAGCACTTCACTGTGTAAAACTTTTGCAAATTTTGCATCCCTGGCTGTATTATGTTGCATATGATGATGAAATGAAATACACACGAATTTGATTGGTAATTTTTTAAAAAATTATTGCTGACATATGAATCTTTCCTTCAAACTTATTGATAAGATTACTTTCCACTCCTTGATTTTGTTGGCATCTTAAAGTAGTTATTTTCATTATGCCATGTTAGTTGCATTCTTTTCATGTGCTAGTTTTAATTATGTCGAATTGTCGTACTGATCAAGCCGTTCATTTTTTTTTTTAATCTAGCTAAGAAAAGAGAAGGACATGTTAAGAGACGCACAACCTCAAAGCTTCGAACTGATCAGGGTAATTTCTTGTCATTGTTGCTAGCTTATTATGATTAACCTGTCACTTGTGACCAGGACAGATGCAATGCGTGTGCAAATTGAGCATCATCAAATAAATGAAAAAATCTATATCGCATCACCAAAAATTGGGCTCACCGCCAAACGATTCGTCGTGATTATGGGCAAATGGTTTGTTGGTCACCGACACAAATTGATCGATCAAACAAATTAAAGCGTAAATAAAGTTATATACATGCGGAGTTATTGAGGGGGATGAAAGAGGCATTGAATTTGTGGTCTTGCTTCAAAATAAAAATTCATAATTTCGGAAATCTTCTTTTCGATGCATTCAAGTTAACAACCCAACTGAATTGGAGGCACCAAATATTATTGTGCGTGAAAATGAGAAAGAGAGAACAAGAGAGAATTGGAAGTGGAAGTGTGGTTGAGAATATAGGGGAGTGAATAGTTTTTTTTTTAAAGTGAGGTATTGTCAATTTTATCCATGTAAGTTAATTTCTTGTCTGTTTTTAAGTTAATTTCTTGTCTGTTTGGTAATGTGTAAAAATAGTTTTTTTTTTATGGGTACTTTTGGGAAGTTAAAAATCATGACAAAGCTTCAAAAATAAGAAGACACCAAATTTGGCTCTCCCTTTATATAATAGAATAGACGTGTTGAATGTGATGCACCGTTGTTGGTTCAATCAATTTATGATCAACCTAATTTAATCGCTTAATGGTGCATGTAGTGCAGTTGACAACAGTTGTCTTAGGTTCAACATAGAGAAAGTGCAACCCAATTGACAAATGATGGTGATATTGTGAAGAAATAACAGTTCAGGTTTTCAACACTTAGTACTTTTAGTAGTTGACAATGGGTGAAATTTTTTGTCAAGTGCTCCGCAAAAATAGGAGCCAGTCAAACTTCATGCAATATTGTTGAACAATAAATTGTGACCTACTTTAACGGGAAGGAAGTGTATTCTCTTCTTTTCCCTGTAATGGTGTTGGGTTAAGGTGGATGTGAGATTCTAAATGTTTAGAGACTATGAAGCACGGATACTCCAAAACTACTCGCGTACGCGTATCGGATACTTGCCGGATACGGATACGGATACGTCCCGATACGTATCGGATACGGCTGAGAAGTATCGGGCATTAAAATTAAATCATTTTAATTTCAGATACGTTTTTGATACGCGACGGATACGGGACGGATACGGACGGATACGTTTCGGATACGGCGGGGGTTAAAAATGAAATTTTTAAAAAAAATAGAATAAAAATGAGGGGGAAATGTGTAATTTAGTTATTAGGGTAGATAAGTGCGGGAAAAAAACCAAAAACGTAAAACCCTCAGCGCCTACCTCTCTGACCTCCAGCGCCGGCCGACCTCCAGGCGCCGTTCTCCAGGCCCCGTTCTCCGACCTCCAGACGCTGTTCTCCGACCTCCAGGCGCCGTTCCAGGCGTCCTTCCACCTCTGACCTCCGACCTCCAGAAGCAGATCCCGTTCGAAATCCAGAACTCCAGGCGTCGGCGACGACCTCCAGGCTCCAGGCCAGGTTCGACCTCTGATGAGTGATGACTTTAGCCTTCAACTCTTGATTTTGCTTTATTGTGTGTGTGTTTTTGAAATACAGAAGCTCATACACAAATTTTCCCTTGCTATGGATCATGGTCACTTTCTTGCTCATCTTGAATCGTGCTATCAGATACAAAAAGTTCTATGATTCATTTTAAGGTCGAATATGAAGTCCCATTTTCGTCCTATGCAATTCAGTTGGACTAACTAGGGTTTAGCAATCCTGCTTAAATACCAATCTTAGGGTTGTACATCAATGATTCTGATGATAGGAAATTATTAAGTATATACTTGTATTGGGTCAGTGCTATAGACTATATAGTCAGTGGTTTCAATAGTTAATTTATGTTTGTTTTTCTAGGATATTGAGAATGGCAACTGAAAGTTCTACAAGTGTGAGTAGCATGCCTACGAATACAAGTGACGAAGATTATGCTCCACTTTGGCTCATTTTTTATGTGTAGTACATGATTAATAATTATTAAAAAAAATAAATTTTAATAGCCGTATCCTCGGCGTATCCGTATCCTACTTTTTTAGGTTTTGCCATATCGCCGTATCCGTATCGTATCGTATCCGTATCGCGTATCCGTATCCGTGCTTCATAGTTTAGACACAAATCAACCTCCTTTGGGTGGATAGATGGAAATGTTATTATCATATAGAAATATCTTCCCAACTGAACGTTTGAGTTGAATACCTTTTATGTTTCTTACTTATTGAAAGTTGTTTGCCAAAAAAATGCAGACCGAATTGCTAATACTTACATGCATAAATTCCATGGTCTCCTTAGTTGCTGGGAGAAAATAAACTAAATTCTATGTCTTTTACTCCAAATTTAAACTCTTGATAGCATGTATGTTATGAACTTGACTGACAGACAGACATAGATGTGGTTTTTTTTTTTTTTTTGGGGGGGGGGGGGGGGGGAGAGATGTATGTGTGTGCGCTGGAGAAGAAGGGAATAGTTATGCACTTAAGGTCTTGACAACCCTCTATTCTAGCCTAGTGAAAAGTGGAGAGCTAGACAACTCCTCTAAATTCCTCAGTAAGGTACCATAGTAAGCATTCATGTTCAAATATATCCTACTAATTGCCCTAGGAAGAAAAAGGTTACCCAAATGATACCCACTACCCAGGCAGATTCCTTGGCGCCTACACTTGGATGTAATGTAAAATATCTTCTAGGTTTTTATCTCAACCTACTCTGCGGTTCTTCTTTCAAGGAAAAGTATTTAGCAAGCAGGGAAGTGAGGTTTCAAAGGAGATTGGCATGATGGAAGAGGCAATACTTGTCCAAGGATGGTAGGCTTGCTTTAGTGAAGATTATTTTTGCATGCAATCCTACCGTATGATATGTCGGTTCACACCATTTCTATATGCATTGCAAAAAGTTGTAAAAGTTGCATAGAGGGCTTATTTACCGAAAAGAAGGATAGGGGATTGAGTGATAGGACACTTAGGTTTGTCAATAACGCTTTGTTGGGAAAATAGTTTTGAGATTTATAAGAAATTTTAGTGGAGGGGCCGTGTTGGCTAAATACAGTCACAGTTGAGTAATTTAGCATCGATGGCGGAGACTCGTGGTTAATGTAGCCATTGGAAGGGTATTTGGTTTACTTTGGAGGAGTTCTCAGAATATGTTAGTTTCAAGGTGGGAAAGGGTGAACATTTGGTGAAATAGGTTTGGGGAGCGACATTCTAGTGGGGAGTCATCAGCGGCGGACTATATGTTTAGCGCTGCTGACAAGGTGACGGTGCGTTCTGGGGTATTAGAATTGGAAGTTCTCTACTCAACTAGGAGCTGAACAGTTTGAGGTATTGTTGACCCTTTTGTATGGTCTAGTGGAGGTGGAATGGGGGACAACATAATATTGTTGAAGGAATGACAGAAAGTTGTTTTCTATGTCTCGCCCTTTTTTAAGGTGTTGAGAGGAGGAATGATAGGGGACTTGCCTTGGAGGAGTATGTGGTCGCTTGACTCGCTTCTACAGACGTTGCTTCTCATGAGAACATTATGATGGGAGACAATCTTATTAAAAGAAGAATGGTACTTGTAAATTGGTTCTGCATCTGCAAGGAGGATTTAGTCTAGTTCTATTGATTAGAAGCATGCTACAGTGCCACGCCAGTAGAAAGAGTTAAGGTACTAACCTACTAAACTAAGCTGCTGTTGGGGAACTTGGTAGATTGTTGACCATCTCTCATTCATAGAGCAGGAGGTTTGTGGAGTATAATCTTTTTCTTTCATTTGGCATAGCTTGTTTGAAACATGGAAATGTGGTCGGGGCTGGGAGCATTGAACAGTTGGAGAGTTGCTAGGGTAAGTCAAAATGGGAGGAAGGCTCAGTTTCTTGCTCCTTGTCTTTATGGATGATTTGGATAGAGTGGAACAAAAGATCTTTTCGAGGCATAGAAATCCATTCCTAAGTTGAAGGGTCGTCGTTTTTGGCTTGTATTTGTACATTGGGGTGTTGGATTGGTCACCTGAGTCTAGATTCATTTGTTGACTCTGTAGATTCACTTGCTTGTAATTACTATGGGCGTTTCAGTTTTTGAGCTTTGAAGTGTGGCTTCAACACACCCTTTTTGTAAATGGGTTGCATCCCCTTGATGCTTTTGATATCTGGTATTACAGTTACTCATCACAAGAAAAAAGAATGTTGCTTTACAAAGAGACAGATGGAGAAGATTAGTGACATCATAAATCAGCTATTGGTGTAAAGGCTTGTTGATTGGGTCAGACTGTCCAGTTGGTTAGGTAGCCATGACTGGCTTTATTTTTTATTTTTCCTTTGTTTATTCTTTGGTTTCTTTGCTGAAGGAAAAGAAGTGCAATATTCCCCTTCAACTTTCCTGAAAGGAAAAATATACAAAATAAGAAGGAAAAATTATAAAAAATAACATCAACAGGGAACCAAAAAGAATTCAGTGGGGTGTTATTGCGAATCAATAAAATAAGGCGGAAGCATAACCTTATGGATGCTTTCTCAAATGGTCTAATTTTGGAATTGGCTTGGTGCAGAGATTAGAACTACACGTGAAGACATTATCTGAAGCATGCACGGAAGACAGGAAACGCATTCAGGAGCTGGAAAGAGAGTTGAAGAACTGCTGTCAAGAAATAGGTATAATTAGTCAATGGTATTATTAACAAAACTAACTGTTCATACTTATGGAAGCAGCAAATAACGTAAGGTCACTTTGTTTGATGCACTTCTCTTTTTCCTGTTCGAATAACTTTGTATTTTCTTGATATGCCCTATATGGAATGGATGCTGATGACACTCGTAGGATGATTCCATAGGGATAGTTGGAAAAACTTTCCCTGAGCAACCACCACGAACTGGCCTTAGGAAACTTTTTCACATATGCTAAATGTTATCAGCGTCATCGACAAAAAATTAGGTGAAAACTTTTGAATTTCAAAACCATCAGTCAACCTAATTTTTGGCTTGATAAAATCTTTAACTAAGTAAACTGATTTTTTAGAGGACCTGCAATATTGGAGTGACTATCTAGGAGGGCATTTTTCCCCTTTCTTTTGGCTCTTCTTCCCTCGTGGGAGCTCATGTTGTGCTAATGCTTAGAAGTTGGGTTACATAGTTGGAAGTATCTTCAGGCTTATTGAGTGAGTTGGTTTGTATTTTTCAATGAGGACTCGAGGAGACAATTGTTAATATGTTGGCTACCTTATTCTAAAATGTCAGAAAAATCACTGGCCTAAGGTCAACTGCATTGCCACAGATTGTTTTACATGGTCACTAGAAATATTTAGGAATTTGTCGCTAAATGGTAAGATTACTGACGTCAACTGTGAACGTTTAGCCATCTAATGTTTGTTTGTCATGTAACAATAGGGTTGTCATGTAGTCTGAACTCAAGTGTTGAATGCTGTGGCACTTATTGACTGTTATTAAGTGCTGTCAAGTAGTCTTATATGGACAACCAAGTTGACATGTTGCCAATCTCTGATCCTTAGTTGATTCTTTGAGATTGTTTTCTAATTTAAACCTAATTATGACATTCCTCACAGATTATTTACAGGATCAACTAAATGCAAGGAATGGAGAGGTCTATTGTCTGGGTGAGCATATACGTAGCCTTGAGCTACAACTCACAGACACAGGAAGTTTAGAGGAGATGGTTGGCAGGTTAAGGGAAGAACTGAACTGGTCCAATTCACAGCGCTTGACTTTGATGCAGGAATTAGAGAGGAAGGAACTGGAAATACAAAATTCATCTTTATGCTTCGAGAAAGTAGAGGAATCAGCTTCTTCTGTTGCATTGGAGTACCAATGTGAAATAGAGAGCATAAAGCTTGATCTGACGACCTTGGAGCAGAGGTTTTCCGAAGTCATTAAGTTGAAGGAAGATGATGCTAAAGAAAAAGTGAGGATGAATGAGTTGATTCAAGGTTTTGAGATTCAGATTCAGAATAAGCAGGAGATTATTGAAAGCTTAAATGAGGAAAACAAAGAACTAAGGGAGAAGTTCGAAACATCTGAAAGGAATGCCAGAGTATTTTGTCAAAAGATAGAGGAAGAATTTAAAGAGTGGCTAGGAAGCAAGGATGGATCTCCAATACACAATCAATCATTATTATGGGACCTTGAAAAAAATGTTGGGTATGCAATAACCTCTATTTCCCCCCTTCCCCTCCCTCACTGTCTTTTTGAAAATTGCATAATAGAGATAAATAGGTGAATATGAGTTAGATTTGGTCTGTCTCTTGTTTATGGCACACCTGCACTTTGCTTAAGCTAGCCAGTCCGACCCCATTGTAGTTGTTGACTTGTTGTGTGGTCGGTTTTATATTTGGCAGACAGACTGCATAATGATATAGCAGAGCATATCCTTTTTTGGATATTAGTTTTAGTTTTAGTTTTGGTTGGGGTGGACCAATTGTATTGTGGTCTGGTGCCACCTTAAGTAATTGCCTTATAGATGTTACAAATGTGACTATGAGAGATGTCCTTCGTACTTTGAATTGATCCATGAATTGGCTACCCATCAATGTTGGTAGACCTTCTTATTAAAGGGAAATGAATTTTCTCTCTTGTGTGTTCACAAGTCGTAAGCTCATGTTTTAAGTATTAACTGCACTTTGTGGTACAATACCACAAAAGAGAACTCGAGAAAAAGAGGACAAAATTTTGATGGTAACAACAGTTACTAAAATCTGTTTTGAATAATTATTCTAGCAATTTGAGTTCATTTTTTGTTGCATCAACTCTTAATGCCATGAAAAGTTTTACCATCCTCGCCAATCTCGCAGAGGGAAATTAGACTCGTCCACCTAGTGAGTTCTGCGTGTGGTTGTGTTTTGTTCTACTACTTTTTTTAGTTGTATTTTATTTATTTCTCCCAGTTCTTGAAACAAATAGCATGAACATGTGGTTGCCTATCACTCTCTACCTAGTACTCACCCTTATCCCTGATCTTATTGGTATTATGGATTCCATGTTTACATCCTTGTTTGCTTTTGAAGCACTTGTGGCAACATTCTGGGTCCACTCCTTTCCAGACTGCCAGTTGCAGGAGCAATAGATGCAGATTTGAGGGGCAATATTGGTAAAATGTCCAGTCAAATCTTTGAACATGAACTTCTCGTGAAGCAGCTTAAGGTATGACGTATAAACTGTGCAAGAGAGTTTATTATCTTGCAAACAACTAACACTCTGTTTGGAACTTAGAGAAAGGAAGGGAAGAGAAGGGAAAATAAAAAAAAATTCCCTTCTATTGTATGGTTGTGGAGAAAGAGAGGATAAAATAACAAACAAAATTTTATCTACACTTTCCTTCTTAATTATTTTCCTTTCTCTTCTGTTCTTTTTCCCTATGTTCCAAACAAACCCAAAATTTAATCTTCATGCAACTTCTTCATTGCAATTCAAAACTGGTTGCTAGGAAGAACTGAGAGCAGAAAAGTCAAAGGCAAGGGATGAAGCAGAGGATTTAGCCCAGGAAATGGCAGAGTTACGGTACCAACTCACAGGTTTGCTTGAGGAAGAGCGCAAACGCTGTGCATGCATTGAACAAATATCCTTACAGAGAATAGCTCAATTGGAGGCTCAGGTAATGCCTTTACGTTCACTGAGATTATAGTCGTGTAGAACATTTTACTGAAGTTCTTTTTTTTTTTGGGTCCTGATCAAAGATAAAAAGAGAGCGGACAAAAGGTTTTGGTTCTGTCAGGCTTATCCATGAAGTGTAGCATATTGACTGGATCAAAATGGTTGCATTGCAGTATCGATGAAATGTATTTAGAGGTTCGTTTTCTACAGTCTTAGTCTCTCTGGAATACGTTGTATTTTTCTACACCGTCAAGTCCTGCATATCTGCAGATCCTTGTTTTTATGTTTACTTTCTTTTCTTTACTTTTTCTTCTCATAAGATGGAATTTTGTTTGAGAGGAAAGAAATATGACAGGACTACAATTTTTGCAGGTGCAGTTCTTTATTTTAGGGTTTCTTACTTGATTCCTACAGTTTAAATATATGCTTTGAATCATAAGAGTTTGGGACAGAGACAATTCAAAAGATTTTTCACAATTAGCTGCTTAGTACCTAGTTCTACAGAGACAATGTCAGTTTGACATATTAGAACATCTCCAGTGGTGGAGTTTCTATTTGGATAGGTACTGCTATAAAATAGCATCATGGTGTCAATTTGCTGAATTATGGCATTGTTGTTCCATTGGTGGACTAATGATATTCTAAACATCACTAACTTCCGATGGTGAAGACGACATCAGCATCATTTTGTACAATCGCCACCATTGGCAGGTATCGATAGCTAAACTAGTACCAAATTTGGAATCAAGTTTAGGAATTGCTAAATATAGTAGGCTATACTCCATTGGAGCATAACTTTTGAAGCTTCTTGCCACGTTATACTGCTCTTACTGCAGCTGGTCGGGTATTTGAGTGCTTACAATGAGAGAGCACAGAAGCAGCCACTTGGGAACCTTCTCCAGTCTTATCCTCCATGGGATGGGGGCCACGTTGGAGCTGGAGAAAGGGTGGGTTGGGACAGGGGATCCATATCTTGTGTACTTCTATATAGAGCAGGAAAGAGAATGGTAGACGCATGGTTGTATTCCAGAGAAAATTTGAAATCCTTGAGCATATGCCATTTAGTTGGCTGTTTCACTTGTGTAGGCTGCACGTGCAGCCTACTACATAGATAAAACTTGTGGTCAAAGTGTTTGAATCCCCTTGGGCTTCTGGGCATGTGTAAGCTTTTGGTTCCCTAAATGTAACTGCCATTGCTGGAGGTTTCTTACAACCGGCACAAATCAGAATGGTCATTATGGTCCTCCTTTTGTGCCTAATCAGATCTGCAAGATCTGTCTTAAGAACTAAATGTGAGGTCCCACATAAAATAGCTCTGCTTCCAAATGCGTTGTTGCTCGTGCCCAAAGTACAATAGCTTCGAGCTTGGATATGCAGTCGCTTGTCCTAGTCTCTAGAACTAGGTACACAAGTAATTGACACCATTTGAACGTGCTGTGCATGCACGTCTCTTTTCCGGAGTGATAAATTTGACCGTCTTGGTGCCTACTTATCGGATTATGGGCCAGTAAACTCTTTGCTAACAAACATTGTCACATGTGTCGATGCATATATTTTGTAACTTAAAAAGTTCCGTAAGCAACTATCTGTGATATGGAATTGCTCAAAGGTCTGTAGTTCTAAAGAGGCTGCTCTGCCTGTTTGCCAAAATCAAGTGTACAGATGTGCAAGATGCAAGATGCAAACTTCAAACTTTGCTCAAGGGTTGCGTTTTAGAACATTCAGAAGATATGCTTTGAGATTCAGTAGTGCAGATGCTGCAGGTCTCCACAAACTCCTATACAGAACGATAAAGTTTGGCGTTCCCAATTTGACCTTGATCCTCAAATGAAGAGTGAATCACATGTTCATGCTATTGGTTGTACAGATTATTCATATGCTTCTGTGTATCGTTCCATTTTTATGGACGTCCGTATGCTTCTAAAGTGAAGCAATTGTTGCTGCTGCTGCTTTTTCAGGAGGTAATTGTATAGCAAGGAATTGTTTCAGTTTTTTGCAAGGAGAATTTCACTTGCCTCCCATGTTGCACTTTATCTGAGTTTTGACCATTAACAATCCGTTTGTTAGCGATTAAAATTTTAGAAGAGATACGCTAGATATAATAAGGGGAGATTTAATATAGAGTGGTGAATAGATATAAAGTATTTGTTTGAGTATTTTTTTTAGGAATGTGGATAGTAAATATGATTCTAGTAATTAATGACATTTGTGTAAATAGAAGTAGAAGCGAATAAGATATGAATAAGTTAAGGGATGAGATAATTTTATATCACTTGAAAAGATATGGAATAGTACTCCAGATATTTTATTTGGAATTTAAGGAAATAAATAAATTTCAAATATGATAACTCAAATAGCTATGTTCGGGGGTGATAAACAATGAACTCTTTTATTATCCCAACAAACCCTAACGGATAGATTTAAGTTTGCTCAACTTGGACAAATTGTCTGATACTACACTTTTATCCACAGGTTATTAAGGAACCAGACCCTCCTAAGTTTGGAGCAAAGTTGAATCAGACTGACTTCGTTTTTTGTTTCCCATTACAGATCTGTTTTTCTGGTTACTGTAACTGTTCATAATGTAGAGCTCATCAAGAAGTTTATAATGTATAAATCACGCTAATTGGGAATCAATTCATTTTTATCTTAAATGAATGGGATCTGTCTAGTGAGTCAGTTAGGTTTTCTAAGATAAATGCGTTTCAAAATCATATTAATTGAATATAGATCAATATTATTTTTTGGCAAGAGTGATCTACACAAGGAATTCAACAAGATGAACTGTTCTGACCACTAAAATGAGTTTGAAATTAGGCCAAAAAGTCAAAACAAAACCAGGTTAGTTTTCTCTGAAATGAGATTGGTGTAGTTTTTTCCAAAAGTGAAGGGGTAGCTAGCTCCGGTTATTATGTGCTTATTAAAAATAGACCATTTAAAACTCATCTTCTTCGTCTCTAACTTTGTAAATTTCATCGACATGAAAAAGCAACATTGTAAAAAGGCCAATTGTGCAGATAACTACATTTTATGCTTTTGTACTATGTAAATATTTATAAAACATAATAGCTTAAAGAGTTTGGTTGCAATTATCAAGATAAATAAATTAGTTCAAAGTTCTTACATGCCTCTTTAGATTGTAACCAAAAGGTGAATAAAAATGAGCATCTTAGCAATTATTTGGATAACTAAAAGATGGAATGAGTTTCTAATGGTTGTTTTTTTTTAGAGAAAATCTCAAAAACATGAAAAGGACAAAGAACAATTGTAAATCATAGGGCTTAAGTATTGAATTAAGAGTGAAACTGGAGGGATTAGAAAGAATATCATGACAAATCCACATGTAGATTGACAAGTTTATCCCCATTGTAAAAAAGACTTGTTCTAAATGATAAACATGCTTGTTCATCATAATAATAATCAAGTGAATCAGACTTGCACCTAATAATAAACAGACTTGCACCTAATGATTAATAAGACTCGTCTATAAGACATGCACTTGACAATTGATTCATGTGCTCCTATTAATAACAAAAATTGCTCCTCGTAATAATAGGACTGCACTCGATGATTAACTGACTTGCTTCTAGTAAGAACAAGATTTGTTCCAAACAGGCAACACAATTTGCACCTAATGACTAACTGACAATTAACTAATTTACTCATATTAATATCAAGACTTACTCATTCAATTAATGATTTATTAGAATTACTCCAAAAATAAGCTTGCTCTTGCTATAAATGATAAATAGATTTGCTCCTCGAATCTACAAGACTTGCACTTGATGATTAGCTGACATGTTCGTACAAATATCTAAAGTTTAAGGGCATTTAAGTCTTCACACTCCAAATTTTCTAAATTTTTGATCACTATACAATTTCAACACTTAAGCGGCTAAGCCCACTAATTTGCAATTGTTCTGTCCCTTCCATGTTTTTGAGATTTTCCTTTTTTCTTACCGAATCATTCGATTCTTAGAAATTTTGTGAGAAATATCACTCCTTTTCTAATGTCATTTTTCCACAATTCAAATGGTCTGTTACAATATTCTTGACTTTTATTTGGCAAAATAAGAACGTCAGACATGTAAAACTATAGAAATAGAAATACAAGCATAGTCCACGAGAATTGCAACATTGAGTCAATAAGCAAAAACCCAAAACATGAACAAAACGCCAAACCTGAATGTAGCGGGGTATTTTTTCAATTAATGAAAAGCTAATACCTCAATAATCAACAAGAATGATGTGTTCTTTCTCGCTCGAAACTTGTGATCTGCAATATAATAAATTGTCAAAGAATCTGTTGTTGCTATGCAAGAGGGCATTCCGATGATTAAGTCAGAATGATGATCACAAGATTCTCTCTTAATCAATTGCTAAAACTATGAATTAACATATACCTTTCACCATGGGCTGCATATTTATTTATGAACTCTGTGACTCAATCAATCATGATTCTCTTAAGTTTCTAATTTCTCACCAAAAATGGTGTAGAAATGCCTTGGGACTCTCTAGGGATTTATCTTCTACCGTTAGAGTTTCATTCAATCTCAAACACTTCATTCTAAGTTGAATTGGACTAAAACTCATTGTCCACATCTAATCAAACCATATCTCGAGATAAACGGGATTCTATTTCATTCATAACTCAAGACTTTTTAATTGTTTTTCTCAAGTCGACAACCCTTTTGAACGTCCTCATGTCGGCGAACAAGTGAATCGCCTTTCTAAGGCTGGCTACTCATCCCACAAGCTCGGCAACATGCACGTATGTGAGATCATCTCATTGCCTAACTAATTTCATCATCTTAGGAAAACTCAATAATTCTTATTTAAATTTTACCTCTTTCAATTACCCCTAACTTCGTTTGCTCTTTACCGAGCTAACGGAGTCGGCAAAACTTCTTGAATTCTCAAAATAGATACTTTGCTCTCGGATAAGCATCTCAAATCGTCTCTTGATATCTATATTGTTGCACTTAATTTGATTCGAAACCGTTGCAACCTTTACGAAACGACGCACCCCTCACGCGTGTCGCTACAAACGTCATAAATATTTTTCCTTCACTCAAAAAGGACAATTTACCTTTCCTATTTTCTCACCTCCTTTTGTATTTACCTTTTCATGCTTATAACCTCCAAACACTGTTCATCTTCTTCCCCTATTCTCACTGTTTCTGCGTCTCTTTGAGTTTCGTCTTTCCTTCATTCTATCTTTGTAACTCCTCCTCTACGCTTTCATCTTT
Source organism: Arctostaphylos glauca (assembly GCA_019985065.2). Classification (NCBI taxonomy): domain Eukaryota; kingdom Viridiplantae; phylum Streptophyta; class Magnoliopsida; order Ericales; family Ericaceae; genus Arctostaphylos; species Arctostaphylos glauca. Next base: position 15,977,175 of record JAHSPW020000003.1, read on the forward strand.
TTCCATTTTGTTTTCACTCATTTCCCAATTTGTTCCCAATTCTTCCTTAGAAATGGGAATCTTCAGACAATTATTGTCTACACCAACTGATGAGTGTGTAATATTGCATACCTTTCGGCCCATCATGTCCATTTTGGAACGCGTGCGTGAGTTTTATTGCATATTATGTTTGAAATTGCATGTAAGGTGTTTCTTGATCTATTGCAGGTTAATTCACGTTTAAGGAATACCCAAGGTGATCAATATGATGCCCAAGGGTTTCTATCGAGTCCCGAAATCCAAAAGCATATTGTTGAACTTATTGACAGCTCGAAAAACTGCCAAAGATCAAAGGAAAGCTGAGAAACCGAGATTTGAAGCAAGACAGGACAATTCTATAGAATTGTCAACCAAATGGTCCAAAAACAAGCCAATCGGGGATGGCCTTGTGTTGAGGAAGAAACCAAAAAGTACTGCAAGTTATCTCAACCGGATGGCTAGAAACATCCCAACTGGATGAACCTTCAATACACAGACCAAAGGAAGATACTGCAAGCCACCTCAATCGGATGGCTTAAAAACATCCCAACCCGAGAGCACTCATCCGGTCAACTTATTGACTTGGGGTTGTGACAGCACCTTTATTCTGACTAATTGGAGATATTTTGATCTATCTTGAGCCTTGTGCCAAGTCTACTTGGAAGACAACATGATGCCTTGGATTAAGGGGCACTTTGTGTCATTTCTTGAGGGCTTTTTGAGGAGATTTTCTACTAAAATATATCAGATTTTCTTAGATGCTTTTGGATATGTTATGTTTTACATGATTTTTTTGGATATGTTATGTTTTACGCAGTTTTAGTTTACTTTCTTGAGAGTTGTGAGAGCTTCCTTATGCTTTCTTAGTGAGTTCTTGAGCATTTTACTCATAGTTTTCTTGTAATATTTTGTTTTGTAATCCATTTCCATTGAAAAAATAGGAAGTTAATCTTGGCGTTCTTAATCTTTTGTACCATTTTCAATACAAGGTAAGTCTTACTTATGTTGTTCTTGTTTTCAATCCTTGTGTTGTTTTTTCATATGATAATGCTATGCTACGTATTTAGGTTTGTTATTGAAATGATCTTCATCTCATGACCTCGGCAATCATGATATCTTCTACTTGGGTTTTCAAAGTTTGTTAAAAATGAAGATTGTTCTTCTTCTTTTGAAAGTTAGATAAAATGTTAAACCTTTGATTGAGTGTACTCAAAGTGCTGCCTTTGAGACATCCAATACTTAGGTCAATGTCCTTCATTCTTTGACCTATTTTTCATGAATAATTTCATTATCCAACACATCTATTGAGTTTATGATTTCATTGTAATTTTTTTTGGCCAATAACATAAGACTTCGTTCTTGGTTAAGTAGCAAATGAGATATCGGTTGTTTAGGTTATAGATGAAGTGATTTGAAAGACCACGCGTCCCCGTTATCTAATCACTTTTCTCGTGTAATTCTTGTTCTTTAGTGATAATCCCAAATCTGAACGAAAAAGGATTGGCGTCTTTACTGCCAAAATCGCGCAGACGTACTCACCAAGTATTACTTGTTGATTTTTCCGTGGGATCAATAACCAATACTTCTCCTCTATGCATTTATGTCAAGGAATAGAAGGAGTTCAGATTACTAAATGTGATTGTGCTTGGAGCTGCAACGAAATAACTATTTTGGGTCAACCATATTTTTGGCGTCGTTGCCGGAGAATAATCTTCGAAGCGTTTTTACGCTTGGTAAGTATTTTCGCGCTTGTAAAATATTTGTTTTCACTTTTATTTTTCTTTTGGTTTTAGACTGTATTAGATTGTTAGTAGGGAATGCATATAGAGTGCATAAGTGTTTGTACTCGCGATTACACTAATAGACTTGTAAGAGTGCAAAATCATCCTACTACTACGATGGCTGCTAATGAGAGAGAAAACACTAAGACCATGAAAGAGTATCTAAATCCTACACGTGTAGTAGTTCATTCATGCATTGAACCGACCAAACCGATTCCCCACGGGGATCACTTCATTGTTAAATGTAAGATGCTGCACATAGTACCTACTTTTCATGGGGTGAACTCTGATACCAATTCGTACGGGAATTTGAAGAGGTCGTTAATATGATGTGCATTGCTTTGAATCAGCTCGAATCTATCATGTAAAAAGAATTTGTAAAGAAATACTTCCCCATGCATGGAACCACAACAGTGAAAAAGGAAATTCAGGCTTTCACTGAACAACCTAACAAATCATTCTACAAGTGTTGGGAGGGGTATAAAGATTACTTGAGTGTTGTTCCCCATCACGGATTCGATGGCTGGCAAAAGATAGGATTTTTCCATGAAAGGATCTCAGTCCATAATTGCCAATTCGTTAATATGAGGTGTAATGGGAAATTTCGAGAGATACAGCCTTCTAAGGCCGTTGCTCATTTCAACATGTTGGCTGAAAACAACCAGTCTTGGGATTATTCTGATCCCACCAAAAAGCCAAGCCCTAACCCCATACCTAGACAAGGGGCACAAGACAAATACATGTTGAGAGATGACATTGATTTCCATCTCAAGCTAGACCATATCACAAAAAAATTGAATAAGCTGGAAGTCAACAAAATCCAAGAGGCTTCCTTTGTGAAAATCTATGCTAGCTGTGATCAACGGCATCCAGGAATGCCCTACTATACCTACCTTCAAGGAGGTATTACACACCACCGACCATGTTGAAGTTAATGTCCTAAACCAAGGGCAGAAATCTTACAATGCTCTGCATCCCAACTCTTACTATCCCGGGTGGAGGAACCACCCCAATTTCAACTGGCAGAACCGAGTAGGATGTACCTTCCCAAGGCCCAACAAACTCTAATTAGGGCCACACCAATTTCAATAACCAAACTTCCACCTACCAACCATATTCTTACTCTCAAGGACATGGACCACCTCAGTACTAGCCCAACAATCAAAATTTCATTTTGCTAGGACCTTTTGTGGGTCCTAACACTCAAGGTAAGAAAAGCTCAGAATATGTGCTCCAATTATTCATGTAGGGGCAGACTGACATGAACGAGTAAAATACCTAGGTTATACGGGACATTCGTTCCCAATTAACCAAATTGACCACTTTCGTTGGGGCCATGCAACAAGAGAAGGGCAGATTTTTTGCCAAACCTCAAGCCAATCCCCAAGGTCAACACTTTGTGGGTACCATTGCACCTTTTAGACCTAATGTGGAACAAGCCAAATCTGTGACCACATTAAGAAGTGGCAAGGAGGTCGACAAGACTATTCCTACCAAAGTTGTTTATTCTCCGTTCCCACAACCACTACCAATTCTACAGGACCGCAAATTGATGAGCCTTTGAGTTCAAGGTCAGATATAGACACTCCAGTTTTCTCTTGTCCTATTCTCGCTTCATACCCCCAGAGGCTAGTGTGCAATCTAAGCCTATGAACCACACGAAGATATTTGAACTATTCAAACAGGTCAAAATTAATATCCCATTTGGATGCCATCAAGCAAGTACCTTCGTACGCGAAATTTCTTAAAGACTCGCGCACAGTAAAATGTCGACACAACGTCAACAAGAAGGTATTCTTACTGAACAGGTGAGCTTGATAATTCAAACCCCAATGGCGCGTAAATACAAGGACCCTGGTTGTCGTACAAATCCACATCGGAGGTTAAAAAATGGAAAAAAAGCCTTGCCAGACTTGGGTGCGAGTGTTAATTTGTTGCCATACTCTATGTATGAGCAACTTGGGTTAGGTGAGATGAAGCCAATCTCGATCACCTCCAACTTGTAGAATATGTCTTGGTACATGTACACAACTTTGTCTATCCTATTGATTTTGTTGTGCTCGACACATGCCCGATAGCCAATTTACAACCTCAAACTCTCATTTTTCTTGGAAGGCCTTTCTTGGCTATTTCCGATGCGGGGATTCACTACGCAATGGGCTGCTGAATATGACTTTTGGCAATATGACTCTTGAGCTTAACATTTTAAATGTCTCAAGTCAAATGGCCAATGATGATGATGTCCACGATGTGAGTCTCATTGATACACTCGTGCAAGAACACGTGGATAATCATCTTTTCTCTAACCCTGTGGAGATCTGCCTCACTTTTAATGAAGCAGCGTTTATGGATTCCCTAGAGGTGGAGTACTTGTATTCCATCCTCGCGAGTAAGCAAGTGATGGCACCGAACATTGGGTGTCCAAATTTGAAGAGTCACCAATAACTCGATGTGAGAGTATCCAATATATGCCGATTGAAAACTTGAATAATTAAAAGATGACCCAATTGTTGTGGATATGGATGTCGTTAGCCGCGATGCGACTTGTGCCGAGTTTTAACTGAACCATGAGGTGTATTTACCAATCGTTTAGCCAAGTTGATGTCTTTAGCCGTGTCATGTTAGACAAGCTATGTACTTAGCCATGTTATATTTAGACGTAACATGTCATTCTTTCAATTGAGTCTGGGAATCATGTATTTTGGTGTTGACACGTTTTTGGGAAATATAAATGTTCGGGAAACATAGTGTTTGGGAACATATCGTACGGGATGCATGATGTTTGGGATGCACTTGGTGGGGAGCACGGTTAGCAAAATGTCGGAAGCGTATTTGTACGGGAACACCATACTTGAAAAACTCGATGAGATATATACTTGAACAATTTGATGAGATCATAACTAGAGATTGATGGTTTTAAAGTCTATGTAAGCTATGGACTTTGAAAAATATCATCTGCTCGAGGTTTGTGATGACGTCTGGGTACGAATGATGAAACACAGAAATTCATGCTCGGGGTTATGCCCACGAAGCCTGGGTATGAATACTAAGTTATTGAGGTTATATTTATAAAATAAGAGAAAATGATGTTACAACATAATATTAATTTAAATTCCTGTACTTAAGTGTTATTGCTTTCATATATTGCTCATGTCATAATATGTTACTGTTTATTTAATATTCAAAAAGAATTTAAGGGTAGGATAACTTATTTAGCTTTCATCAGCTCATGGTGCAATTTCCTTTTGCCCCTGGTATTTCATCTGCTCTGACTTTTGATGTAACAATCCTTGGTCAAAAGTATTTTCATAATCAGGTTGTATCAAACTATGTTTTAAATGAAATGATGTATTTTGTTATTTTATTCTTTATCTTAACGTGTCCAAAAATCGACGCGTTACACTCACCATTGAATTGAGGCATTTTCAACAGACGGAATTCTTTCATCGCGTCAATGGCCCGATTAGTAACATATCCGAAACGACCGGTGATTCTACATTTTGTTCAACCCTCACCTTCACATCCCACGCGGGACCACTACTCGTTGACTCACCTCTTCGTCTAGGTGCACCCCACAGTTACGGACACAACCTCGTTGCCTTCTCTGTCCAATGCCATGCCTCAGAAGCATTGTGACAATATAAAGAAGGATAGTCACAAGTCACACTATTGTCATCATCAACACAAGGTCGGCGCCTACACAATTTTTCAACACAGGTCAATAATATTGCACTGCTCTTAAGCAATAAAAAATGCAATGTCAATCAATGTTATACAGATAACCACACCCCAAACCATACTAAAATGCAACAAATTTTGAACCCATGAGACTAAGTGGAACCAGCCATCCATACTATCAAATAAATTATTTTCATCTTTGGTAAATTTACCAAGGGCTATAGTCATAGTAATCCTCCTATTCAACTACTTCGACCAAGTTGTCACGCCCTCAATTTTAAACATAATAAGCATAACATATTCTTTAAGAAATTCTCATTAATCTCACCAAAAAATCCAAAATATTCTATTCATGACCAATCATCATATTAGAGTTTAAAATGTGTTATAGACCAGTAGAAATATCTATACCAGTTTTATGAACATATGAAATGAATTGGCATGCTACACAACATCGAACATGCATGCTCAATGTACTTAACCATAATAACATTGTTGATCTATCCATTATGACTATCTCATAACTCAAGTTTCCATTATTAATGTGTCATCATTGATTGTCATATTAACTCTCTCTTACATTTCTCCCGAATGGGATAATAACACCATGACACGATCTCTAAGCACATTCACAATAGAAGCCAACAATCTCGTTCATTCTCCTAGCACGCTCTCGAAGGATGCTAGAAATGATATGTTACTTCCTACTACACCCCCAAAGGACATAAACATGTTTGTCATCCCTTGGCACTTCCAAAAGATGCTAAAGACCATGTGTCATCTCCTAGCACGCTCCCGAAGGACGTTAGACACATGTCGCCTCCTAACACGCTCCCGAAAGATGTTAGCTATATCTATCATTCATTTCCTCATTTCTGTACATTTTACTAGGTATCACAATACACTTGCCTTACATTATTTAGAATAAATCAAAAAGTTCCATGCAATTCAACAATCATTTAGAAGACCACAGTTCATAACATAAAAGTGATAGTCCATCAATACAGTACAAGAAAACAATTAATGAATGCTAGGAAGAACAACCATTTACCAACATGTCTATTACCAATGGATCTGCGTATATCCCTGCCAACATTTCGTTACACATCTCATAATCATAGTTATTCTATTTTAACATGTTATATAATTCAGTTCAACCTCATCGATCAAGACGGACTAGGCACCTCAACATAAAGTGGGTCATCAACCTATACTTCTGCCTCAAACAACATATGGCACAACGCCTCATGGCAAGGCAAGCCTATCACCTTCCGAGGGACAAGGGAGTCTCACGGCACCAAAGCAGGTTGAATCGTATCCCAAAACAATAAGAATAAGAATAAGCTCAAGGAGGAAGAACCTCACATACGACCGTCTCTCAACATGATTCAAACCATAGTCGATAGAACGGTACCTCTAAAAAAAGGTCTCGGCCTTCGAGTATGTAGACGGTTCTCATACTATGAATATAGAGTGATAATAGTACCAACATTGGGTAATCCCGTTATTAGGGCACATTACGTATATCAATCCTGCATTATTTACCTTCCACAAAATACCATAGATTCTTATTTAATATTCCAAAAATAGCTTTAATTTCATAGGTTAAAATGCCATCCATATCCGGTTCTCACATTATCCTATCAATTTGTAAAATGTTATAGAGTTTCATAAAACTCCCAAAGTCCATGATACAAGCTATCAAAACATACGTTATCTCATAATATGTCATATTTCACTCCCCAACCATGCACAACAACTCCAAACTCATAAACTTAATATAACATACTAGACTGTTAGGGCTTTATACTAAAAGTCATGATTTTATGTAATGGATTATTATTTAAACAGTTATTCTTTTTCTTGATGAGAATCTTTATGGGCAATGTTCGCATTATATCATATCATATTTATGCATGGATGTCTCTTATTCCAAATAGTAGATAATCTGGTGTATAGAGTTTGACTTACACTTAGAGGATTATATTATCAATTTTTGTAGAATATAAGTCTTTGGTTCACAGTCTTTGGTGGAATTGGACACACCACCAGTAGAACTGTAACACAGTGTTTCAATAGGTTTGTCTTGACTACGAGAAATTGTATAATTTCAACTCACTGTGTTAGTACACTTTGTGTGTATTGAACATGGCCACTTTGAGGTATTTATATTGACAATATAATACAATTCGCACCTTATGGTTATTATGAATGCTTGTTCTCTTAACCCAAGATAATTAATAAATGTGTATATTTAATGTTGTTTACTTTGATTCATTATAGAGTGAGGCCTTGTGGGCCAATTAGTCTCTATGAGTTGGGTCACAATATTAAGTGTATGATAACTATTAATTGTGAATGGAATCCATGTCCCTTTACAGAGATTGATGATATCCTCTTGAGGAAACTTATAAGTTTCAATTATGTCAAAACCGTATAGGTGGATATTAGTATCCAGCATAACGAATAAGTTAAGTAGAAAGGTCTCAAGAAATTTTATAGATGATGATTAAATAAATTGTCAGTAATTTATTTTAATCAACTGGTATCTGTAATCTTAACGTGGGGAGATAAATAAGCATTTACTAACATGGAGGTTGAAATGTAATTTTGAGATATGGGAAGGAAATGCAATTATAATTCTATAGTGGTATGAATTGTAATATATACACTTCGGTATTAATTTGGGTTGGATTAGAAATCCCAAGTTATAAAGGAAGCCCAGCCCATACTTCTCCTGGGGATCCCTATCGTTGCCTATATATACATTACTATGGCTTTTAGGTTAGACATAACTTGATACTCGAAATATTGAGAGAGGTTCTGTGAAGGCAAAAAGATCACGTTTCTGAGCCCAAATTTAACTCCCACTTTTACTAAACCCAAAAATTCCCCTTCCCGTAAAATCTCGCAAGCCCTTCGAGTAGAAGCCACAAAGCTTCGGTGTGAGGACTCCTTCTCCGAACTCATCTCTTCTCTCGAGGAAACCATGAAACGCTCTTTGGATCTCAGGGATCCTTCAGATCTGGAAGGTTTGGTTAAAGAAGATGAAACGGATGAAGGAGGAATTTCTGGAGACCGTTCAAGATCCAAACTCAGTTACGGAGGATGCTAATAGTAGTGAGATATATGCCCAGATCGGCAACTTCCAGCCCAATTTATCAGGTAACAGCGAACCCTTGCATGATGCTGTTAATCCTGCTCCTCAGCGGTCTCCTTCTCTTACGAACCCTAACCTTGGAGACCCGTTAGAGGAGGCAAGAGGAAACATCAAACCCAGTGTTCCATCTCATAAAACTAAAAAGGATTGGGTGTCCATTCAGCACTCCCAAAGCCCGGCGGAATCTATGAAGTTGGATTTCCATCCGGGAATTCTTAACAACAAGCCTTCAGTTATCGTTTTCGAGGAGGAACATCTGGAAACCAACCGTTGGAAGCACTGCCTGGTTGGATATTTCCTTGATGGTAAGATGGCATTGCCTTTGGTGCGGGCTATGGCTCATAATCTATGGGCTTCGTATGGTCTTATTGATGTCAAGTCTACTGAGCAAGGATGTTACTTCTTCGAGTTCTAGGATGATGAATCAAAGATGAGAGTCATGGAAAAGGGACCATGGTTTTTCTCTAAAAAATACCTTCTCCTTCACATTTGGCATAAGCTCATGCCCTTGAACCGATATGAACCTGACCACATCCCTACCTGGGCTAAATTCCACCATCTTCCTTTGGAATTCTGGAATGTTGAGTGTTTCAATCGTATTGCTAGTGCTATGGGTAAGCCTATTTGTGTGGATAAAGGCATGGAAAATATGAGCAGACTTGCTTTTGCTTGCATCTGCATTGAAGTTGACGCGAGCCACCCCCTTCCAGAAACTCTTCAATTGGCTATTGGGCGAATGACAGCTACTGTGGTCCTTGAGTATCCGTGGCTACCTCCCAAATGCTCGAAGTGCTGTGTTTTTGGCCATCAAGATTCGAAGTGTGTGAGGAATATCCCCCCATAGGTTTCAAATGATAAGGCCTCTGTTCAGGAGGATAAATGGATCCAAGTGGGTAAAAACAAAGAAAAAATGGTAAGTTCGGATCTCCCTACTACTTCCACTCTTATGCCTACTATGACTCCTCGAGCTGTCGAGCTATCTATTACGAAGGATAATGATATGACGGAACCAAACATTACCGCTGAGGAGAATGAAGTGCTGGATGAAATTGATGAATCGGGTATGGTGAATCAACATGAGTTCACACCACAGTCCCCTTCCAAGGCTAACAATAGGGCCCCCCTTCCTCCACTCGTAAGAACAACAACTCAACCAAAAAGAAAGGAGGGAAAGGAGGGAAAAAACAGACCTCCTCCGAAAAAGGGAAGTAATTTCTTTGGCGCTTGGTTCCCTATGTTTTGGGTTTTGATGATAGGTATTAAGTACTTAGTTTCCTTAATCGTTTATGCTAATCTCATCAAACATTGCTTTTTGGCTACAATTATCGTCCATGTAAATGCATTATCTCTAACGTTTTGCTATGGTGTGATTAATATTAAATCTTGCATATGGGTCAGTTATGTACTGGCATTTTGGGTCAGTTCTATACTGGCATACTAGGTCAGTTTTGTATTGGCAATTTTGAATTATAACTACATGTTATGGTTGGGTGTGATCGCGTTCTAGTATGAATTCTAATCCCTTTTATTTCAGAGCTTGGAATATTCGTGGTTTTAATGATCCTGTCAAGCATAAGGAGGTTAGGCTCTTCATTCACCATCATAATATTTCCCTTTTTGGTCTTATTGAGACTAAGGTTAAGCTCCCCAATTGCCCAAAAATCGTGGCCTCTGCCTTTCCCAATTGGTCCATTCTTCACAACTACCAGGACTCCGATTCTAGTCGTATTCGGGTCTGCTGGAATCCCAATATCTTGGATGTTAGTCCAGACTTTATGTCTAATCAAATCATTCACTGTTCTGTTTATCATAAAATTCTACATACTCATATTAAGGTTTCATATGTTTATGGTTCCAATTCTCCTGCGGGGCGGAGTCTCCTTTGAAAGCAGATCACCAGTTGTTGTAATAACTCTACACATCTTCCTGGGATCCTCTTTGGGGACTTCAATGCTATCAAATATCCCCACGAAAAATCTGGTGGTGATTTTTCATGGACTGCCATTTCTCAGGAGTTTAACTCCTGCATTAACGACAATGAAATTGAGGATCTCCGTTTTTCTGGGTGTCAGTATACGTGGACTAACAAACGTATTGGTTCCTCCTTCATTGCCTCCAAATTGGATAGAGTTCTTGTTAATGAGAGGTGGCTGACTATCTTTACCCATTCGAGTACCATATTCCTTCCCTCTAGCATTTCTGATCACCCGCCTTCCTTGGTTTCTCTTAATCAAGCTAAAACTTCCAGATGTAAACCTTTCAAATTCTTCAATCATTTAATTCACAACCTGCAATTCCGTCCTCTGGTTCTTAAGACTTGGTCTCAGATTGTTATTGGTAACCCGACGTATATTGTTTACACTAAGCTTAAAATGTTGCGTGCTGATCTCAAGCTTCTTAATCATACTGAATATGACAACATCTCTATTAAAGTTGAAGCTGCACGTGCTGACTTTCAATCAATTCAAAAGGTGCTTGATTCTGATCCTTCAGATCCTTACATTCAAGAGCGGGAGAAGAAGTTGGGTGCAAATTATATAGCATTTCTTGTGCTGAGGAACTTCTTGCACAACAAAAATCCCGTATTCAATGGCTTAAGAACGGAGACCATTGCACTGCCTATTTCTTCAAAGTTGTTACTAACAGAACGAATAGGAATAACATCACTTCTCTTACTCTTGATGACGGCTCTATCACTCATGATATTAATCTTATTAAATCCTCTTTTGTGGATTATTATCAGAAGCTGCTGGGAACCCCCACGATGACCAATATTCGGGTACTCATTGAGTCTCCCAACTCGTTCGGGTTAGGCTTACTGATATGGAGTGCCATAATATGGTCATTGACATTTCTGATGCTGAAATTAAGAGTACATTTCTTTCCTTGCATCCGAACAAAACTCCTGGACCTGATGGTTACAATGCTGGGTTTTCTCATAAATCCTAGGATATTGTTGGCAAAGAGGTCACAGGAGTTGTTCAAAATTTTTTCTACTCCAAGAATATGTTAAAGGTTGCCAATTCTACTCTGATTGCTCTCATCCCTAAGATTCCCAACTCTACTAAAGTCACTGACTTCCGGCCAATTTCTTGTTGTAATACCATCTACAAATGCATATCGCGTATTTTGACTCATAGAATTCAGTAGACTCTTCCTCACATCATTGATCCTGTACGGTCAGGATTCATAAAAGGTCGTCGAATCGCGGATAACATCTTCCTTACTCAAGAGCTTATGCATGGTTATCATAAAAAGTCTTCCTCTTCTCGCTGTGCCATGAAAGTAGACATTATGAAGGCCTACGACAATGTGCGATGGAATTTTCTTTTTGACATCCTTCGACCCATGAATTTCCATCCTACTATGATCCAGTGGCTCCAAGCTTGCATCACTACCACTACTTACTCGTTGAACATTAACGGAGAACCTACGGGGTACTTTCCTAGTAAAAAAGGTCATAACTTTGGCTAGTTTCCCGAGGGAATCGTGCTAGTAAGATACTTTATCATGTTGGGCCACCTACGTTTGAGGTGCCGTCATTGACTATTGAATTTGAATGGAACTTACCAAATAATGAAGTATTTAAGGAAATTGACTGAACAAAATCTTGACTTGTGAGATGAATATGGAAGCATTTGTATCACTTATCATTTGTTTAGTGTTATATTTAAATTTGTAAAACTTAAATTTTCATCAGATTGTGTCCTTCCGGTCACATGTTCTCATGGAGTATTATTGTACAATAGTGACCTTGAGAATCAATTCAAAAAATTTCATTCAAAACTGGAACACAAATTACAAAAACCCATCAATCCGCCAGCCACATGAAATAAACCTTCTCAACGTTAGTTCTTATCAACACACAAAAAAAAGCATAATACAACTGGCAAATTTCACAGTTTCCAGAGGATATGCTGGCAAGGCTCAATAGCACAGACAAAAGTACCCAAAACATGAAGGAAAGAACATTCTGAATTCAAAAGGTTACCTTTCACGATGCTAATTTCTAACTATTTGGCCGGAGCTTTAAACAAAAAACTCCGGTCTTATGCCACTGCAGGCATATCCTTGAGCCACGAATCCAACGGCTTCCCAATAGAGTAAACGATGAATCCAATCTCCCTCAGGTTTTCAACATCCAGGACGTTTCGACCATCAAACACAAATGCAGGCTTCTGCATATTATCAAAAATCCTCTTGAAATCAAGTGTTTTGAATTCATCCCATTCAGTAAGAATGCGGAGTGCGTGAGCGTCCTTTGTCGCCTCATAAGCATCCCAAACAACGTCAATTCCTTCACAGAGGTAGGGCTTGTCGGTTGGAGATGAGCCGGATGGTCCCAATCAAACTTGTTCATTGACAGATCTCTTTGAATCTGATCTTCAGTCACTTGAGGGTCATATATGCTCAAACCTGCCTTATCTCCCAACAGCCCTTTGCACACATCAATTGCTGGAGTCTCCCTTGTGTCACCAGTGTCCTTCTTGAAAGCAAAGCCAAGAACGGCAATTTTTTTCCCAGAGACAGTGTTGAACATGGAGGAAACAACCCGATTCACAAACCGGTTCTTTTGGTAGTCGTTCACCTTGATCACTTGTTTCCAGTAGTTTGCAACTTCAGTGAGGCCATTGCACTCACATATGTAAACCAAGTTGAGAATGTCCTTCTGAAAGCATGATCCACTAAAACCGACACTTGAGTTGAGGAATTTGGATCCAATTCTGGTGTCCGTGCCAATAGCATGGGAAACCTCAGAAACGTCAGCCCCAGTCGCCTCACAGAGAGCTGACATGGCGTTGACCGATGATATCCTTTGAGCCAAGAAGGCATTGGCAGCAAGCTTCGAGAGCTCTGCTGACCAGAGATTGGAGCATATGATTCTTTCCTCGGGCACCCAATGGGCGTAAACATCTTTCAATGCTTTGATTGCCTTCTTCCTGTTAGTGGTTTCTCTTCCCCCAATGAGGACCCTGTCGGGATTAAAAAGGTCATTTATCGCAGTCCCCTCTGCAAGAAACTCCGGGTTTGAGAGGATCCGGAACTTTATTCCCTTGCTATTGTGAGTCAAGATTTTCTCAATGACCTCTGCTGTTTTCACAGGCACAGTCGATTTCTCAACAACAATCTTATTAGATTTTATCTCCAAATCGGCTGTGGAGTTGGCTAACTTTGACATTCAATATCAGCCGAGAACGGCGATCAAAGGCCAGGTTCTTACCGATTTTATTGCAGAATTCACACCCAATGCCGAGTAGAACAGTCAACTGCCATACACCAACTCACTAGAACTGCCACCTTGGCGACTTCTCCACGGTAACTTCTGGCGGATGTACATGGACAGCTCTTCCAACAACCCTGGCTCAGGAGTTGGAGTTGTGCCGATCTCGCCAGAAGGTATTCTCCATGGGCTGGCCACCCGGCTCGAATTCATCGCTTCCAACAATGAAGCCGAGTACGAAGCCGTACTTGTCAGACTCTGTTTTGCCGAGGACCTCGGCACCGGACATATCAACGCCCACAGTGACTCTCAGTTAGTCATCAATCAATTATCTGGGGATTACGAAGCCCGAAACGAACGGATGTCCCGCTACGTCGCCGCAGTGCAACAGAACAGAACGCCCATGCCGACGCACTAGCAGGCCTTGTTTCTGCCATAGACGCTAGTGGGTAGCAAACTGTCTCAATTAACGTCCTCCCAGTGCCAGCATTAAAAAGCTGGCAGCTCCCGTTGAGGTCAACTACCTTTCACAGGGCCCCAATTGGATGGAATCCATCGTGGCATATCTCAAAGATGAAACCCTACCCGAGGACCGAAAAGGAGCACACAAAGTTATCCACAAGGCTGCTCAGTTCTGGTTGGGACCGGGAGCCAAGTTTTACCGAAGGGCCTTCTTGGCACCTTATCTTCTCTATGTACACCCGAAATAGACAGAAGCCGTCCTTCGTGAATTGCACTCCGCCAACTGCGACTACCACTCTGGGGGACGATCGCTGGTTCACCGGGCCCTCACTCAAGGTTATTGGTGGCCGAACATGAAGGAGGAGGTTGATCAATTTGTGAAGGAATGTGACCAGTGTCAGAGGTTCTCTCCACTACTGCATCAGCCCACCGAGCTCCTTAACCCTTTATCTAGTCCGTGGCCATTCACACAATGGGGGCTGGATATAGTTAGGAAATTTCCTATGGCACCCGGCGGCTTCAAATTTCTCATTATGGCTATCGACTATTTCACCAAATGGGTGGAGGCCGAGCCTTTGGTCACAATCGAGGACAAGGAGGTTAAGTGGTTCATTTGGCGGAATATCATTTCAAGATTTGGCATCCCCTACGCTTTTATCTCCGACAATGGCACACAGTTTGTGGGGGATCTATTTACCAACTTCTATGCTGAGCATAGGATAAGATTCTTCAACTCAACACCCTTTTACCCGCAGTGCAATGGCTAAGCCGAGGCCTTAACAAAATCATGCTCGGCGGGATCAAGAAATGGCTGCTACCAGCCAAAGGAAGATGGGCTGAAGAACTCTACAGCGTCCTACGGCTGTACTGAACAATGCCACGCCGATCAACCGGCCGAACGCCGTTCTCACTGGCTTTCGGCATGGAAGCGGTTATTCTCCTTGAATCTGGCCTCCCCACAATATGAACTAAGGGATTCGATCTGACACAAATGATAATGCACTGTCAGCCGCTTTGGATGAGGCCGAAGAGCAGAGGGAAGCCACCCAGATTCAAATTGCGGCGTACTAGCAGGCGATATCCCAGGGTTATAATACAAGGGTTCGTCCCAGATCATTTAAACCTGATCATCTCGTCCTTTGGAAAGTGGTCGGCGCCAAGCGAACAAATAAACTCGGTCCCAATTGGAAGGGTCCTGCCGAGTGATCGATGCAGCCGGAGTCGGCTCTTACAAAATGGAAGACCTTGACGGGACTCCTGTCCCTAGCCTTGGAATGCCCACAATTTGCGAAAATATTATTAGACCATACGGCCAAGGGATTTCCTCCTACAGTTCTTTATTTAATTTTCTAGTCTGAAATGTGTGGTTAAGTGCCCTCCATCTGTTGTCAATTTCTTTGTATGGCCTTAGACCTTCAATTATTTTCAAAAATTTTCATTTATTGGACATTGTATTTCCTCTACTCTTTTTCATCCGACATGCCAAACGCTAAATTCTAGCCTTCGCCTGGTTACATACGTGTGAAATTTCTTTAGATTTCTCTTATCATTAATGCTCGGCAATATGCCCGCTTTTTATGTTTAACAACGAACTCCAACGTATGACTGGTTGTCTCGCGTTCGCTCATGATCTCTCTCTACTTAGTCGCCGCCTAGCCTCCAACTCCCGGCTCGGTACCAACTAGGGGGCTACCACACACGTACCATACAAGTTAGAATATAATCTGTTGATCATTAAAACAAACATTCCCATTTAAAAAATATATATATATATATATATATATATATATATATATATATATATATATATATATATATACCATTCCTACCAAGTACGAAAAGAAAAATACAGCTACAACTGTTACAAAATCCGAGCTCATATTTGAGCCGGCTGGTTGACTTCTCCGACAAGTGGTATGATCGGATCTTCAGCGGAAACATGCTCGTGCTCCTCGGAAAGGGTCAGCGGTACAGCCGAAGGATCGCTTGACGGCTCGGCAGAAGTAGTTGGGGCTTCATATGTTGGAATCTTCTCGTACAGAGAAGATTCCTTTGGCACTTGGGCCTCCTTCAGTGCCCAAAGCCAACCACTCTTGAAGGCGTCGATAAGAAGACCAGCTATTGGGCATTGATCCCTTCCATTTGCTTCAAGAACTTCCATAGGGCCTCGGCGTACCCATCAGTGTATCCTTTGGAGTCCGCCTCATCGACCCTCCCCGCCATCTTTCTATCCTTGGCTTCGAGGTCAAGCGAGAGGGCCTTGGCTTTCTCTTCGGCCTCGGTTAGGGCAACTAAACGTTGTTCCCCTCCTCACGCATCCGGTTCTTAGCCTCCACTTCTTGTTCATGGAGCCCCCTTAAACGCCGAATTTGGTTCGCCTTTCGCAGAAGTCCCTCCTTCACCTTTGCCAAGTGCTGGGTCGCTTGCACAATACATCTGAAGTTACGAAAAGTAAAGGAATTACTAAATGAGAACAAGGAACCGGACCTTCACCATAAGACGAGCCATCTCGAGGAACGAGGAGTCTAGGCTCTTCAATAAGGCTTTAGCATCCTTGGGAAGTATCATACCCTCGACCAAGGACAATGCGATGTGTGGATTGGCGTCTATGGAATCATCAGCGTTCAACGGTCGTCCATCGTACAAGCACTGCAGGACAAATTTACCAGGACTCAAAGCACCCACCGTCTCGGCACCGGCATGGGGTTTGTCTTTGGTAAAGGAGGAGGAGTTGCCTTGCCTTGAGAAGCCTTTGCGGCCTTCTGTCAGCCATCATCTTTAGCCCCCCTGGGCTTCTTCGTAGGCGCGTCTCCCTCTGGGGTGCCCTTTCTCTTCTTTTGAGAATCTGTAGGTCTTGCAGCCTTCGGTGCTGACCTGCCGCCTGCGGCCAGCTTTAGTGTCACCTCCTCGGGAGCCTTCCTCGGCATCTGATTAATCTCTGCGAACATGTCTCTCAACTCCTGGTCACTAACACTGACCAAACGATTATATCCGGAGGAAAAGTCCAAGGAACTGGTACCTGAAGAGATTGGGATGACAGTCTCCGGCGTCGACTCCTCTCTTGGTTCCCTTATCATCCCGAGCAGAGGGCTAAATGCTCATCCGGACCGCTGGATCAGCTACTTCTTCTGGCTCACAGCGTGCTCCGCCACCCTCAGTGCTTTCACTACTGTTGCTGGAGTCTCTTTGGGACTTAAGCTTCGACCGGTATAGGTCAACGTACCCTAGCAAAATTGAGTAGTCTCTATGCCTCCTCCAAATATCCAAGGCCCGGTTGATCCTAGCCTGTGATGCCTTGCTCCTCAGGCGGTCGACGACTTCTTTCCCTGCAAATGGACGATCGGATTAGTACGAAATAAATACAGCAATGAACAATAAACTTAGCCGTACAATCCTTATCGGTGTACCCCGTGATTCTCTCCGAACGATGACGAAGTCATTCGCGTACTTGTCAGAGTCCAACAAACCTCTAATTAACCTCTTTTGCCCGGCCCAGCAGCTGAGGTATTTCCTCCCTGCTACCTTGTTCTGGGTTACCAAGTAGAGGCCGAACAGATCCTCAACCTAGAAATCCAAATGGTATCTCTCCTTCAGTTCAATGACTCCGATGACAGTGTGATAAAAATTTATCGTGACTTGGGAAGGGGTCAACTCAAGAACATTCAGCACCTGCTGAAGAAAAGGACGGAAGGAAAAACGTACCCCTCCCTCGATGATGGCAATCAAGGGGAGAATAATTTGAAAATCGTTTGTCACGACATTATCACCCAGTATAACTAACTCTATGAAAACGTTGTCTGGAATGTCGTAGGTGTGGCGGAAGTCAGCTAGGCTCTCTGGATTGTCAAAAAATGGGAGTACTGATTTTTTACAGAATGAGAGACCTCGCATTGGGCATCACGTCAATGCTTGGAAGCCCTGCCAAGCCATTGGGTCTAGTCTGTTCAGCACTAGAGGACAGCATCTGCGTTTAATCTACTTCTGGCTCGGACATCCTATTAGAGGTGCATGGGTGTTAAAAAATCTGAGGTACGGTGTATGAGCAGAGTTCACCCTCGGCCGTAACTCCGTCCGAGGTGACAGATTTAACTCAGACTCTAATAGTGGAAAATAATGTAAAATGGACACCGACAGGGGGGTGGGGGCTCAAGGTCAAGTCATGATGCCCTCGGCTGAACTTCATGGCGCTTGGCCGGATTCTGGGACTGAAATGATAACCCCAGATGGCAACTTCAATCTAACAATCGCAAACTAGGATTCAACGAAAGAGAGTGGAAAACATTCATGCAATAAGGGCGCAACAGAATAGGTTTACCAAGAACTCAAAATTAGATGATAGATCGGTGAATGAGCAGAGAATCGAACTTCCAAAGAGTGTTAGCGACGTCGAGATCACCAAGGTAAGATATGGCGTAAAAAAAAGTATTGTATCCTTGGAGCTTTCTATTTATACTTGGGCTCGATTTTCGAAAAATGGCTGGAGCTGGTTGTGAGGCATCGTGCACAGGAAGTCGCAATGTTTCATCACTGACCGTTGGATCAGGCGCCACGTGGCGTCATCTCTGCTGATGGCGTTCTGTGTAGGTCGACGCGTGCATTCCCAAATAGCGTCTTTTCGTCTCCGACCGTTGAATCTGATGCCACGTGGCATCATCTCTACTGTTGACATATTGTAGACCGTCGCATATGTTCCTAAAAACTACGGTTGTGGTCGGCCTCGGCTATTTCTGAAATCAATTCCTCCATACTGGATCTAATACAGAGGAATTGAGGGGCTATTATAGTAGGCTGAAATACGCAACAGTGGGCCTTTGGCCCACGGTCATCCTCGGATAATTCTTGCTCAGCCTAACTACAACTAGGCCCAATAACTACGCTACGGATCTTAGGCTTATAAGGCGAACGACCCTTTGGTAAAGGTTTAAATTCGGACATTTGATCTCGTGGCATTTCGCTCGGCACCAATCCTCTGCAGATTGATGCTCGGCATCATCGTTCGACTCAACATTGCATCCTACATCTCTCGATCGAGGCACGTATTGCTCTACGCTTGGCCTCTACACGTAGGAACGTGCTCTCTACTTTTCGAGAGAACCTGTAGGCGTGTCCGCCCGTTCCGCATGGATGTGGGGCACGTGGCAACACCTCCCTGATTTCTGGATCACGATGCCACATTCTCAATCGAAGCCTGCGGAGAGCAGTTGGTTCTCTACACTATAAATATTCCAAGGGCACTCCCACTAATAGGTGCATCCACGCTCGCACTAAAACTATACTTTCAAGTTGCTTTTGCTCTTCCTAAGATGCTAACTTGATCATCGAAGTACCCACCAGAGATCCAACCCCGGTCGACACTAATTTAGTGTTGAGTGTCTTACAGAATAATCAAGAAGATTCAATACATCTACCCGAGAAGTCTAATTCGGATTTTTGACTCCACAGTCGGGTATCCAGGACGTGGTCCACATGTCGATGTTGAGGAAATACGAGCTAGATTTGTCACATGTGCTTGAATGGTCTGAACTTGACTTATAGGCCAATACATCCTATGGAGAGAAACTGGTAAGCATACTAGACTCCCGTGAGCAAGTGCTTAGGGGTAAGACGATCTCTTTGGTCCAAGTATTGTGGAATAATCAAGGCAAAGAAGGATTGACGTGAGAGCAGGCAGACAAAGTTCAGGAGAAGTATCCGCACTTATTTACAACGTGATCATGGTGAGTTTCTTTACTTGAACTTGATGATGTTAGACTTGTGAGTCGTGTGGTATAGCATATATGGTTATATTTGCTATTGACATACATTTGAATCATAATGCTTGAAGAATATGAATAATAAAGAAGGCGTACGACAATGTGCATTGGGCTTTTCTTTTGGACATCCTTCAAGCCATGAATTTCCATCCTACCATGATTCTGTGGATTCAAGCTTGCATGTTACCCCTTCATACTCGTTGAGCATTAACGAAGATCCTACGGCGTACTTCCCTAGCAAAAAAGGCCTCAGGCAAGGAGATCCATTATCTTCCTATCTGTTTGTTATTGTCATGGAAATCCTGACTTCTATCTTTAAGGAAAAATCTCTTCACTCGAATTTCAAATTTCACTGCAAATGTGAAAAAACTAAAATCATTAACCTCTGTTTATAAAGGTGATATTTCCTTGGTCTCCCACATTCATGATGCTCTTATGGAGTTTAAAGGTCTCTCTGGATTATCTCCTAACCCCCGTAAAAGTCATGTCATTTTTTTGGGAGTGTCTCATGCCACTAGAATCAACATCCTGGAGCGTCTCAACTTCATTGAGGGTACCCTTCCGCTTCGTTATCTTGGCGTTCCCCTCCTCTCGTCTAAACTAAAGCACTCGGATTGTCGGGCCCTAGTTGATCGCATAACCGCGAGAGTCAAATCTTGGACTTCCAGATATCTCTCTTATGTAGGTCGCCTTCAACTTATCAAGTCTGTCCTTTTCTCTATGCAATCTTATTGGACTTCTGTATTCATTCTCCCTAAGAAGATCATCAAAGAGATTGAGTCCATCCTTCATGCCTTTTTTTGGTCTGGTCCTCATCTTAAATCTACTGGTGCTAAGGTTTCATGGGATCATATTTGTTCGCCCACTACTGAAGGTGGTTTAGGTATTAAGTCTATTAGTTTGTGGAACAAGGCCTCCAAACATATTTGGTTTCTGATCTCTGGAGGTGAGCAATCCATGTGGTGTCAATGGGCTAAATCTTACCTTTCGAACAATCAAAGTTTTTGGAGTGTAAAAATTTCTTCTGATCCTTCTTGGAGTTGGTGAAAGTTGCTTGCCATTAGAAATGACATTCGGCCTTTTATTAGGCACAATATCGGAAATGGCAGGAACACCTTCGTTTGGTATGATAATTGGCATCCTCTTGGTCCCCTTATACAACATGTTAACCCTCGCATTGTGTATGATTCTAGTCTTGGAATAGATGGTGCTACCCCTAGTGGGAATAATAGGACCCTCTCGAATTTGTCCCAGCGCAATAACTTATCCCCAGTATCATCTATTTTGGATTCCTTAATGGAGAAATCCACTCCATCAAGTAGTTTAAACAAAAGTGGTCCCAATCTTGGTTCTTCTGTTGTGGACTCAATTAATATACATAGGAAACAACTCCTACAGGAATCTTCGAAGCTTCCAAGTGCAGTTAAAGCGAATGTCCATTATAACACTAACCTCCCCCACCATCTTGAGTCCCACGTCCATAATGATGAGCCTAAGTCCATTTCCCCAAATTTAACTCCCACTTATACGAAACCCAAAAAGTTCCCCCTCTCGAAAAATTTCACAAGCGCTTCAAGATGAAGCCACCAAGCTTCGGTGTGAAGATTCCTTCTCCGAACTCATCTCTTCTCTGGAGGAAACCATGAAACGCTCTCTGGATCTCAGGGATCCTTTGAATCTAGAAGGTTTGGTGAAAAAGATGAAACGGATGAAGGAGGAATTTCTGGAGACCGTTCAAGACCCCAACTCAGTTATGGAGGATGCTGATAGTAGTGAGATTTACGCCCAAATCGACAACTTCCAGCCCGATTTATCAGGTGACGGAGACCCCTTACACACTACTATTAATCCCGCTCCTCAGCGGACTCCTTCTCCTACGAACCCTAATCGTGGGTTCACGCCGGTGGAGGCGAGCGGAAATATAAACCAAAAAAGGATTGGGTGTCCATTCTGCATTCCCAAAGCCCTGCTGAATTTATGAAGTTGGATTTCCATTCGGAAATTCTTAACAACAAACCTTCTATTATTGTTTTCGAGGAGGAACATCTGGAAACCAACAGATGGAAGCACTGCCTGGTTGGATATTTCCTTGATGGTAAGATGGCATTGCTTTAGTGCGAGCTACGGCTCATAATCTCTGGGGTTCGTATGGTCTTATTGATGTCAAGTCTACTGAGCAAGGATGTTACTTCTTCGAGTTCTAGGATGATGAATCCAAGATGAGATTCATGGAAAAGGGACCATGGTTTTTCTCTAAAAAATACCTTCTCCTTCGTATTTGGCATAAGATCATGCCCTTGACCCGATATGAGCTTGACCACATCCCTACCTGGGTTAAATTCCACCATCTTCCTTTGGAATTCCGGACTGCTGAATATTTCAGCCATATTGCCAGTGCCATGGGTAAACCTATTTGTGTTGATAAAGCTACTGCAAATATGAGTAGGCTTGCTATTGCTCACTTTGTATTGAGGTTGATGCTGGACACCCCCTCCCGGAAACTCTTTAGTTGGCTATTGGAAGAATGACAACAGTTGTGGTCCTTGAGTACCAATGGCTCCCACCCAAATGTTCGAAATGTTGTGTCTTTGGCCATCTTGATACAAAGTGTCTGAAGAATCCCCCCCTCCCCCCCGGTTGCTATTGATATACCTTCTATTCAAGAGGACAATTGGGTTCAAGTGGGTAAGAACAAAGGAAAAATGGTAAGCTCTGATGTTCCTACTACCTCCATTGCTTTGTCGACTATGATTCCCCGTGCAGTTGAGCTTACTCCTGCTCAGATCACTGGTATGATGGTCCACAACCACAGCATTGATGAGAATGAAGTTCTGGATGAGAATGCTGATGTGGATAAAAAGGAAGGGGATGGTCAGGTTTCTCAACAAGACTCTCCATCATCTCCTCTCCTCTGTCCCCTTCTAAGGCTAAAGACAGGACCCCCCCCCCCCCCCCCCCCCCCCCCCCTTCTTCCTCTACTCGCAAGAACAATAGCTCAACCAAAAAAGAAAAGAGGGATAAAGCAGACCTCCACCAGGAAAGGGAAGTGATTCCCTCAGCTTTTGGCCTAATAGTTTTTGGGTTTTATGATGATATATATTAAGTATTTAGGTTCTTCTGGACTTTTTGGCAATATTGCCGATCAACGTTTTTTGGTTACTTTTGACAACCTTATCATTGCTTCTACTCTTGGTAATGGTTTTGATGGGTTTTTTCTAATTGCATGCATTTGGCTCAATTGCGTACTGGCATTTATGGGTCAGTTATGTACTGGCATTTTTGGGTCAATCTTGTACTGGAAATTTTGATATTATCTCTATATTTTGTAGCTGGGTGTGGTTGTCTTTTCCTTTATGAATTCTATTCCTTTCTATTTTGGTGCTTGGAATATTCGTGGTTTTAATGATCCTATTAAACATAAGGAGGTTTAGGCACTACATCCATCACCATAACATCTCCCTTTTTTGTCTTATTGAGACTAAGGTTAAGTCTCTCAACTGCTCAAAAATTGTGTCCTGTGCTTTTCCCAATTGGTCCATGCTGCACAACTACCAGCATTCTGACTCTGGTCGTATCTGGGTTTGCTGGAATCCCACTGTTCTTGATGTTAAACCAATCTTTATGAGTGATCAAATCATTCATTGTACTATCTTCAATAAACTTCTTCACATGCATTTTCATGCTTCTTTCGTGTATGGTTCCAATTCTCCTAGTGAACCGAGCATCCTATGGAAGCATATTACTGATTGTTGTATTAGCTCTACTCATCTTCCTGGGATCCTCTTAGGGGACTTCAATGCTATCAGATGCCCAAATGATAAGTCTGGTGGTCATTCCTTGTGGAACAACTCTCGGGAGTTTAACTCTTGCCTTAATGATAATGAACTTGAGGATCTCCACTTCTCGGGTTGTTAGTACACTTGGATGAACAAGCGTATCGAGCCCTCATTCATTGCTTTCAAATTGGATCGTGTGCTTGTTAATGAGAAATGGCTGAGCACCTTCACTTATTCGAGTACCATTTTCCTCCCTCCCAGCATCTCTGACCACTCTCCTTCCGCAGTCTCTATCAACTTGGCTAATAGCTCCAATCGTAAACCTTTCAAATTCTTCAATCATTTAAGTCCACCATCCGCAATTCCGCCCTTTGGTTTTAAAAACTTGGACTCGGATTGTTAATGGTAATCCTATGTACACTATTTATACCAAGCTTAAGTTGTTGCGTGCTGATCTCAAGATTCTTAATCGTAATGCTTACAGTACCATTTCTATAAGAACTGAGGCTGCCTGTATTGACCTTTAGTCTATTCAGAAGGTGTTGGTTTCTGATCCTTTAAATCCATCCCTTCAAGAGCAGGAGGAGAAGTTGTGTGCTATTTATCTTACCATGTCACGTGCTGAGGAACTCCTTGCTCAACAAAAATCCCGTATCCAATAGCTAAAATTCGAGGACCAATGTGCTGCCTATTTCTTCATGTCTGTTATTAATAACACGAATAGGAATAATATCTCTTCCCTTACTCGTCAAGATGGCTCCATTACCCACGACATTAATCTTATTAAGTCTTCCTTTGTGGACTATTACCAGAAGCTTCTAGGTACACCTAAGGATGACCACTATTTGGGTTTTCCTAGAGTCTCTCATCTTGTTCGGGTTAAGCTTAATGATGATGCGTGCAATAACATGGTCGCTGACATCTCTGACGCTGAGATTAAGGCAACCTTTCTATCCTTATAGCCCAACAAAGCCCTTGGTCCTGATGGCTATAATGCTGGGTTTTTCATAATACTTGGGACATTGTTGGTGAGGTCACTGTTGCGGTTCGAAATTTTCTTCGCTCAAAAAACCTGTTGAAAGTTGTCAATTCTACTCTTGTTGCTCTCATCCCTAAGATTCCTAACCCTACTAAAGTCAATGATTACCGGCCCATTTCTTGTTGTAATACTATCTATAAGTGCATATCCCGTATTATGGCTCTTAGAATCCAACAGGCTCTTCCTCACCTTATTGATCCTGTCCAGTCAGGATTGATCAAAGGTCGTAGAATTGCGGATAACATATTACTTACTCAAGAGCTCATGCGTGGATATCACAAAAAGTCCTCTTCTCCTCGTTGTGCCATGAAAGTGGATATAATGAAGGCGTACGACAATGTGCGTTGGGCTTTTCTTTTGGACATCCTTTGAGCCATGAATTTCCATCCTACCATGATTCTGTGGATTCAAGCTTGCATTACCACCCCTTCATACTCATTGAGCATTGACGGAGATCCTATGGGGTACTTCCCTGGCAAAAAAGGCCTTAGGCAAGGAGATCCATTATCTTCCTATTTGTTTGTTATTGTCATGGAAATCCTGACTTCTATCCTTAAGGAAAAATCTCTTCACTCAGATTTCAAATTTCACTGGAGATGTGAAAAAACCAAAATCATTAACCTTTGTTTTGCTAATGATCTTATGATCTTTTATACAGGTGATATTTCGTCGGTCTCCCACATTCATGATGCTCTTATGGAGTTTAAAGGTCTCTCCGGATTATCTCCTAGCCCCGGTAAAAGTCATGTCATTTTTTTGGCAGTGTTTCATGCCACTAGAATCAACATCCTAGAGCATCTCAACTTCATTGAGGGTACCCTTCCAGTTCGTTATCTTGGCGTTTTCCTCCTCTCGTCTAAATTAAAGCACTTGGATTGTTAGGCCCTGGTTGATCGCATAACCGCGAGAGTCAAATCTAGGACTTCCAGATATCTCTCTTATGCAGGTCATCTTCAACTCATCAAGTCTGTCCTTTTCTCTATGCAGTCTTACTGGACTTCTCTATTCATTCTCCCTAAGAAGATCATCAAAGAGATTGAGTCCATCTTTCTGGTCTTTTTCTAGTTTGGTCCTCATCTTAAATCTACTGGTGCTAAGGTTTCATGGGATCATATTTGTTCACCGACTACTGAAGGTGGTTTAGGTATTAAGTCTATTAGTTTGTGGAACAAGGCCTCCATAGCCAAAGCATATTTGGTTTCTCATCTTTGGAGGTGAGCAATCCATGTGGTGTCAATGGGTTAAATCTTACCTTTTGACGAATCAAAGTTTTTGGAGTGTAAAAATTTCTTCTAGTCCTTCTTGGAGTTGGCAAAAACTGCTTGCTATTAGAAATGACATTCGGCCTTTTCTTAGGCACAATATCGGTAATGGCAGGAATACCTTCCTTTGGTATGATAACTGGCATCCTCTTGGTCCACTCATACAACATTTTAACCCTTGCATTGTCTATGATTCTGGACTCGTTATTAATGCCCGGGTTAATTCCATTCTTCTTAGAGGTATTTGGAATTGGCCGGTTGCGTTATCTTCGAACCTTATGGAGCTCAAAAGTGCCTCCCAGGCCTTGCCTATTCCTTCTTGTGCTAAGGAGGATTCCTGCGGTTGGACTCTGACTTCTAATGTCCAGTTTTTGGTCTCCTCGCTCGTGGATGAATGGAGGGTCCATCATTCTAAAGTCCCTTGGTATATTCTAATTTGATTTTCGGGTCATATTCCTAAATATAGTATTATCACTTGGCTCACTATCCAAAATCCTCTTAATACTGAGGACCGTCTGGTTGCCTTTGGTATGAAAACGTCCTCCTCATGTGCCTTTTGTTCCCATTCTGAAGGCCTTGATCATCTGTTTTTTAACTGCCCCTTTACCAATTCCATTTGGAATCTCATCTCTTCCAACATTAGTGTTCAATTGCATATGACTAGTTGGCAAGGATGGATAAATATTTTAATCCAGCAGTGTAAGGGCAGGAGCCTCGATAACCTCGTTACTAAACTTGTGTTCACCAGTACTGTATACCATATTTGGGTTGAGCGTAATACGAGGAAGTTCCAAAACACTACCAAAGCTCATCAATCTATTGTTTTTCTCATTATTGTGAGATGTTCGTTCTCGGGTTCTATTTCTTTCGAGATTACATATGGTATGTTGAAAACTAGAGACTCTAATTCTACTTTGTTATGGGTACAGGGTGGGGTGGTTGCTTTTGGGTTCAGGCTATGGCTGGACTGGAAGGTCCAGCGTGGATGCATCTGAAATCAAGAGAGCCGGCGGGATTGGAAGTTTTGGATCAAGTCCTATGCTAATGTTGTAATATAGGGTGATGTGGAACATCAAGGCTACAACCAGCAATCCTACCAATGATCCAATGCACATTCCGATTGGGCCAGTAACGAGGGCGAGAGCAAGAAGCTTCAAGGAGGCGCTGAACATTTTTACTCGAAGAATTCTACAACAAGGTGAAGGGTTCACTATGGCCGAAGGTGAACAAAGGCTGGTCATGTGCATCAAAGTGGAGCAAGAATCAGTCCAATAGACTGGGTAGCACTCCCCCAAAAAAGGGTGTAGCGCTACCGAAGTGTTATGTTGCGTTTTTAGGGTTTTTTTCTACGTATTAGGGTTTTCCTAGTGTGTTTAGGATTTCTTTTGGGCTTATTTCTTTTGGGCTTCTCATTTTATAAGGATTATGAGGCCGAATTTGAAAAGAACTATTAATCATGGAATAAACTTTGGAGTGTTCTTCTTGAGTTCTTGAAGAGACTTTTTCGAACTTATCAAGGGATTCCTTGTGGCGTTCATCCGACTTATCAAACGGATCTCACATCCCCGTTTGTGGCGTCTTCATCATACCAAGGTTCTTGCTTCGCTAAGCAACGGGTCGCGGTTCCATACAAATTTGGTAATTCTTTTCGTTTATGAAATCATATTTGATATCGGGTTATTGTCATGGGTTGACTTGGTTCGTATCAGTTGGTATCAGAGCGAAGGTTGTCAGGTTTGCCTATCCTAGTTTTTAATTATTTCGTGTCAATCCGTGTCTTGTTCAATAGATTTCAGAATCTTAAATTCGTGCTTCTAGTCGTGTGTTCTATATATTCCTTCTATTCCTACATCTTGGTTTCTTATTGTCGTAATTGTTTGACAAAAAAAAAAAAGAAGAAGATCGAAAGTAAGAGAAATTCATGAATTTGTTACGATCAACTTCAAACGACCATATCTTTTGATCCGGGGAGAGTTACGGAAGCCATAAGCACTCAAATCAAAGCTTATTACGAGATCTACACTTTCCTTTGTGTTCCAGCCCGAAATCTTTTTAGTTTTCATCAGTTTCAGAGTCGTATAAGTTTCTTGGCATCATTTATTTTCAGTTTCTTGAGATTCTTGTTTTCTAGTTGCTCTTGTTCTTGTACAATTTCTTGAGATTCTTGTTTTCTTATTTCTTGAACCTATTGTTGGTTGGAATAAAACAAGGTTGTGTCTTCATTTAGTTCTGGAAACCACTCAAAAAAAAATAGAACCAGCAAGAACGAAAGAAATTGTTTTTCGGAATTTTTTTCTATTTGTTTTCTAACATTGTTTTGCAGGCGTTAAGTCATGTCTAACGGTAAGGGAACGGATACAACGGAGGAAGTGCCTATTGTGTCTAATCTGCAGATGCAAGCACTCATGGGGGAGTTTAGGCGGATAATGAGGGGAGAACTGGAACAAATTAATGAGAGGTTAGACCGGGTGGAAGATAGAACGCATAGGGGACAAAATGAACGGCAGGATCTACAAATTGGTCCTAACGTTCCTAGAAGAAACCGGGTGCATAGGAGAGGAGCGGAAGAAGAGGAGTATGACGGTGATAGGTTTGAGGATGATTTTGATAGACTAACCGTGGACGGTCACAGGGAGTACGGCCGGGATAGAGGAATGAGGAATCGGGGGGATAACAACTTGGGAGGTATCAAGATGAAGATTCCAGCATTTCAAGGCAAAAGTGATCCCGAAGCATACCTTGAATGGGAAAAGAAGATTGAGTGGGTGTTCGATTGTCACAACTACTCCGAAACTAAGAAGGTAAAGCTTGCTGCCATTGAGTTTACGGATTATGCTATTGTGTGGTGGGATCAAATTTGTGTTACTAGGCGACGGAATGGGGAACGTCCCATTGCAACTTGGGATGAAATGAAAAGATTGATGAAGCGGCGGTTTGTACCAAGTCACTACTACCGGGAGCTATTCCTCAAGCTTCAAGGTCTTCGGCAAGGCAATCGAAATGTTGATGAGTATTTCAAGGAGATGGAGATGGCAATGATAAGGGCTAATGTTGAGGAGGATCGGGAAGCAACCATGGCTCGATTCTTGAATGGGCTAAACCGGGAGATTGCCAACCCAATTGAGCTCCATCATTATGTGGAATTGGAGGATTTGGAACACATGGCGATCAAGTTTGAGCGGCAACTCAAGAGAGGGGGTACAAGGCCACGCCTAGCTCCATACAACGCAAGTTCTAGTTCAACGCCTTGGACACCGGGTTTCCCAAGGAAAGAAGACAATTCATCCACTTCCAAGGCCAAATTTGAGCACAAACCGGCCACTACGAACACAACTCCTCAAGATACTTCGTCCACGACTACGACTCGTTCTAGTGATATCAAATGTTTTAGATGTCAAGGAAGAGGGCACATCGCTAGTCAATGCCCAAACATGCGAGTTATGGTAATCCGGGATAATGGCGAGATTGAGTCAGAAAACGAAGAGGATGTGGTTGACATGCCTCTAGTTGAGGACACTTCTGAGGGAGAAGAAGAGTTTGGTGCAGAGCATGGAGTGATGCTTGGATTGGTTACACGGCGAGCCTTAAGCTTGCAAGCATGTGAAGAAGAAGCAGTGCAGCGGGAGAACATCTTTCACACTCGTTGCCATGTGAAAGACAAGGTTTGCAGCGTTATCATCGATGGAGGTAGTTGCACCAATGTTGCTAGCACCTCCATGGTTGAACAGCTTGGACTCACAACGCTTAAGCATCTAGCCCATACAAGCTGCAATGGTTGAATGATAGTGGGGAGGTAAAGGTGACCAAACAGGTTAAGGTACCGTTCCGCATTGGGAAGTATGAGGATCAAGTGCTATGTGATGTAGTGCCAATGCAAGCGGGCCATCTATTGCTTGGTAGGCCATGGCAATTCGATCGACGTGTGCAACATGATGGATTCACCAACAAGTATTCTTTTGTGCTCAATCAACGAACAATCATCCTTGCCCCATTGACACCAAAGCAAGTTTATGAAGACCAAGTGAGGGTACAAAAATTGAGTGATAAAAGAAAGTTGAGTGAAGCAAAGTCGAGAGTTGTGGTAAAAAAAGAGAGTTCACCCAGAGAGGAAAAAAAAGAAGAGAGCAATGAGAGAAGACAAGAGAGGAAATCAAGTTTCTATGCAAAAACAAGTGAGGTTAAGCGAGCGTTGATTTCAAAACAGCCAATGATTGTACTTATGTACAAGGAGGCTCTTTTAAACACTAACCAACTTGACCCTTCTTTGCCTAGTGTTGTTGTTTCTCTTTTACAGGATTTCAAGGATATATTGCCCGAGGAGGTACCACATGGGTTACCACCTATTCGAGGAATTGAGCACCAAATTGATTTTGTTCCTGGTGCATCGATTCCAAACCGACCCGCATATCGGAGCAATCCGGAGGAAACCAAGGAGCTTCAACGTCAAGTTGAGGAATTAATGGAGAAAGGACATGTGAGAGAAAGCATGAGTCCTTGTGCGGTTCCGGTGATTCTTTTGCCCAAGAAGGATGGGACGTGGAGGATGTGTGTTGATTGCCGCGCAATCAACAACATAACGGTAAAGTATCGACACCCCATCCCTCGTTTAGATGATATGTTAGATGAATTGCATGGATCTTGTGTGTTTTCAAAGATTGATCTTAAGAGTGGATATCATCAAATTAGAATGAAAGAAGGAGATGAATGGAAAACAGCATTTAAAACAAAATATGGATTGTATGAATGGTTGGTTATGCCATTTGGTTTAACTAATGCCCCTAGTACTTTCATGCGCTTAATGAATCATGTTTTGCGTGCTTTCATTGGTAAATTCGCTGTTGTGTATTTTGATGATATTCTGATTTACAGCAAGAATTTGCATGATCATGTCTCGCATTTGCATTCGGTTTTGGATGTGCTTAGGAAGGAGAAGTTGTATGCTAACCTCAAAAAGTGTACTTTCTGCACTGATAAGCTTGTGTTCTTAGGCTTTGTTGTAAGTGCTAAAGGTATTGAGGTTGATGAGGAGAAGGTCAAAGCCATCCAAGAGCGGCCTACTCCTTCCAGTGTAAGTAATATTAGAAGCTTTCATGGGCTTGCTAGTTTTTACAGGAGGTTTGTGAAGGATTTTAGCACCGTTGCTGCACCACTCACCGAGGTTATCAAGAAGAACGTCGCGTTCAATTGGGGTGAAGAACAGGAGAAAGCTTTTCAGCTCCTTAAGCATAAGCTTACTCATGCTCCTTTACTTGCTTTACCTGATTTTTCTAAAACGTTTGAGATTGAATGTGATGCTTCTGGTGTTGGTATAGGCGCTGTACTTATGCAGGACGGAAGACCACTTGCGTATTTTAGCGAGAAGTTGAGTGGGGCTGCACTCAACTATCCCACGTATGACAAGGAATTGTATGCTTTGGTTCGGGCATTAGAGGCATGGCAGCATTACTTGTGGCCGAAGGAGTTCGTGATTCAAACGGATCATGAATCCTTGAAGCATTTGAAAGGCCAACACAAGCTAAACAAGAGGCATGCACGGTGGGTTGAGTTCATTGAGACATTTCCCTATGTCATTCGATACAAGCAAGGTAAGGAAAACGTGGTTGCGGATGCACTTTCACGCAGGTATACCTTAATCTCTACTCTTGATGCTAAATTTCTGGGTTTTGAGCATATTAAGGAACTTTATCATGATGACCACGATTTTTGTGAGGTGTATGGTGCTTGTGAAAAAATTGCTGAGGGAAAGTTTTATAGGCATGATGGTTTCTTGTTTAGGGAGAATAAATTGTGTGTTCCGAATGGTTCGATTAGAGATCTACTTGTGCGAGAGTCCCATGGTGGAGGGTTAATGGGACATTTTGGGGTCGCCAAGACCTTAGCCATTTTGCAAGAGCATTTCTATTGGCCACACATGAAAAGGGACCTTGAGCGAATTTGTGGTAGGTGTATCACTTGTAGGCAGGCTAAGTCGCGGGTTCAACCAAATGGTCTTTATACGCCCCTACCTATTCCTAGTTCACCTTGGATTGATATTTCTATGGACTTTGTTTTGGGTTTACCTAGGAGTAGGCGGGGGAGGGATTCAATTTTTGTGGTGGTTGACAGGTTTTCTAAGATGGCACATTTTATCCCTTGTCATAAGACTGATGATGCTTCTTATATTGCAGACTTGTTCTTTCGGGAGATTGTTAGACTGCATGGTTTGCCTAGGACAATAGTGTCGGACCGGGATGCTAAGTTCTTAAGTTACTTTTGGAAGACCTTATGGGGAAAGCTAGGAACGAAACTTTTGTTTTCTACTACTTGTCACCCTCAAACTGATGGTCAAACGGAAGTAGTCAATAGGACTTTATCTACCTTGTTGAGGGCTATCATTAGTAAGAACATCAAGACTTGGGAGGATTGTTTGCCTCATGTTGAGTTTGCTTATAACCGTACCATTCATTCTGCTACAAAGTTTTCACCATTTGAAATTGTTTATGGTTTTAATCCTTTAACTCCTTTGGATTTATCGTCTTTACCAATGTCTGAGCATGTGAATTTAGATGGCAAGAAGAAGGCTGAATTTGTAAAGCAGTTGCATGAAAAGGCAAGGTTCAACATTGAGAGACGAACTGAGCAATACATCAAGCAAGCTAACAAGGGTCGTCACAAGCTGATTTTTGAGCCCGGAGATTGGGTATGGTTGCACATGCGCAAGGAGCGGTTTCCAACACAAAGGCATTCTAAATTGCTACCTCGTGGAGACGGACCTTTCCAAGTGTTGGAACGGATCAACGACAACGCCTACAAGCTTGACTTGCCTGCTGAGTACAATGTTAGTACTACTTTCAGTGTTACTGATTTGAGCCCTTTTGATTTAGGTGACGATTTGAGGACAAATCCTTTTCAAGAGGGGGGGAATGATGTGGACATCAAGGCTACAACCAGCAATCCTACCAATGATCCAATGCACATTCCGATTGGGCCAGTAACGAGGGCGAGAGCAAGAAGGTTCAAGGAGGCGCTGAACATTTTTACTCGAAGAATTCTACAACAAGGTGAAGGGTTCACTCTGGCCGAAGGTGAACAAAGGCTGGTCATGTGCATCAAAGTGGAGCAAGAATCAGTCCAGTAGACTGGGTAGCGCTCCCCCAAAAAAGGGTGTAGCGCTACCGAAGTGTTATGTTGCGTTTTTAGGGTTTTTTTCTACGTATTATTAGGGTTTTTCTAGTGTGTTTAGGATTTCTTTTGGGCTTATTTCTTTTGGGCTTCTCATTATATAAGGATTATGAGGCCGAATTTGAAAAGAACTATTAATCATGGAATAAACTTTGGAGTGTTCTTCTTGAGTTCTTGAAGAGACTTTTTCGAACTTATCAAGGGATTCCTTGTGGCGTTCATCCGACTTATCAAACGGATCTCACATCCCCGTTTGTGGCGTCTTCATCATACCAAGGTTCTTGCTTCGCTAAGCAACGGGTCGCGGTTCCATACAAATTTGGTAATTCTTTTCGTTTATGAAATCATATTTGATATCGGGTTATTGTCACGGGTTGACTTGGTTCGTATCATAGGGGGTCTGTCCTTTGATATATTTTGCTTTGGGACTGCCCCTCCTTGTTGTATTGATTTTTTCACTTGTCCCTTTATTGGGATCGTCTGCAGCTTATTTTGCCTTGTGCCTTGTTAGGCCTCATTCGAATTTCAGCTTATTCTGTTAGAAGGTGTGGGAATTCGGCTCCCAGTCCTTTTTTTCTCTTCTTTTCGTTGTTTTATCCTGGGGCCCTTTGTATTTATGTATATTCGGTTAGCCCCTTTTATTTTATTGCTGGTTTATCCAAAAAAAAAAGATTCTGGAATCAGTATTAATGCCCGGGTTAATTCCATTCTTCCTAGAGGTATTTGGAATTGGCCGGTTGCGTTATCTCCAGACCTTATGGAGCTCAAAAGTACCTCCCAAGTCTTGCCTATTCCTTCTTGTGATAAGGAGGACTCCTGCAGTTGGGCTCTAACTTCAAATGGCCAGTTTTCCGTCTCCTTGCTCGTGGATGAATGGAGGGTCCATCATTCTAAATTCCCTTGGTATATTCTCACTAAGTGTCAAATTGTCATACCTGGCATTCTCCAAAATGAGACCAGTGCATATCACTCATAGCTCTCCCGTAAATGGGTCTGGTACATTCTTGGCATACCTAGAGGGGGACCCAGTACCTTTTCATGCCACCTTCCTAGCATTGCCAGAGGAAGTCTAGTTCACATCACTCCTAGCATTCCTAAAGGAGTCTAATTCAATATCCACGTATGTCACGTGCCTCATGAAGATCATCTCTATTGCATCGGTGTCCACACATGTCATGTGTCACATAATTATTACACAGTTTCCTTTAAACAACATAGACCATATGTTCCATAACTCTCCTTATTATTAATCTACCATTTAACAATCTACATTCTTCATTTAACAACATATCAAAATGACGATTCTATCATGAGACGTCAAACAATCTTCATTCATAACTTGTCATAGAGTTCTACGAAATCCCAACATTAATTGGAAAGTTAACAATCAAGTCACAAAAGCGACAATCACTATAGTGTGTACGAGACACAAAAAATGAAGACACATGAATAATCCTCTGCCAATGTGTCATGTAACATTTCAATGTCAATACATTTTAATGTCTCTTGTGACCAATTTTGTTCATCATAATACTATATTTATCATTTGTGCTAATGTCAAACACCATGTGAAAACATCACTTTATAATTCAATAGGTCTCATGACCCATTCTTGGTCCACATATCTCGTCTCATGTCTGTTATCATTCCTAACCCTTACTCAGTGGTGGCTAGACAAGGTATATCATCTACTAGCACAATTCCCAAGGAGACTAGATCAATTTCCATATGTGCTTCTCCCAATGGAGGCTAGCTCAAATGTCATATCTAGCAGTTCTCCTAATGGAGGCTAGCTCATCACCGCATCATTCTAATGCTAAGGCTTGTTGCAAGTTTACATCTACCACTTACACATCATAACCTTCCCTTGAACACTTATTATTCACATAACAAACATTTAACGAGAAGAACGAGACATAACGCTCCACGTTTTGCCACAAGCCATATCATATGTACCACACTCCATGCCCAAAATAAGGTCAAACCATACATTAGGGTAAACCCAATTCTCAAAACAAAGGAAAAGTAACGTATACAAAAGAAAGTGCAATAGGTTCGATGCTGGAAGCAAATAATAAAAGATCAACCCATGAAATCAAGGGTCCCATCAACGGCCCAAAGGAATCCCACAAAATGGACCAAATAACCAAAATTTCCAATCAATAACTCCAAATCATGAAATATGAGTTAAAATAAAACGTACATACATAAAAATAGGAGTGAGCAATATCCTTGCTTCAAGTGATTTGCTCCTAAGCTTGAGCTTCAAGAGTCCAAGCTCCAATGGCAGTGAATAGCTCCAAACAACCTCCTCCGAGTGAAATGGTATCTCCAAGTTTGAAATATCAACAAGTCTTGAGATATCAGTAGAGGACCTAAAAGGAATTTGAAAGATTTGATGTTGCGATTTTGTGGAGAAGAAGACTCTCTAGAGAGAGAGGGAGGAGAAAGCTTTTTGGGAAAAAATCTCACTCTCAAAATATCTGATCTAGACTTTAAAAACGCATAAAAAGGAGCCTGACCGGTCACGGCTAACCATTACCTCAAAAAGTGCCCAAAAAACCAAAACCTAACCAGTCACGTGATCAGTCACGACTGCGTGACTAGTCACGTGACCCATCACGGCTAGCTACTATTCAAAATATTGCCTTCTCCTGACTAGTCACCAATTTCCCCACATCAGCTCTGACCGGTCACCCCTCATTTCCTTCCTCACTCTTCATTTCTTCCTCAACACTTAACTACATCATCATTCAACTCATCTAGAGCATATTATTATTGATTCTAATCATCGTAAGACGTTCCAAATATCAAAATAAAATGTAAAGGTATTTGGGCCCATACACATGCAGAGGAGGTGAACAAGGAAGCAAAACATAACGTTGAACTGCCGATCATTCTAGGCCTGTTTGCAAGGGATTTCGTGGTGGCACTTACCTCGCCAATTTACTAAATTAGGCTGCAAAGGTCAATGCTAGCAACCAGTCTATCGATGCAATGAGGCAGTTCTGTCATCTAAATCCACCACAGTTTAGCGGGGAAGGTGGTGACTTTCTTGTGGCCAACCATTGGCTTTCGGAGATACGTAAGTTGTTCAAGGCTTTGAAGGACAATGACCTTAAGATCAGCGTTGTGGCATATTAGTTCACGGGAGAGGCGAATGAATGATGGAAAACTATCTTGGAGGGGCCAAAGGTCGCAAGGACAGCCGCTTGAGTCGCCAATTAGGTGAATGAACCAAATGTTAAGACGTTGACTTGGGCAGACATTGAGGTTCTCTTCGAGAACCAGTACTTTCCAATATCTTGCCATGAGAATCTACGTGAGCAGTTTGAGAGGTTGGAACAGGGGATCTTGATTGTGCCGGAGTATGCTGCAAGGTTTCAAATATTATTCCATTTTGCACTAGAGCTCACAGCTTTGAAAGATCGCAAATGTTGGCGTTCCGTGAAGGGTCTTAACTCCTCGGTTAAGAGGCTCATAGTGAGCCAACACAAGATGAGCTTTGCTGATATTGTCGAATGTGCGAGGACTGTAGAGTTAGTTGCCTAAGGAGGCACAGCGGGGTTGCGGTGTTTGGGAGCCAAGGAAGTCGAATCTAATGCCAAATTCGTCCAAGAGTCAGGGACACAAACGACAGAGGGAGCAATTCCAGTCTTCAAGTGGCCATTCCAACCTTAGGCTGCCAGCTCCATTGGATTTATGGAGCAATACTTCTAGGCCTTGGAGTGTAAGCTTTCAATGCAATCAACTGGGTCATATCCGTTCTCAGTGGCCCATGCCTCCCGAGATTTTCTATACATGTGGCAAAAAAGATCATATTTTGAGAAATTGTCCTCAAGGGGGAAGAACCCGCGTAGTGAGGTTGGCTCGGTGCAGCAACCGAGATAGGGACAGGGCCAACAATCGAATGGAGGTCCACAGCGGCAGTAGCAAACCCATTTTCTTCGGACTACGTTAGTTCAAGTTTCTCAAGGGGAGAGGGGAGCAAGTTCATCAACACCTATGCACGCTTCTGATCGAGGAGGTAGCTATACGTATGGACAATGCGTTCCTACTAGAGCTTTCATTATCACATCTATTTTTATTATACCTTTTACATGTCAAAGCCCGAACACATCTGTTGTGAGGGGTACGTTTCTCGTGTTCAACTATTTCGTGAAAATTCTATTTGATTCTGAAGTATCGCATTCATTTATTGTTGCATCTTTTGTTTGCGCTTCAATGTTAGAGACTGATCTGCTAGACCTACCGTTGTATGTTGAGACCCTATTGGAGGGAGATCCCTACTTGACCATATATGTATAGATTGTGAGCTTGTCATCCTAGACCTCCGCTTTGCATGTGATTTTATTATTTTGAGCATGACCAAATTTGATGTTATTTTTGGTATGGATTGGTTGTCTACTCATCATGCATAATTAATTGCTTTAAACGTCGGGTCCGATTTGCTAACTGGTGATGGTTATTTTAAGTTCTTTGGGGAACGTTGGGAGACGTTGGAACCTTACTTTATGAACCTCGGTAGTCGGATTCTATTTATGCATTGTTGGCTAGTTTGACTCTTGATGAGATTGTGGACGCACGCGGTGAGTTGCCATCAGTAGTCCGTGATTTCACCAAATATGTTTCCCGAAGAATTACCTGATTTACCTCCTAAGAAAGAGAGATTAAATTTGCAATAGATTTCATTCGGGGTGCTGCACTAATTTCTATGCCTCCATCTCACTTTGCGTCGATCGAATTGAAAGAAATGAATTTCCAGTTGCAAGAGTTGTAGGATTTGAGTTTTATACATCCGAGTACATTGCCATGGGGAGCTTTGGCCCTATTTGTATAGAAGAAGATGGGTGTTTGTGTTCGTGTATCGACTACCAGAAGTTGTGTCGAGTGACCATGAAGAACAAGTACCCAATTCCGAGAACTGATGACTTGTTTGACCAACTCCGAGGAGCGAAGTGTTTTTCAAAGATTGATTTGAGGTTGGGGTATCATCAGTTGAAGGTTCAGAGTGAGGATATTCCAAAGACCGCTTTTCGTACACGCTATGAGCATTATGAGTTTGTGGTTATGTCGTTCGGGTTGACTAATGTGTCGGCAATGTTGATGGACCTTATGAACCGTATATTCTGCATGTAACTAGACCAGTTTGTGGTGGTGCTTCTTGACGAATTTTGATTTATTCGACCATAGAGGAAGAATGCCGATCACACCTTGCCATTGTTCTTGGCCTTTTGAAGGAGCACCCTCTTTATGCTAAGGTTAGTAAGTCTAAGTTTTGACTTTCTGAGGTTAAGTTTTTAGGGAATGTTGTTTCGCAAGGAGGTGTGTCTGTTGATTTGGGAAAAGTGGAGTTGGTTATGGATTGGCAGCGACAAAAGCATATGTTTGAGATCCGAAATTTTTTGGGTTTGGCTAGACATTATTTCCATTTTGTGCTTGATTTCTCTCATTTGTCGGCGCTTATGACTCGTTTGACTCATAAGGGAATGTGTTTTATTTGGAAAGAGACTTGTGAGGCAGCATACGAGGAGTTGGAGCAACGTCTGACTAGTGCATCGGTGTTGATTGTGTTCGGTCTCCGGGAATATTCGAAGCCATACCCAATTGAAAAAGGATGTTATGCAAACGCATTTCAAGTAGTTGTAATAAACCTTGACCGGTTGGCCCCTTGGCTTTGCCGGCGATACGAACGTATTTAAGTAATTGTCGTTCTGTAAGACCATAATGAAAACGCAATTTTTGTTTTTCTTCTAGACGAATACGATATTTAGATTTTTTCCCGAAACGCGGTTGGTTCCTAAGATGAGGGACTTGGGTGTGTGTGGATGCAGACAGGACGGGTTGTGGCCCATAGGTCAAGGCAATTGAAAATTCATGAGCTACATTACCCTATGCATGACTCAAAGCTTGTCGCAATTGTGTTTGGGTTAAAGATGTGGTGGCATTATCTCTTACGGTGAGAAGTTCAATATCTTTTCCAATCACAAGAGCTTGAAGTATTTATTTTCTCACAAGGACTTAAACTTGAGACAACGTCGATAGATGGAACACATTGAAGATTATAACTTTCATTTACAATATCACCTGGGAAAGCCGAACATTTTGACGGATGCTTTAAGAGGGAAATCAACGCGTTTGGTGAGCCTGGCTACTCATGAATGGAAGGTAGTGAACGAGTTGGGTAGTTATACGATGCATTTTGAAGAGGCTAGTGATAGGGTAACTTTATATAATTTGACAATCTGATCTACTTTTTTGACTCGAGTAACGGACGTTTAACAACATGATGAGGAGACTGAGGAGTTATGCCAAAAGTTTCTTAGTGGCAATGCACGAGATAGATAGATGATTCACGCTGATCGAAGTCTACATTTCTGAGGGAAGTTATTTGCACCCGTAGTTTGTCGGGAAGAAATTTTGAGAGAGTTTCACCATTCTCTATTAGCCATTCATCCGGGAGGGATGAAAATGGATCATGATTTGCGTTGTCAATTTTGGTGGTTTGAAATGAAGCGAGATGTGATGAATTTTGTATCGAGATGTTTGACGTGTCAACAAGTGAAGGCCGAACACCAACGACTCGCGGAGGAGTTGCAACCATTGCCAGTAGCAGAGTGAAAGTGGGAGAACATGACGATGGACTTTGTTACCGCTTTGCTGAGATCACTGAGAGCGTATGATGCGATATGGATAGTGATGCGAAACTTACTTCGCTTTTGAAGGATCGACCAAAAACAGGTTCGGTTGGATAGGGTGGAGACCTTGATACAAACTTTAGACCAAACAAGGATCTTGGTATAGAGGACCGCGATACAAGGAATGAGTCAAAGCAAGGATCGTGGTATATGGAAGACGCCACAACGGTGATGATGAGCCGTTGATAAGTCGGGATGAACGCCACGGATTGAATCCGATAAGTTCGAGTTCGTGAAGAACTAAAGGAGAAGAATCTCACAAGTTTTGATTATAATCTGAGTTAAAACAATATCCTTCAAACATTACAATATTTATAGGAAAAACTAGAGCTAAATTTAGGTGGCCGGCCATTGAAGATGGGCGGCATTTGATGAATGGCCAAGATGGGTGGTCATGTTGATAATCCGTGCACCTTCATTTGGGAAAAACAGCCAAGACTTTATTGTTGGGCGGCAATGCATAAATGGTCCTTGGCTATTTTTAGAGAGTGGGCGGCATGATGTAAGCAATGAGCTAATTGTGGGCGGCAAGACTTGAATGCGGGCGGCAACCTTCATTCCGTGCTTCACAATGCATGGCCACCTTCATTACATGCAAGATCTTGGTGGTTTCTTGCATGGCTTCTCGCGTGGGAAAGGTGGTCACCATTAGGCTCCTCACGGCTTCTTGTAATGCTCGGGCTTTGGACCTTGTAATTGGACCGTCCGGGATCAGCACCTCCTTAGCTCCATCTTTGGGATCCATAGCTCCGTCTTGGTGATCCGACAACTCATGATCCGAGCTCGTATCATCTCCTCCTTCCTCGAAAAGATTCGTCCTCGAATCTGAACCTACATCACAAGGAGATAAATCAGAAACGTTAAAGGTAGCACTCACTTGATACTCACCCGGAAGGTTGATCTTGTAAGCGTTGTCGTTGATCCTTTTTATCACTTGAAAGGGGCCATCTCCCCTTGGCATCAGGTTGCTTGCCCTCTTTGAAGGGAATCTGTCCTTCCTCAAATGAACCCACACCCAATCCCCTGGTTTTAAAACAACTTTCTTCCTCCCCTTGTTGGCTCGAGTAGAGATTTGTTCGTTCCTTTGCATGATTCGTTGCCATGCTTCCTCATGAATCTTCTTCACCTTTTCTGCCTTTTTCTGTCCATCTAAACTTGAAAGTTCACTTACAGGCAAAGGAAGTAAATCCAAAGGGGTTAGAGGATTAAAACCATAAACAATCTCAAAGGGCGAAAAATTAGTAGAAGAATGAATAGTGCGATTGTAAGCAAATTCCACAAAAAGTAAACAATCTTCCCAAGCCTTTAGATTATTTTTAAGCACAACCCTTAAGAGAGTAGATAATGTCCTATTGACAACCTCAGTTTGCCCATCTGTTTGTGGGTGGCAGGAAGTAGAGAATAGCAAGTTCGTTCCTAGTTTTCCCCATAAGACTCGCCAAAAATGGCTCAGAAATTTTGCGTCCCTATCACTCACTATACTATTAGGTAATCCATGCAAGCGCACTATTTCCCTAAAGAATAAGTCAGCAATATGGGTAGCATCATCAGTTTTGTGACAAGGGATGAAATGAGCCATTTTCGAGAATCTATCAACAACCACAAAGATTGAGTCTCTACCTCTCTTAGTCTTAGGCAACCCTAGTACAAAGTCCATTGATATATCAGTCCAAGGTCCATTAGGCACGGGTAAAGGAGTATACAATCCATTAGCATTCACCCTAGACTTAGCCCTCTTGCAAGTAACACAATTAGAACAAATCTTTTCTACATCCTTTCTCATATGTGGCCAAAAGATGTGCTCCTTAAGCATGTCTAAGGTCTTAGCTACCCCAAAGTGTCCCATTAACCCGCCCCCATGAGCCTCAAGTACAAGCAAATCACGCATCGAACAATTAGGAATGCAAAGCTTGTTTTCCCTAAACAGAAACCCCTCATGCTTGTAAAATTTATCAAAT
Organism: Arctostaphylos glauca; assembly: GCA_019985065.2. Taxonomy (NCBI): domain Eukaryota; kingdom Viridiplantae; phylum Streptophyta; class Magnoliopsida; order Ericales; family Ericaceae; genus Arctostaphylos; species Arctostaphylos glauca. The sequence goes on from JAHSPW020000003.1 coordinate 16,019,142, forward strand.
GCACTCAACTTGCAAGCATTAAAGATAGCACTAAAATCCTCATCTTTTTCATACAATTCTTTGATATGCTCAAACCCAAGTAATTTAGCATTAAGAGTAGATATCAAGGCATACCTTCGAGACAATGCATCCGCCACCGTGTTTTCCTTACCTTGCTTGTATTGTATGACGTACGGAAACATCTCAATGAACTCCACCCATTTGGCATGCCTACGGTTGAGCTTGTCTTGTCCCCTCAAGTGCTTCAAAGATTCATGATCCGTGTGGATCACAAACTGCTTGGGCCAAAGGTAATGCTGCCAAGTTTCCAACGCTCGCACCAATGCATAGAGTTCCTTGTCGTATGTCGAGTAGTTCAAGGCTGCCCCACTCAATTTCTCACTGAAGTATGCGATGGGCTTCTTTTCCGTGATTTTGTTGATGGCGCGGCAATCAACACACATGTGCCATGTTCCATCTTTCTTTGGCACCAGCAGCACGGGAACCGCGCATGGACTCATGCTCTCTCGGACATGTCCCTTGGCCAACAGCTCCTCAACTTGTTTTTGAAGTTCCTTGGTTTCCTCCGGATTGGCTCTATAGGCTGGTCGGTTTGGAATAGGAGAACCCGGAACAAAATCAATTTGGTGTTCAATGCCTCTAATTGGTGGTAAGCCGGCGGGCACCTCCTCGGGCAAGACATCCTCGAATTCCTGCAAAACCGATTGAACTTCTGGAGGGATGGAAGAAGAAAGATCATGGTGAAAAAAATTGGCCTCCTTGTAAACAATCAAAATCATCGGCCGATTAGTTTCATAAGCTCTCCTCACTTCTTTTTCTTTTGCATAAAAGCTCACTATCTTTTTTTCCTCTCTTCTTTTTTCATTGTCCCCCTTTTCACTCTCTTTTTTTTGACACTCTTTTTTTTCAACTCTCTCTTTTTTTTCATTACTCTCTTTTTTTTCACTCACCCCCCCCAGTGATTGCTGGATTCTGATTTGATCTTCAAGGACTTGCTTTGGTGACATTGGAACTAGAGTCACATTTCGGCCATCTTTGGTGAAGGTGTACCGGTTGGTATTCCCGTTGTGCAAGGTACTACGGTCGTATTGCCATGGGCGACCCAACAAGATGTGGCTTGCGTGCATGGGCACAACATCACAAAGGATTTCATCTTTGTACCTGCCAATTGAAAATGAGACAAGGACTTGTTTATTCACCTTCACTTTACCGGTTTCATTCAGCCATTGAAGTTTATAAGGCCTCGGATGCTTCATGGTTGGCAGCCCCAATTTTTCAACAAGTAAGTTACTAGCAACGTTGACGCAGCTCCCTCCATCAATGATCATGCTGCAGACCTTTTCCTTCACAAGGCACCGCGTGTGGAAAATGTTCTCACGCTGCTCAACACCGTCCTCTTCTTCTACCGTTTGTGCACTAAGGGCTCTCCTGATCACAAGTACTTCCCCTTTAACGGCATATTCACAATCACTATCATCCTCAAGTGGTGGCACCTCCTCTTCACTAGCCTCGGAATCGTACTCCCCATTTCCCAGCGCGATCATGACTCTCTTGTTTGGGCACTCCGAAGCCTTGTGGCCAACTCCTAAACAGCGGAAACATTTGATGTCTCTAGTTCTTTGAGATGAAGTGGTAGGAGCTATACCTTTATCCTTGTTGTTTTCCCGTGGCTTGGTTTGCTCCCCTCGGTTGGCATAGTTTGGATTTTCCCCGGACTTGGTAGGTTGATCCACGGATGGTTTAGGCCTAAACGTTGAACCAGCAAAAGGAGATTCTGACTTGGCCATTCTTCCCCGCCGAAGTTGCCTCTCTACCTTTATAGCCATGTGCACCACATCCTCAAGTTCTACATAATGTTGCAGCTCTACAACATTGGCAATCTCACGGTTTAGCCCGCTCAAAAACCGTGCCATGGTGGCCTCCCTCTCCTCGGTGATATTGGTCCGGGTTATGGCCATCTCCATCTCCTTGAAGTACTCTTCCACACTCTTGGAACCTTGCCTAAGTTGCTGCAACTTGAGGTGCATATCTCGGTAATAGTGGGAAGGCACGAATCTCTTCCTCATGGCAGCCTTCATCTCGGCCCATGTCTCAATAGGCGGTTCATAGTTCCTCCTCCGACTTATTAACAATTGATCCCACCATACTATAGCATAATCAGTGAAGGCAATGGCGGCAAGTTTTACCTTTTTCTCTTCGGAATAGTTGTGACAATCATACATCATTTCAACCTTTCTCTCCCATTCAAGGTAGACGTCGGGATCACTTTTTCCTTGGAAGGGTGGGATGTTCAGCTTAATGCTCCCCAAGTCTCGGTCCACTCTATCCCGAGAGTCATGGCGGTGGCGCCTTCTCCTCTCACTTGGAACAGCCCTAGAGTGGTAGCTCCGCCTACTTTCATCACTCTCATCTCCATCATAGTCCCCCCTGGACTCATTTGGCTCCTTAGGACCCCTCGGACTAGGCCTCCTTGGATGAGGAACTTGATACCGCTGATCCTTTTTTAATTCATCCATTTCTTCCCGAAGTTCTCTTAAAGCCGAATCCCACTTTTGGGACATTTGATGTATAGCCTCTATCAAGAGCTTATTGTTATTGTCTCCTTGGCCGCCTCCGTCTCCTTGTGACATGTTTGAACCACCCAAGTGTTTAACTCTCGGTGCTTCTTGGCTCTTTTTGCACAATGACCTCTCTTTTTGCCTTTTACCACTCTTTCTTACTCCACAAGTCCTGCAAAAACTCAAAACTCAAACAGATAACAAAACAATGGCCTCCAAAAGACTTGCGCTTTTTCCACCACAATTCTTGCTTTAACCCGGAGATATGAAAGGAAAGATAAGGTAGAAGGGAAAGGAAGTTTTCTCTTGTGATGAGAAGAGAAAAGGATAACAGAAATAATTGTGAAGAAGGAGAAGAGAAAAAAACAGATTTGGCACGGAGAAATTTGGAGGGAGAAGATTTGGAATGGTAAACAAGTAATTAATGACACTTTGAAGGAAGAAAACAATTTCCAACGGCTTCCAATTTCCAACGGCTTCTTCTTCTCTTTTTTTTGCCTTTCTAATTCGTCTTTCTTTTTTTTTTTTTTTTTTTTTGGACGAAAATTCTTTTTTTTTTTTTTTTTTTTTGATATTGAAATGAGAAGAAAGAAGGAACAGATATGGAATTTTAGAAACTAAGATAATTGAAAACAAGGATAGATAAACCTGATTTGGATTCCAAAAGCTCTGATACCAAATGATGCGAAACTTACTTCGCTTTTGAAGGATCGACCAAAAACAGGTTCGGTTGGATAGGGTGGAGACCTTGATACAAACTTTAGACCAAACAAGGATCTTGGTATAGAGGACCGCGATACAAGGAATGAGTCAAAGCAAGGATCGTGGTATATGGAAGACGCCACAACGGTGATGATGAGCCGTTGATAAGTCGGGATGAACGCCACGGATTGAATCCGATAAGTTCGAGTTCGTGAAGAACTAAAGGAGAAGAATCTCACAAGTTTTGATTATAATCTGAGTTAAAACAATATCCTTCAAACATTACAATATTTATAGGAAAAACTAGAGCTAAATTTAGGTGGCCGGCCATTGAAGATGGGCGGCATTTGATGAATGGCCAAGATGGGTGGTCATGTTGATAATCCGTGCACCTTCATTTGGGAAAAACAGCCAAGACTTTATTGTTGGGCGGCAATGCATAAATGGTCCTTGGCTATTTTTAGAGAGTGGGCGGCATGATGTAAGCAATGAGCTAATTGTGGGCGGCAAGACTTGAATGCGGGCGGCAACCTTCATTCCGTGCTTCACAATGCATGGCCACCTTCATTACATGCAAGATCTTGGTGGTTTCTTGCATGGCTTCTCGCGTGGGAAAGGTGGTCACCATTAGGCTCCTCACGGCTTCTTGTAATGCTCGGGCTTTGGACCTTGTAATTGGACCGTCCGGGATCAGCACCTCCTTAGCTCCATCTTTGGGATCCATAGCTCCGTCTTGGTGATCCGACAACTCATGATCCGAGCTCGTATCAGATAGTGGTGGGCCGTTTGACCAATACCGCTCACTTTCTACCGATCCAGATGACGGATTCAGTTGAGAAGTTTAGCCGGTTGTATATCTGAGAGATTGTTCGATTGCATGAGATTCCTATTTCTATTATGTCCGACTGAGATACAAGATTTACCGCAAGGTTTTGGTAGAGTTTGCAAGCAGCACTTTCTATGAATTTTTTATTTGGTACTGCGTATCATCCTTAGACCGATGATATGCTTCAAGTATGAATTTTAGGAGGATCACTTGCCGCTCGTCAAGTTTGCGTATAATAATAGTTATCAGTCGAGCATTGAGATGGCGCTGTTTGAGGCTTTGTACAGAAGGGTGTGTAGATCGCCGATATGTTGGACTGAGTTACGTGAGGCAATGTTTGTCTGGTCAAATTTGATTGAGGAGACTACCGAGAGCATGAAGTTGGTTCGTAAGCAACTTTTAGTTGCACAAGAAAAGACTACCGAGCAATTGAAGGTGAATTGTCAACGATTACTTACTGCTGAAAACCGACAGAAAAGCTATGTCGATCAACGTCGTCGTCTGCTATCGTTTGAAGTGGGCGAACATGTGTTTTTGAAGGCCCATGATGGGGTTTATCACATTTCGGGCGAAAAGGAAAACTATCTCCGATGTACATTAGACCGTTTGATATTATTGAGAGGATCAGACAAGTCACTTATCATTTGGCATTACCACCAAAGTTGTCGGGCGTGCATCACGTGTTCCATGTGTCGATGTTGAGGAAGTATGAACCGGATCCTTCTCATGTTTTGGAGTGGTCCGAACTAAAGCTGGAGGCCGATGCGTCCTATGGGGATGAACCGATATGTATTTTAAATTTCCAAAAGCAACTGTTGAGGGGCAAGACAATACCTTTGGTTCTATGCTATAGAGAAATCAAGGCAAAGAGGAATCGACTTGAGTACGTGAGGACGAGATTCGGGAGAAATACCTGCTTTTGTTTGTACTTTGATTATTGTACGCTTTGTTTAATTGGGTGATAGTCGGCATGTTTGACCACCTTACTCCCGCATTTGGTTTCTGCTTTTACTTGCATTTCATTCTTTGAGCTTCCGAAATATAGTATGCTTTACGTTTATTGACATTATGAAGTCATGCTTACATGAGAGTAAATTATAGCTAGTTTTGAGGACTTGATTACATATCACTTGTTGTTTACTCATTGGGTATGGCATGTGCATGAGTTGCGTATATGTGTTTGATTGATTTCCGGACTTGTTAGTCGTGATGGTTTCATGTCTGTTGGGCATCTTATTGGATTGAGTTGCTAGTAAAGAAGCGGTGGTGGCACAAAATTTCATCGGTGTGTCCGTGTCTTACTTATTGGTATGGTAGAGAGGTATCGATGTCTTATGTGATAGCATTGGAGTTTTGACGGAGTATTCGTGTCTTGCTTGTTGATATTGTAGAGAAGTTTCAATGTCGACACATTTGTTTAATTTGGAGGACGAAATTCCTTTTAAGGAGGGGAGACCCGAAAAATTATTTGTTTTAATGTTTATGTTTGGAAATTTACTTGCCATTGATTTATTCCATTACATGCTTCGGGTTCAATGTGTAGCGGGGTGTTAGTCTAAGGACTTATTGGTGACATGCTGGTAAGGTCAAGGGAAGAAGGTTAATCCGGAGATTTTATAATATAAATAGGTGATTTGGATTTTTATTTCATTTGGTGCAGGTGAAAGCATTTTCTAGATCTTCTTCTTCTTCCTCTAGTTTTCCTCTATCTCTAACCCCAAGCTTACATGGTGATCCTATTACAAGGGTTTTATACTAATAGTCATGATTTCATATAATGAATCAATATTTGTTTAAATTATGTATTAAATAGTTATTTCTTTTCTTGAAGAGTATCTTTATGGGTAATACTTGCATTATATCATACAATATTGTGTATGGGTGTCTCTTATTCCACAGTAAATAATCTGGTGTATAAAGTTTGGCTTACACACAGAGGATCAGATTATCGATTCTTGTAGAATATAAGTTTTTAGTTCATAGTGTTAAGCGAAATTGGACACACCATCAATAGGATTATAACACAGCATTTCAGTAAGTCTATCTTGACTATGAAAAATAGCATAGTTTCAACTCACTGTGTTAGTACACTTTGTGTGGATTGAACAGAATCACTTTGAGGTAATTATATTTATACTGACACTATAATACAATTCGCACGCCACGGTTATTATGGATGTGTACATTTAATATTGTTGATTTTGATTTATTATAGAGTAAGGCGTTGTGGGTCAAGAATCTCGATGAGTTGGGTCACAATATTAAGATATGATAACTATTAATTATTAATGGAATTTACGTCCTTTTATATGGATTGATGATATCCTCTTGAGAAAACTTATAAGTTTCAATTATGTCAAACCCTACAAGTGGATATTAGTATCCGACATAACAAATAAGTTAAGTAGAATGTCTCAAGGATTTTTATAGACGTTGATTAAATAAATTATCAGTAATTTATTTCAATCAGCGGATATCTGTAATTTTAATGTGGGAAGATAAATAAGTATTTAATAATATGGAACTCGAAATATAATTTTGAGATATGAAAAAGAAATATATTATAATTATATAGTGGTATGAATTGTAATCTATATAATTTGGAATCAATTCATGTTGGATTAGGATTCCTAATTATATAGGAAGTACAGCTCATACTTCTCTTTGGGGTCCTTATCGTCGCGTATATATACACCGCTATGCCTTCTAATTCAAACACAACTTAATACTTGAAATATTGAGAGAGGTTCTGTGAAGGTAAAAAGATCACATTTTTTAGCCTACACTCAGCTCGTGATTAAGGTACAATAGGATTATGGTAGAAAATCGCGAGATCGGTCGAGCAAGATCATTTCAGCCGTGTATTTTTGTCAGACGAACTGTAAAGGTTGTCGAGACCAAACTAGAGAGATCTCGAAGGTATAAACTCTAGTTCTGTCTTGTAGGGTTTCATATTTTTTTGTTGTATAATCTGTGGACGTTCATAACTGGATCTCGAGAATCGATCCCTAACAGTGATATCAAAGTTGGCTGTGATAACACGTGTGCTTTATACAAACCATGTTGTCCACGTTTAATAGAACTTAGTATTGTCTGTTTTGCAGTTTTTCCTATACCACTATTATGATCATGCATGATGATTGAATGATTTGGTGTGATTAGATCCCACACGATTTTTATGTGTCATTATGTTTTTTTTATTAGTACCAGTTCCGGAATTTGTAATAAAGATTTTAGTTTATTTACTGTATCTGTTTTTATAGATCTTGTGAACTCCTAATTTAGAGGCATAGAATCGATATGTAATAACAGGTTCTGACGATCGAAGAAATCAGTATTTTTAGAGGGATTAATGTGTTTCTGTTGAAGAGACAGCTAAACCCTTGTGTCAGCATCAGCTTCGCTTTGGTAGACAAGTCGACGGCAAGAATCAAACATGTTTTGGAAACTGATGATTTGACTTTCTAAGATAGAGACAGTGGAGTTATTGCTGATGGAAGCAGGTTTTAAGGACCCACTTATTCTAGTTTGTGGAGATCAAGATGTAATGCCTAGACCTGCTGCCATGGAGATGGTACCGTCACCGACTCACCATGGTGCCCGTGAGCAAGGGCGGAGGCAACAAGGGCCTGAGGTGGGCTATAGCCCAGGTGGAGTGCAAAAAAAAAAATGAAAAAAAAAAAAATTTTATATGTAAAATTATACCCAAATAAGTTTTAGCCCACCTCATATTTGTGTATAGCCCATTTGAATTTTTTGTGTAGCCCACCTCATTTTAATTTTTAGCCCATCTGAATTTTTTTTGTAGCCCACCTCATTTTAAATTTTAGCCCATCTTAATTTTTTGTGTAGCCCATTTAATATTTTCAGATGGGTCGGTTCAGTTTTATAAAATTTGAACGGCTTGGAGTTGGCTTCTCTCATACGCTCATACCTCATACCTGGAGACTGGAGTGAAGAACAAAACCCACGAAAATTCCGACTTCACTTTCCCTAAACAAGACCGTCAAGACGGTCGACGATCGTAGTCGTAGCGGTAAGCGGTTGTTCCTTCTATTCCTTGTTCGATCTTCTTTCACAATAAAGCTTTTTTTTGCTTATATATAGATATAGTAGTTTACTAAATTTTGGTTAGCCCAGGGTAGATTAATGTCCTGGCTCCGCCCTTGCCCGTGAGGAAGGATGTAGCCGTTGTGAGAAAATCTTAGAGAGAAAAGTCTCTAATATTCTCATTTTTTTCCCTTCTACTACCTTCTAGTGGGCTTTTGGTATTGGGCTTATTTGGACTTTACTATTATTTTTTTGACCAAATCAAGTTTATACTTTTAACATCTAGTGCATGGCTAACCGAATGGAGACTCAAAACATATCCACCGAGGAGGCCAACAACACATAACCAGTTTATGAACATAACAACAAAAGCAACTACTAGGTGCCGAAATCCGCATCTTACTAATTTAATTTTTCTTTTTTTTTTATTCATCTTTCCTTGTTGTTCCTGGGGTATGCCATGGAACCGCTGGGTTTATGTCTCTCCCAGCATAATAAAGAGAAGATATGGTGAAAGTACCGGAAGGAGTGAGACTCCAAAAGTGACTATCATTAGAATGGATGCTGGGAAGTGGTAGAGAGGAGGAGGAAGATTTAAAGTCCATAGGAGCTGGAGATTGAGAGCAAGGAAAGAACCAACCCCCATTGGCACTAATAGAGGCAACGTTAGCATTGACGCCTAATACAGAATCATATATGATTCGAGGGCCATAATGATTAAAAAAGGGCCCTAAGGGATGCCAATTGTCATGTCATAAAGATGTGTTTGTTCCATTGTCAATTTTATGTAATATAAGGGTTGGATGCTTTTCCAGAGCTGAAGGATTTTCCTCCATATCCATGAGGAATTCGAGGGAATCTTGATAGACCAAAAATTTCTGCCTCTTAATAAATACGATTTGACCCACTGACACCACATGGATTGCTCTTGGATGTTTTTCCGGAGCTGAAGCATTTTCCTCCATATCTATGAGGAATTCGAGGGAATCTTGATAGACCAAAAATTTCGGCCTCTTGATAAATACGATTTGACCCACTGACACCACACGGTCCACACGGATTGCTCACCTCCAGAGATAAGGAACCAAATATGCTTGGCCACTACAGCTCTATTCCAAATGATGGCAGATTGAAGACTCAAACCCCTTCTTCTTGGGGGAGCAGATATCTTCCCAAGAGATTTTAGCGCCAGAGTGCTTGAGCTCAGGGCCTGACAAGAAAAGGGATCAGAGAACTAACTCAATTTACTTGTGAACCTTCTTGGGAAGGACGAAGAAGGATGACCAATAGGATTGGAAAGAGAAAAGAACTAATTCAATGAGTTGAAGATGCCCAGCATATGAAGGATATCGGGTGGTCCAAGACTTGATAGTGGACTTACTATCCACTAGTACTTTACATTCTTCATATTTCAACCCAGTGGAAAGAAGAGGGACATCTAGACAGCGAACGGGAACAGCCCCTTCATTGAATTGGAGATAATCTAGGATAGTTGTCCTAGTGATGTGATTAACTCCAGAGAAGAATACATTACTTTTTCCCCGGCTAGGAGACAACCCAGAAAGCATGCGGAACTCATCTAAAGCTTTTTTAATGTGTCTAACTGAGGGTAAATCTCCACGATAGAAGATCATAAGATCATCACCAAAGCATAAATTGATAAGTTTGGATTTTTCACATCGCCAGTGAAATTTAAACTCAGGAAGAGTGGATTTCTCTCGAAGAAGAGAGGTAAGGATATCCATGACAATCACAAATAGCTACGAAGATAATGGATCTCCTCCTAAGACCTTTTTTATCGGCAACGTATCCAATAGGATCGCCATTAATTGAAATTGAATAGGATGTAGTGTGATGCATACCTTAATCCACTGAATCACGATAGGATGGAAGTTCATTGCTTCTAGGATGTCCCATAGAAATTCCCACTGATCATTATCATAGGCTTTCATCGCACAGCGAGGGGAAGGGGAAGATTTATGATAGTTATTCATGAGCTCCTCTGTTAGAAAGATATTATCTGCAATACGCCTACCTTTGACAAGACCTGATTGGGTAGGATCAATAAGATATGGCAAGTGCTTTTGCAGATGTAAAGCAAGTATACGTGCGATACACTTATAGATAGTGTTGCAACAAGAGATAGGGTGAAATTCAGTAACTTTAGTTGGATTGGGAACCTTAGGAATAAGGGCTACCAGAGTAGAATTAGCAGTTTTAAGCAATGATTCAGATTTGAAGAAGGTGCAAACTACAACGGTGATTTCTTTGCCTACGACACCCCAAGCCTAAAGAAAGAAATCGGCATGGTACCCGTCTGGGCCCGGAGCCTTGTTCAGGTGTAGGGCTTTGAAGGTGTCTCGGATATCATAATCAGAAACTTCTTCAATCAAGTTAAGACTCTGACTGCAAGATAAATTTTTACTAACTAAACTACAAATCCTGGATTTCCCTGCGTACATATCCTGATGTGGAGTACCAAGGAGCTTAGGGCACGATTGGATGGAGTATTATTTTCAGGGGGATAATTTTTGGAGGGGTATAAGATAAGAGGGGGTATTATTTTTGGAGGGATGGCCCACATTGATGTGATATTTATAGAGGGGTATAAAAAGGTAGATGGTTTGGATGAGGGATTAAACAAGGGGATATATTTTGACTTGATTTGGATGATTTATGAAATGAGGGGATAAGAGTGGGTGGATAAGGAAAAAAAACTGTCGCTCGTTTGGATGGGGGAAAAAGGAAGGAGGATAATTTTTGGAGGGGGTAAAAGGATCGACGTGACATGTTTAGCATGGTTTGGGAGCAAAAAATGCAGGGGGATAATTTTTCACCTCTCCAAAAATAATCCCCCGGATAGGGATAAAGGGGGATAATTTTTTTGGGCAGGAGGGAAGGTGCCCAAAAAATAATCCCCCGGAGAGGGATAAAGAGGGGAGGGGGTATTATCCAAGAATAATACCCCTTCTTCCTCATTACAACTACAAAATAATCTTATCTCCCTATTTTATCCTCCATCCAAATCAAGTACTATTTTATCCCCCTTTTTTAATACTTCATCCAAACTATCTACTTTTTATTACCCCCTCTGTAAATATCACATCAATGTGGGCCAATCCTTTAAAAATAATACCTCTTCTTATCTTATCCCCCTCAATAACTTATCCCCCTAAAAATAGGGTCCATTTGGACTGCGGTATTTATTGTGGTATTTATTGAAATTTTTTTCGTCCTTATTTTTGAAATTTTTTTGTAATTTTTTATTTTTCATCAATTTTTTTTAAAAAAGACAAAAATAAATCAAAAATAAATCAAAAATAATTTTAGTACTTATTCGTCGTCTTTAGTGACTTTTTGTTTAACTTTTGGACAAAAATAAATTAAAAAAAAGAGTTTTTGTACTTATTCGTCGTCTTTAGTGACTTTTTTTTAACTTTTGGACATAATTTTATACTCATTAGATTTCTTTCATCAAGACGGACCAATAAACTACAAAATATTAAGATTTAAACAACAAATGCAAACAAAGAATGAATAAATACAAAAATAACAAATAAATAAAAACTATAGCCCAAATAATCCCTTATCCAATCGGCCCCTCAAATGACTATTTTACCCTTGTAAAGTATCAAACTTTATTATGTATTAAATAAAGTATATAAATACAAAATTGAATATATATAATTAATATTGGATAATGTGAAATATTAATTAATTGAGAAATTTATTAATGTATTATATTTAATAAAAATGTTATTTAAAAAAATAAATGGTAAATAAAAATATCAATCAATTAAAAAAATAACAACAAAATATAAATTAAAAAATATCTTACCATAGTTCAATAACCATTAATCAAAATATTCCGAGCTAACGGTTAATTCTGAAATAATTTTTTTAGTAAATGTAGTTGGCCGGAATAGTCATTAGTGGGCCCCCGGCCCATGATCATCCGCATCGTATTCTGGAGCTCGGCATAACACAAACCTACCAATATGAGTTTCCTGGTATTGGGCCGGACGACCTGTCGGCCGGAGTTTGAGCTCGGCCTTTCCGAACGGTGGTATCACGTTCCGCACTGATCTTTGGCCTCTCTATGCTCGGCATTCATCACTCGACCAAGGGATCCCCTTTGGCAGTTTCTTGGCCAGGACGTCTAAAAACGCTCTGCAACTCGGTTCCTAAACACGAATACACGTTCTCCGCTTTCTAAGGGAACGTGCAAGTACACCCTTCCGATCCGCACGGACATGGGACACGTGGCAACGCCTCCGCGGTCTTCGGATCACGTCCTACATACTGGGCCGAAGACACCGGCAGATAGTTGGATTCCTACTCTATAAATACTCCAACGGCACTCCTACCACAGGTACATGCACACTCGCGCTGAGAACGTACTTTTAAGTTGCTTCTATTCTTCTAAAGAGCTAACTTGATCGTCGGAGTGCCCACCGGAGATCCAACCCCCGGTTGGCACTAATTTAGTGTTGAGTGTTTTGCAGGCTATTCGAGAAGATTCGATTCGTCAACCCGAGAAGTCTAGATTGGATTCCAGACTCCACAATTTGACGACCACAGTGGGAGATCCTTCTGACTTCTCATCTTCAAACCCTTACCTTAAATCTCACCAGATCCAACAATGGTAGCCATTGAGACTGACCCAGCAACTTTACCAGTTTTTCCACCACCTCCGCCTGTAGAAGTTCGCGTTGATCTGAGGGACAGGACATACGTCGAACGCCTGGAAGCTCGACTGGCAGAAAAGGATCAGCTGCTTCAATTAGTCAGGGAAGAGGTTGCGCAACTCAAAGTTGCCATCAGACCCAACCAGAACGGCGAGACGTCGCAAGCTCAGCGGCGAAGGCGCCGTAGGACACGCTTTCCGGAGCAAAGAGAAAGGCAGAAGCGTCAGGCCCTCGAACGACTAGGAGTCGAGACCGAAGTTAACGCGATCAATGAGACACGGGGCCGGGGACGAACCCGGACCACACCGTCTGAAAACTGTTCGGACGCCGAACGAGGGGCTCGGCGAGTCTCAGTTCATAGAAGGCTGGGGGCTCAACCAGTCAATAGCACTCAGTCGTACTCTCCTCCGACCACACCCTCAGACGTTACCCCAACGCATGAGACTCAAATGGATCGGAGGTATGGCGGCCGAAGGGATCAGTCACTTAGGCGTCATAACTATCGCGGGCGTTCCCCTCGGTATCATGGTGGGCAGGATCTCAGACCACAACTCATGGCCAGAAGGGGGGGAAAGGCCGAATAGAAGGTCCGGCTAGCACGATCACAGTGCGACATCATCCACGACCAGCTCATCTCTTCTCCCTTTACCAGGGAGATCGATGGAGTACGTCCACCGCGTGGGTTCAATCCCCCAAAATTCACCAAGTACGACCCCAAGACGGATGCCTACCTGCACCTGGTGCACTTTCAGCAAATGATGTCTCTCTACAGCACTGATGACGCCTTGATGTGCAAACTGTTCCCTTCCAGCCTGGGGGAACTAGGACTCCTTTGGTTCGATAAACTGTCGAAGGGATCCATCCCATCCTTCAAGGACCTATCTCTCGCTTTCCTAGCTCGGTTCGTCACCAGCAACAGGCAGAAGAAGGGCGTCGATTCCCTCCTTGCGTTGCGCAAGTCGGCAAATGAGTCTCTCAGACAATACGCCGCTAGGTACTGGGAGCTCTTCAACGATATATAGGGTTGCGATCCCGCCATTGCCGTAACCTCGTTCAAACTGGGTCTGGATCACAGAAGCAGGTTGTTCGAGGATCTTATGTTATCCAACCCTACTGATATGGATGACCTCATGGGCCGGATCGACAACCATTGCCGATTAGAGGAGGCTCGCAGCGAGCGGCGTCAGGCCGAACAAAACCATCCCCGTTAGGGGGATGGGAATAAGAATACACAGCACGGCGCGCGCCGAGGTGTGAACGTGGTATCCTCCGGGAGAAATAAGGGCCCTCGGCCACACGAATTTGCCACCATGAAGACAGTCTTCAAAATCCCAACGTACGAGATCCTCAAGAAAATACAGCATGAGCCGTACTTTGAATGGCCGAGGAGGCCGTTGGGAGAATTACGGAAAACTCCGGACTCCCCTTATCGCTGTTCATACCACAGGGAGAAGGGTCACCTGACTACACGCTGCCGAGCGTGGAGGGATTTCCTGGAGCGGCTGGTATCACAGGGACATCTTAAGGAATTCATCAACGAGGAAAAAACGCTGGCCAGGTCCCAGTCAGAACCCGAGAAGGAGAACAGTGGAGAAGTTCGGGTGATCAACGTCATTCATGGGATGGTGGATCCGGCTGCCGAGGAGACCCTTCGGGCCGAAATCAAGCGTGCGACAAGTGGGAAACAGATTATGTCCGTGAGTACGAGAACTAAATGCCCGCACCTCGACAGCCAGTCGAGGGGCAACCTCTCGTTCTCCGATCAAGATCTGCAACGCCTCCAAATGCCGCACAATGACGCCTTAGTCGTCTCCCTCATCCTCGGCAATTCGTTGATCCGCCGAATACTAGTTGACCAAGGGAGTTCTGCCGAGGTCATGTACTATTCCCTGTTCAAGGCGTTGCACTTGCGGGATACGGATCTCACACCCACCGAAGTACCGCTGGTGGGGTTCAATTCGGCTCCCGTTTGGCCCCTTGGCAAGATCACACTCCCAATCTGCACGGGCTCGAGGACCGTAGAGGTAGAGTTCGTGGTGGTCGATGTGCCAAGTCCTTACAACGCCATCGTCGGTCGCGTTTGGCTACACAAGCTTGGGGCCGTAGCCTCAACTTATCATCAGGTCCTTCGCTTCAATGGGACATGGGGGCCCAAAGAAGTGTTGGGCGATCAATTGGCCGCCAAAAAATGCTATGTAGCGGCAATAAAAAGCAAGGTCTGCCCCGAACAGGTGCAGTGGGTAGAAGCGCCCGACGCTCCTCTCCTTGACGACGTTGGCACACCAGCTGTAGAAAAAGCAGTTGAAGACCTGATCACTGTAGCGGCCGACGACCTCAACACTGACAGAACATTTCTGTTGGGATCAACCTTATCGCCAGCCGAACGGGAGGCCATGACCTACTTCCTCAAGAAGAACATTGAGGTGTTCGCCTAGACACCGTATGAGATGTCGGGCATCGATCCGGAGTTTATTTGTCACTCGCTCAACGTGGACAAATCTGCCGACCCGTTATTCAGAAACCTCGACGGTCAGCCACGATACATACCGATGCAGTCATTGAAGAAGTCGACCGACTGTTGGAAGCTGGGGCAATCAAAGAAGTGCAGTACCCCACTTGGTTGGCGAACACCGTAGTCGTGAAGAAGAAGAATGGTAAATGGCGCATTTGCGTCGATTACACAAATCTGAACGATGCCTGCCCCAAAGACTGCTTTCCTATGCCAAGGATCAACCGCCTTGTCGACGCTACATCTGGGCATGCTCGGTTCAGTTTTATGGACGCATACCGAGGGTACCATCAGATTGCTATGCATGGCCCGGACATGGAAAAAACAGCCTTCATCAGTCCCTGCGGGTTATTTTGCTATAAGGTCATGCCCTTCGGCCTCAAGAACGTGGGGGCTACATACCAACGGATGGTTACAAAGATGTTCGGCAAACAAATCGGTGACACAATGGAGGCTTACATTGACGACATGGTGGTCAAGAGTAAGTTCGAAGCCGAGCACCTCGAACACCTGCAGGAAGTGTTCGACATTTTAAAAGCCCACAAACTCCGTCTGAACGCCGACAAGTGCGCCTTCGGAGTCGGTTCTGGGAAATTTTTGGGTTACCTAGTCACCAGAAGGGGCATCGAGGCCGACCCAAATCAAATCAGCGCGATCAACAACCTTGCGGCGCCATACACTATCAAAGGCATTCAGAAATTAACAGGAATGGCTGCCGCTCTTAACAGGTTCATCAGCCGGTCTTCGGATAAGTGTCGTCCCTTTTTTGCACTACTCAAGAAGTGCAGTCAGAGAAGTTTCGAATGGACTCCGGAATGTGATCAAGCGCTCCATGATTTGAAGGCCTACTTATCTTCGGCTCCGTTACTCTCAAGGCCCAAAGATAAGGAACCTCTGTTCATCTATCTGGCCGTGTCTCCACACGCGGTCAGTTCTGTTCTTGTCTGGCAAGATGACCAAGCTCATCTTCCGATTTACTATACCAGTAAGACTCTGGTCAGTGCAGAGACCAGATACCTACCACTAGAAAAACTCGCGCTGGCGCGAGTCTTCGTCTCTCGAAAACTCACGCCCTATTTTCAGGCGCACCCCATCACGGTCTTGACGGCACAGCCCTTAAAAAGCTTGTTCCGCAAGGCTGGTCTATCTAACCGCATTTCAAAGTGGGCCGTGGAGTTGGCCAACTTTGACATCCACTACCAGCCGAGAACGGCGATCAAAGGACAGGTGCTCGCGGATTTCATTGCCGAATTCACCCCGGGTACCGAAGTAAGCCTACCGAACAAAGAATCTACCGAGTCGCCACCCTGGCAACTTCTGCACGGCAACTTCTGGAGAATGTTTGTAGACGGCTCCTCCAACAACCATGGTTCAGGAGCCGGGGTCGTCCTGATCTCGCCGGAAGGAATTCTCCATGAAATGGCCATCCAGCTAGAATTCCTTGCCTCGAACAACGAGGCAGAATACGAGGCCGTATTAGCCGGCCTCCGTTTCGCAGGAGACCTCGGCGCGGAGCATATCAAGGCTTATAGTGATTCGCAGCTGGTCGTTCACCAATTGTCCGGTGAATATGAAGCCCGTGACGACCGCATGTCCTGCTACCTCGCTGCCGTTCAACAAATCAGCCAACGGTTCCGCAGTTTTTCATTGGATCAGATAGCCCGTGAACAAAACGCCCATGCCGACGCGTTAGCCGAACTCGCATCAGCAATGGACGCTGGGGGGCAGAAGTCTGTCTCTGTCAATGTCCTCCCACAACCGAGCATTGAAAAACGTACCGTCAGCGAGGAGGTCAACTGCATTTCACATGTTCCCAGTTGGATGGACCCCATCGTATCGTACCTCCGGGATGAAACCTTACCTGAAGACCGTAGGGAAGCACACAAGATCATTCACAAGGCCGCCCAATTCTTGCTGGGACCCGGAAACAAACTGTACCGGAGGGCGTACTCGGCACTTTATCTGTTATGTGTGCACCCGAACCAAACTGGTGCTATACTCCAGGAGTTGCATTCTGGCAGCTGTGGATACCATTTAGGAGGACGATCACGTGTGCACCGAGCTCTGACCCAAGGATACTGGTGGCCTAACATGAAAAAAGAAGCCGATCATATGGTCAAAAGCTGTGACCAATGCCAGAGGTTCTCTCCACTCATACATCAGCCGGTCGAACAACTCAACCCCTTGTCCAATCCATGGCCGTTCGCACAATGGGGGCTGGACATAGTCGGGAAATTTCCTGTGGCCCCTGGTGGATTTAAGTTTCTGATTACGGCTACCGACTACTTCACTAAGTGGGTCGAGGCCGAACCCCTGGTTAGAATTGAAGACAAGGATGTCAAAAGGTTTGTCTGGCGGAATATCATTTCGCGGTTCGGCATTCCCTACACTTTCATTTCTGATAACGGCACGCAGTTTGTGGGGGACGTGTTTACCGACTGCTGCGCCGAGCACAGGATACGGTTCTTCAATTCAACATCATCATATCCTCAATGCAACGGACAAGCCGAGGCCTCGAATAAAATCTTTCTCGGCGGAATTAAGAAACGATTGCTGTCAGCCAAGGGCAGATGGGCTGAAGAACTCTACAGTGTCCTTTGGGCCTACCGAACTACGCCACGCCGATCTACAGGACGAACACCATTCTCGTTGGCTTTTGGCATGGAGGCCGTCATCCCACTTGAGGCCGGCCTTCCCACAATGCGGATTGAGGAATTCCATCCGGAGAATAACGACAAAGCATTGTCAACCATGTTGGATGAGGCCGAAGAACAGAGGGAAGCCGCTCGAATTCGAATTGCAGCTTATCAGCAAACGATATCCCAGGGCTATAATGCAAGGGTCCGTCCTAGATCATTCAAACCGGATGATCTCGTCCTCCGAAAGGTAGTCGGGGCCAAACGAACGAATAAGCTCGGTCCCAATTGGGAAGGTCCCTACCGAGTGATCAAAAGTGTCGGGGTCGGCTCTTATAAGTTGGAAGACCTGGATGGAACTCCTGTCCCCCGTCCATGGAACGCTCACAACTTGAGAAAATATTATCACTAGATTGTAGATCTACGAAGTACTCTCCACTCAGTTATCTTTAGCTTACTTTCAAAAAGCGCGGCCTTTGGCCTCCCACTTATGTCAGTTTGGTTATTTTTGTACGGCCTTTGGCTTTCAATTAAGTTTAAGTCTTATTTGCTTGTAAGATGTACGAAAATTTGTTATGAGAAGATTCAGTGTACGGCCAATGGCCTTTTGTTATTTTTACAATTCTATCTGCTCGACGTTACAACCAGCCTATGTATGGTTGTCTCCGTTTTAATGGCTCTTGCCTTCTAATACTCTAACACATCCGAATGCGGCCTTCATCCTTATCATGATCTTCTCATGAGTCTATCATGTTCGGCCTGTAAGACCGGACGACTACGACCAGCCTATGTATGGTTGCCTTCGTTTTTATGGCTTTTGCCTTCTAGTCCTCGGACATCTCCGAGTGCGGCCTTCGGCCTTATCATGGTTTTCTTTTCATAAGTATCATGTTCGGTCTATAGACCGGACGACTACAACCAGCCTAAGTATGGTTCGCCAAAAGTGAACACTATCCAAATTATGGTGTTCGGCAGTACGCCATACTCTGTTATGATGGACAAGCCTACGCTAAGTCATGGCTTCGTACTACAAGTGGGGCTTCTACATTAGCAAAATAAGTTGGCATAGGCCGACGATCCATGCATCCTCACTTCACAAACTAACCGCAAAACGCATAACAACCAAAATATGGTGATCACAAAAACTTAATTCTTCATCAAACCGAAGTATAAAAGTACGGGAGTTACAATGTTGTAGAAAAACAGACTAAGTATTACATAACCTGAGCTCACTCAGGAGCCGGTGGATCAACTATTCTAACTTCAGGTGCCGGAGCACCGTCTTCGGCAGATCTAGCAGCATCTGAGGGGGCCAACTGGTCGGCTGAGGAGTGGGGCTCGGCTGGGCTCTGGACAGCGGCCTCGGCTGGTCCCATGTCTTTGTTATACTTAGGGATCTTCTTGTACAGTGAAGACCCCTAAGGCACCCGAGCTTCCTTCAAAGCCAGCAGCCAGCCGTCTCTGAAGGTGTTCTGAAGAAGATCGCCGAGCTCGGCGTTGATCCTCTCCATCTCCTTCTGGTACTTGCCCTCGGCCTCGGCATAGCCGTTGTCATAGCCCTTCGAGTCCGCCTCATCCACCTTCTTGGACATCTCGGCGTCCTTTTCCTCCAGGGCCTTCGCCAATGCTTTGGCGTTTTCCTTGGCCTCAGCAACGGCAGTCCGAGCAGCATTCCACTGCTTCGTTATCAGCTCCTTCTCATGAAGAGCCCGGAGAGACCGAGTCTGGTTGGCATTCCTAAGAAGCCCGGCCTTCACTACAACCAAGTGCTGGCAGGACTGTGTCACAAGCACAAGATGATAATCAGAATGTGAAAATTGCAATAACTATGACGACAGGTAAAATAACAAGTATAACTGCATTTACCTTCACAGTGGGCTTCGCCAGCTCGGAGAATGTTGCCTCCAGGTTCTTCGGCAGGTTGTCTGCATCCCTTCGCAGCAGCGTGCCTTCGGCCAGAGCGAAGGCCACATGACGAGTGGTGTCCACCGAGTCCTCGATGGACAATGGACGGTCAGCCAGCAGCAGTTTGGGGCAGAATGGCTGAGGACCGGTTGCACCCCCGGCATCAGTTGCGGCAGCAAGGGGAGCAGTCGTTGGAGGCACTGACCGAGGAGGACGGCTCTATTAGTTGCCCATCTCGGCTGGGCGAGGGTCCCCTTTCTTCTACTTATTCTTCTGTTGTTCGGGTCCCTCTGTACCTTTTCGCTTCCGCGGATCCGTCAGCTCTTTGCTCGGTCCACTGGAGGGGCCGACTGCCAGCTTCAAAGTTGTAGGCTCCTTCTCCTTGCGCGGCATGAGGTCTGTCTCTAATCGCTCCGCCTCCGCACGGTCTATCTCTACAAACAGTGCTCTCAGCTCTTCGTCACCAACACTCGGAGACGGGCTGTAACCCGAAGAGAAGTCGGAAGTGTCAGTACCTGAAGATATCGCGACAACAGTCTCCGACGTGCTTTCTGTCCTCGGTTCCCAGATACTACCGAGTGGTGGACTGGTGCGCGAATGACTGGAGATTTCCGGCTCGCAAGATCCCCTTCTCCAGCTTCGGACTCACTGCTGCTACTGGAGTCCCCCCGAGCCTTGAGTTTTGACCTGTACGAGTCCACGTAACCCAGAAGAACTGTATAATGTCGATGTCTTCTCCGGATGGCGAGTGCTCGGTCAATCCTGGGTCACGATGCTCGGCCTTTCAGCTGTAAGACCACTTCTTTTCCTGCAAAAAGAAACACCAATGTTCAAAAGAAAGACAAAGAGAGACAGAAAGGAAAACAGAGAATTTGCACACATGTAATACCTGCGTACCCAGCTACCCTGGGGATTGGGTGGAATCTAAATTCGCCGAGCGCGTACTCGAATTCCCCACTGACGCAGACGAAGTCGTTTGCGTACTTGTCAGAGTCCGGCAGCCCTCTAATAAGCTTTCTCTGCCCGGCTCGGCTCCCAAGGAACCTCCTCTTTGAGACCCTATTCTCACTGACGAAGTATAAGCCAAACAGATCTTCGACTTCGAATGCTAAGTTATACCTCTCCTTTAACTCTATCACCCCCATCACTATACGGTAGAAGTTAATGGTTACTTGGGAAGGGGTTAGTTGGAGGAGGTTCAGCACTTGCCGAAGGAACGGGTGAAAAGGGAACCTAACACCTCCCTCGATAATGGCCATCAGAGGGAGGATGATCTGGAAGTCATTGGAAACCGGGCTCTCGTCCGGTTGAACTAACCTAATCTGTACGCTCTTCGGGATGCCATAGGTTTGGCGAAAGTCGGCAAGGCTCTCAGGGTCGTCAAAAAAGCGTGTGTAGCGGTTCCTCGCTGTTTGTGGCTGTTCTTCTCCGCTCGGCAGTCCAGATGAGCCGCTTGGGTCGGGCTCTCCGGCGTCGGCAGACGCAACTCGGGCTGAATCCACTTCGATCTCGAACATCCTATCAAGAAGTACACGGGTGTCAAAAGAATTGCTAAGGCAAGATCACTCAACTAAGTCTAAATGGGGTTCGGCCGAGTATGAACCCCTCGGCCTCACTCGTGTTCTACGGCCTCTAATACGGACATCATCCTCTCCTACAGACCTTGGCCTCTCCTACAGACCTCGGCCTCTACATTACAGAAACACAAACTGCAGAAAAGTCGAAAAACCTACGCTAAGACTACTCGAAATGCAAAGAAATTGGAAATAAACCAGCATACAACATTAGACTTGAAGAAACGAAAGGGGCTATACAGATCATACCTTCTTATGTAGTTTGAAGAAGATGAAACCAGTGCAAACTTGTGTTCTTGAGAGAGAATGGAAGCCCTGGAAACAATGGACGAAAGTGGTAAAGGTTCTCTCTCTCTCTCTCCTAACAACCCCCTATTTATAGGTTGGTACGGAAGACGAAGCGACAGAGGCGGGAAGACGAGACGCTTCGTTTCCAGCCGTCAGATGGAACGACGTGTGTCACAATCTATGGAATTGACGGCTGTCATGCCTCGATATTGGTGGCCGAACAATAGGTTCTGGCCTACGGAAGGTCGGGTTTGGAAGTCGAAGCATCATACGCGGGAAGACGAGACACTTCGTCTCCGACCGTCGGATGACACGACACGTGTCATGATCAGTGGAATTGACGGCTGTCATGCCTCGATATTGGTGGCCGAACAATAGGCTCCGGCCTACGGGAGGTCAACCCCTCTCACGACCAGCTTTGATGTGAAGGGGTTGAGGGGCTATTGTAGTAGGCCGAAATAGTCATTAGTGGGCCCCCGGCCCATGATCATCCGCATCGTATTCTGGAGCTCGGCATAACCCAAACCTACCAATATGAGTTTCCTGGTATTGGGCCGGACGACCTGTCGGCCGGAGTTTGAGCTCGGCCTTTTCGAACGGTGGTATCACGTTCTGCACTGATCTTCGGCCTCTCTATGCTTGGCATTCATCACTCGGCCAAGGGATCCCCTTTGGCAGTTTCTTGGCCAGGACGTCTGAAAATGCTCGGCAACTCGGTTCCTAAACACGAATACACGTTCTCCGCTTTCTAAGGGAACATGCAAGTACACCCTTCCGATCCGCACGGACATGGGACACGTGGCAACGCCTCCGCGGTCTTCGGATCACATCCTACATACTGGGCCGAAGACACCGGCAGACAATTGGATTCCTACTCTATAAATACTCCAACGGCACTCCTACCACAGGTACATGCACACTCGCGCTAAGAACTTACTTTCAAGTTGCTTCTATTCTTCCTAAAGAGTTAACTTGATCGTCGGAGTGCCCACCGGAGATCCAACCCCCGGTCGGCACTAATTTAGTGTTGAGTGTTTTGCAGGCTATTCGAGAAGATTCGATTCGTCAACCCGAGAAGTCTAGATTGGATTCCAGACTCCACAGTAAACAATAAATTTTTTGTATTTTTTTAGAATAAAATTTGAAAAGCACGACTAAAAGGGATTTAAATGAGCAGTGTCGGTCATTTTTTCTCAAAAGTTGGGTCCATTAGGACATGTAATGAATGTGAATATTTTTGAATAATTTAAGAGTTTTTTTTAACTTTGTTTTATCAATTAACAAAAAAGAGAAAAATAACAACAAAGTATAAATCAATAAATATCTTAACATAATTTAACAACTTTTTATCAAAATATTTCGAGTTCACGGTTATTCCCGAACTAATTTTTTAAGTAAACAGTAAATTTTTAGTATTTTTTCGAGAATAAAATTTAAAAAGCACGACTGAAAGGGATTCAAATGAGCGGTGTCGGTCACTTTTTTTTCCTCCAAAGTTAAGCCCATTAGGACATGTGATGAGTGTGAATATTTTTGAATAATTTAAGGGTTTTTTAACTTTGTTTTACCAATTAACAAAAAAAAAAAGAGAAAAATAACAACAAAATATAAATCAACAATAAAAATTTAGTTAAAAAGAGAAAAATATAATTTAGCTCGCGTAAATTTAGTTAACAATAAAAAAGAGAAAAAGAGAAAAATTTAGTTAACAATAAAAAAGAGAAAAATATAATTTTTGGAGGGGGTGAAAATCTAAGAGGGGGTAATAATTTTGGAAGAATTTAAGAGGGGGTAATAATTTTTGGAGGGGGATTTTTCCCCCATCCAAACCATGCTAAAACCCCTCATAAGGGGTAATAATTTTTGGATGGGGGCTTTTCCCCCATCCAAACAGGCCATTAGTGTAGTGATGGACAAAGGCAGACTTGATATGATTAGTATCACGAGTAGTAGTCCCATCCTCTAATGCTAGGGAAGAGATGTTCCGATTGCAGTTGCTAGGGAAGAGATGTTCCGATTGCAGTTATTGTTCATCTTAAAAAAGAAGGAATTACATTGATCTCCCATTTTCAACCATTGGATGCGGGATTTTTGAAGGGCTAAAGACTCCTTGGCTGTAGCTAGGGCAAGATAGGATTGGGGTTGGTACCCAGAATGTCTTGTACAACAGTTAGATCATATTTGGAACTAGTAACACGATCAGATATATAATTGAAATCGCTATGATTAAGTGCTTTGAGCTCTACACGTAGTCATTTTAATTTCTTAACATACATAGGATTACCAATGATGAATTGATGCCAAACCTTTTGAATAGTAGCCTTGAAGTTAGGATGATGGGCTAAATAGTTGAAGTACTTAAATGGTTTGCGATTAGCTGGCAAGGAGTTATTGAGATTAAATGATGAATGGTTTGAAATAGAGGCCGGATGGAAAAAGGTAGATGAACAAGTGAAGGACCGAATCCAATTAGGATTGACAAGAACCCAATCTAACTTTGAGTGAATAGCGTCCCGCCCTATCTGTTTGTTAGACCAAGTATATTGGCACCCTGCAAGCATATTGGAAATCATCCAATTCATTGGACAGTAAACAATGGTCAAATTCTCTCATATGAGAATTCCAAGAGGTCAAACCTCCCACTTTTTCGCTAGGATGCCTAGTTGTATCTACTCATGACAATCCAAGGAAGGTGAGTAGAAGATTGACCAAGATGATGCTACAACGTACACCTATCTACCAAGGAATTCGGGGCATACACAAAGGATGCAAACTGTTGGATTTTAAGGGAAAGATGATCAACATGACAATGAATCATTTGATCGGATAAAAAGGTGGATTTGATATTTGACAACTTTAGGATTCCAACACACCCAAACTCTACCAAGAGTAGCATGTGAATAATTATGCAAAAATGACCAACTTGGAACAATCCATTTAGTGATTTCCTTAGAGTTTAAAACTTTAACTTTAGTCTCCAATAGGCAAGAAATGTTAAGATGGTGGGAGATGATGAACTTTTGAACCTCTTCTTGCTTTAGAGGATAATTAAGCCCGCGGATATTCCAAAAACCAATACGAAATAGAGTACTAGACTACTAGCCATATGAAGGTCTACAAATTCTAGGTTTTTTTTTTAATTTTATGTTTATCCTTTTAAGTTCTAACAAATTTACTAACTTTGGTCAAATATTTTTCATTTTTCAGTGAGTTTCCCTTTTTTATTTTTTTCCATTAATCACGAATATTTTAATTTGAATAATTAAAATATATATATATATATATATATATATATATATATAACATTATTTTTATTTTATTTTAGCGTTTTTTTTATGACATCTATATAAAAAAATAGAAATTTTTTTTTAAAATATTAGGACAAACAATTTTTTTAAGGTTTTTAATGATTGGGATTAAATATATATGAGTAACGATAGAATGACTCATATGACTTTTTTGATTTTGTAGTCCTCCTTAAAAAGTGTCATTGTCAAGATCCATCAACCATCAACCCCATTATTCTGCCATTTTAAAATATTAATGGCTCAAATATTTGGCGTTTAAAATCAATGGATCAAAATAATTAAACACATAAAAAATAAAATATAAATCCTGGAATTTCTTTCCCGACGGTGGAATTTCACCATTTGGTTCTCCTTTCTTCACACATTATAGATTGTGATAAATATAAGAGATAATAATTTTTTGTGTCAAATTGAGGAATTTTCAAATTTGTTACCATTCAAATGTTACAAATAATTGGAAAACATGTTTTATTAGATCTCAACATTAATAACTAAAATAGCTAGAATTACTCAAATCGAACTTTCGGTTTCCAAGTATTAAGTTAAACAGTTAAATGTGAAAAAAAAAAAGAAAATATATTTTATATTTTGTAATTTCAGTGACAATTATATTATTAAGTTTACTTCGTTTTTTATTTTTTGGATTTCTTTAGAAAAATATATAAGAGTCCTAATTTTTATACTAGGTCCCCGGAAATGTCCCGGCCCTGCCGACTAACAATCCTGGAAACACCTTAACCATGTTGATTTGAATTTCTGGGAGTGATCCAAATTGGATGGCATTTATCTAAGTGATGTCTTGCGAATCAGTGGTTTCCCGATTCCACTTCTCTTGGGTTTTCCCTTCTCGTGAGACTTCTATGGAGATTCTCTAATTGACAATCCAATAATACTTGTACTGATATGTAAATTTTAAATCAATATCAATAGATTTGAGCGAATTTTATTATTTCTCCGCGTATAAATTTTTTTTGTTGCGTATGCCTACGTTTGTATTAATATATGTTATTTATAAAGTGTATTTATCCTATCTGTATATATTTATATTATCCTTTTTATTAAGATATTATATGACGAGGGTAAAAACGTAATCAATAAAATACGTTTATCCCCCCAGTAAATATTTTGTTCGGCTTTGAACAGAAGATATATTCAAACACACGTGCCGATCACGTGAGGGTATTGCCGACACGAGGAGTGTTGTCCATACTTTAGTCAGACCAAGAGAATTAAATATCTAGCAAGCCGACCAAAGAAAGGCAGTTTCAACAATCAGCCGACCTAAGAAAGACGGACCCATGTCTTACCGACCGTATAAAGTCGGCCCGAGAAAGGCGATGAGCGACTGTTATTCTGAGATAAGACAGAATCCCGAATAAGTCGGGATACAGTTCTAACAGATATTGATGAGAAATCCACAGCCAATTTAATTAATATGAGAAGTATTAATTGAATAAAACTCTAATGGTGGAAGATAACTGTTTGATAGAAAGTTATCTCATTAGTGGCCAATCAGAAGGCACTTCACTCCAATCAAAATCCTAAGAGAATTGAGATTAAAAAAAAGTCTATAAATAAAGCTCCACATCAACACAAAAAGGTACGTCCTAACTAGTGCATAATTTCGCTTGTTAATAGAGAATATTAGCTTGAGTTATTGTTCATCATGTGAGCTTTTGTCTGACTTAATCATCGGAGTGTCTTCCTGCTACAGCGGTAGAGGGCACTTTGACGATTTGTTGTTTTGCAGATCACAGGTCCATTCATACTGAGAGCATTATTTCAGCTGGATAGTGAGCTCCGACTTTTCTGTCCTGATTGAGAAAATTCACCCATCTACAATTGGCGCTGTCTATGGGAAAACTAGAGACTCATGGCTGAAACACTCAGAAGAGATCAAGGGACGGAGCACGAAGGGAAAGACAGGTCCAAATCTCCCCCTCCAGTTCCACATAAATCACGAGGACCTAGGAAAAAAATCCCTAGGGTTCAACCTCCAAAACTAGTCGGGGAGTAGCCTGGAGGATAGGTATCGCTCCCTGCTGCCCCTTTACCCATTAATTCACCGGTGGCTCCCACGCTACCAACCACATTGCCATCACTACCACTACAGCAACGTCTCGATCCTCCACGAGAAGTGGAGCAGTCGAAGAACAAAGACAGGTCTCTAACACAAATCCGAAACGAGAGAGGGAGAGAATCCCGAACTCACGAACTCGCCGAGACGAGGATAACAATAATATCGATCGGGTCCGGAGGAGGGACCAGGAGATCGAGGATATGAGGCGTTATATACGACGCATGGAGAGAAAAAACCGTACTCATAGCAGGTAAAGAAATCCTGCTCGACAGTCGGTATCCGAACTTGATGAGCGTTCCGAGACCGACCCATCATAGTAGGATAGCCGACACGAAATGAGTTGAAAACCCCGAGGAGGGGAACAGCAGGCTGGAGCACCGTCAAATATGGGCGGATTTACCTCCAGCGCAGCCACTCCCCGACATGCGAGAATGGTTAAATCAACGGGCGAGAATGGCCTCGAATGTCCAGTGGGAGACGGCATATCAGGTAGTACCCCCAGTTGCTCTGATTACCGACATAAGAGCATGACTGAATCAGCAATTGGGATTGAACCGTCCGAAGGATGATGAGAATCACAAAGAGCTACAGCAGCTGGCAGTGTCACCACTGTCGGTACAGATTAAAACGGAGGATTTACCCAGAAAGTTTGTCCCTCCCAAGTTTACAATCTATAATGGACGAACTCCCCATGTTAAATAGTAATTATAATGTAAGAATTTATTTTATTATTGGGTTATAATTAATATCTTCTTAGTTTATAAAAGATTTAACTATTACTATCAATTACCATTTAAATTAATTTTGTGAAAACTTCATTTTAAAACCTTACACCTTTAGGGTACCTATGTTATCATCTTTTTTGAAAAACCACATTAAAATTTTAACTTGCATTATAACTTACTTTATAATCTTGATATGATAGATGTTAGTTGAACGATATTATGGATAACACTTGACTATTTACATGTTGATATATCATTGATTGTAACGCCCCGAATTTCGGACACATTAGTAAATGGAGTGAAGTAACCAAAATACTATTATTATATTTGAAATACGAGTTTGATACATGAGATAGTCAAAATACATTCCGAAAGAGACTGTTTATATTTTAAAAGTAAAGTCAGAGCAGTCTAAATTAGTCTGAATGATCAACGGCTCTTCTGTGTCTTCTGCAGGATAAGTGTCATTGTATGGTGTATAATCTGATCCGGCTCCATCGTCGTCGGTACCTAGTTATGAAATAGTAGAGGCAGGAGGAAGTTGCGCCATGAATTTTGATACTCAATATGTTACTCTACCCTTAAGTTTCCTTTTGAGTCTTTTAGCATAAAAACTTGATGTGCAATGTACAAGAATATGAAACTATTCAGTGTCTAACATGCGATAAGATAAGTGTAGGAACAGTAAGTATATGTGTTAAATCGAAATAGCAAGTATATGCGTTAAATCGAAATAGCAAGTATATGCGTTAAATCGAAATAGCATAATTGAAATTATCAGAGTAATTATCATAGTGAATTTCAGTTCAAAACGTTCCATAAGTTCTTGACTCAAATCAATATTCTAAAGTATGACAACATCATATAATTTCATCAATTGTTCTAAGAATGACCTTGTCATTTATTTCGAATCAGCATTTCTAACATCAGTGAAGTCAAGTATGGTGCTCCCGAATGATAAAGATCTCGGCCGTTCGACTAACCGATACTTTCCAACCACCCTGCTCATCAGCCACACCGTTTCTCGATCGTCATGTTCCCAATGAATAAGCTATCTCTACCATTATATCCTAGCGTTACTGTGCCGGAACAATACGAGTTTAAAGTTTATGCTAGAAGATCGTTAGATAAAAAGACACGATAGGACTAGATATAACTTTGGCATCACAAAAAAAGAATCCTACCATTACCATGCTGGAACAATATGATTTTAAAGTTTACGCTAGAAGGTTGTTAGATAAAAAGACACGATAGGACTAGATATAATTTCAGCTCAAGCGTAACTTGGCTAAATGCATGACACAGCTAAATTATAGCGCTTGGGTAATACAAAACTTGGGTCTGTCACACCTTTTGGTTAAAGTCAAAGCTCAGCTCATGTCGCATCATGGCTATAAGATATGCATAATATTCCCGCGGAAATATATATCCACAACCACTAATCGTATATCATTATCAGTATATTTACGTTCAGATATCCACGGGACACTCTGACTATAAATATCTAAACAATTGTCCAAATAATCATAGTGATAATTCACAAAATCTCATGCTTAACAAATATTTAAACGATCAAGTGGCAACTACGTAATAATAAGATTAATAAATAAATATTAATTTAAATAAGTCTAAGAAATTTAGTTCGATAATATAATACAAGATGGGTACGATTTCATGTGAGTAAATATTTAATTAAGATTTGTCCAAAGAGTGATAACGTAGGGAACCAAAAAGGCATAATAATAGTAAACTACAAAAAGTTTAATTATAATAATTATAAATGATAATAAAATAAATCTAAAATTTATATAACAGTGGTACAATCTGTAATTTAATAAAATATTGGATAAAAATATGATATATCAAAAACTGGTTAAATCTAGTCAAAAGTCCATCCGGAAGTTATCAAGTTGCAGATCCGGTCATCCGTACTGAAAATCGTATAGAAATCTAGATAGAAATTCTGACCTGAAAATTTTCAACAATCTCTGTAACTCGATGGTTCTACTTTGGCGAAGCTCTGTTAAGGCTAATATCATATGAAAATATTCAAAATGGATTCAAGAGGAGGGGCTTATAGTTGGTTTGGAATTTGACGGAGGTTTGGTCGGGTTTCGGATGCCAGCTCGGTTCGGCAAAATTTCGTCGGAACTTCTTCCTCCTTTTCTCTCTTGCTCTTCTCTTCCTCGCTTCTTCTGCTCCAAGCCTTCAGATGTTGTGGGGTGTGTTTTAGAGAAGGGAAGGGGTTTTATCTATAGGCAAAAGCCGAGGGGTCTTGGGGTAAGATGGGTGCTAGAGATGGGTTTACAAAATCCGACGGAGGGGGTGCGAGGTAGGGGTGGCTGGCACAAGTAGGGTTGTGATAAAGGTGGCTGGTTATAGAGTGATAGGACGTGGTGGAGTGATGGATGGGAAAGAGGGGTGAGGGTGGTGTCGAGTGAGGGAAGAGAGAGTGTGTCATGGGGAGGAGAGAAAGAGATACAAATATGTGTGTGTGTGTGTGTGTGTCTATATATATATATATATATATATATATCACTAGGCTTCTAGTCAGGGAGCCTGGACCCAAGTTAGGTCCGGACTTTTAATCTCAGCCCTTGGATCTCATCCAAGGGTCAGGGCCTGACCCTTGGATGAGATCCAAGGGCTGAGATTAAAAGTCCGGACCTAACTTGGGTCCAGGCTCCCTGACTAGAAGCCTACTGTATATATATATATATGGGGATGGCTCCCAAGACCAACAAAAAGGGAACGAATATTGTACCAATTACAAGAACCCTTGGATCCACTCTTATCCAAGGGTTGAGATTGAATGCTCAATATCCAACTAAAATAACCAAAATCCCCAAATCTCAGCCTCACACACATCCCAACTTCCTCAATCTCTCACGAACTCTGTACGCCTGCGTGCCCTTTCCCGTCGCCCATCTCCCGTCCGTAGGCCGCTGCCCTATCGCGCCGGTGTTTGTAGTTATGTTGGTCGTCGCCCTTTCTCGCCGCGCACCGCCTGTCACAAATCCACTGCCTCCTCGCCGCAGATCCCGTTGAAAAGGTCAGCCCCTCTTTTTTCAAGATTCATGTCAAATAAGGTTGAGTGAGTACTCAACTGACCTTTAGGCTTTTTTTCACTCACGTGCATATCTTGTTGGACATTGCTGGGCTTCTATGATGGAATGGGAATTGGGGTGCTTAAATGTTAGAAATAGCTGATGGAAATAGATTTTTGGGGTTTTTGCTAGGTTTACCGTAGTTTGTTCAGTTTGTGTCTATGGGGTTTACGTTTGCTGGGTTGACCTTTTTCGGTTTATTTTCCTCTTTTTAGTTTCTGCATTTGAGTTGTGTGTGTTGCGTTTACCATTTGTTCAGTTATTGCATAGGTGACACCATTTCAGAAAGTAAAATGCCCCACATACACTAAAATGAGATTTTTATGTTTTATTATTTTGTATGATTCTTATTAGGAGTGGAAGTTTGGTTCTTATTCGCGTTCGATTTCAGACATGTTGTCGTCTAGCAATACCGACAGCATACTTAGAAAGGCAAGTGGTGCAAGGGAGGTAACCCAAGTGCCGGAATCAAGATCCCACTATATTATGCATCTCCGAGAGTCATCCTTAACTTTATTTTCAGTTTCTGCTTTGGTTGTTGGCATCCTTAACTTTATTTTGTATTTGGTAAAGTGATCATGTAAGTCACACATTGAATATGTATGGTTGTATTTTGTATTTCATCACGATAAAGATTTCAAGTTGGTTTGTATTTCAAGTTTTCTACACTGCCAAAAAAAACTTGGTTTGGTCGAACAGAGCCTAGCATGTCTTTTTTGGCTGCATTTTGTTTCCTTTGGTATGGTTTCCCAAAGCCATGCCATCTTCATCGCACTCAATTCAGCTTGCAGCTTACTTACCAAATCCCCTTCCTTGCAACTTGATCAGTCTTTAAAGAAGAATGATATCCTTAAAATCCCTACAAAAAAAATATAGTCTGAACAATTTTATGAAGAATGATATCAAAAAAATATAAGAACAATTTTAGAAAAATATATGAAAAATTAATCTAGAACAATGGAGGAGTTGCTCCTGGGCATCAGCTTTTGGGTAAATCCATCTCGTGTGGAGGAGAATCATGTTTTTATATTAGTTTAGGTTGTGCTTATGACCAATAGGTTCTTGCACTTCATTATTGCAAGAACAAACTGGAACACAGAGCTAAAGTCTATCTTTGATGACGCAAAACTGCTACACTGTGACCAAACATTTATAGCGGAATCAGTTGGTTGCAAAGGCTAATGGATTTCAAATTTAAAAATGGTCAAGTCAGTTTTTCAACATTTATTCTAATGATCATACATAAAAGCCAACCATAAGACAACTTCACATAATCAAAAACTGATGCCCATTTGCTAATTTAACAAACAACAGATAGCCAATTTCAACCAACCACATCATCTTTTGCATCTTTAGCACATAAACAAAAGGCACAAAGCACCACATCAACTCATGCATGATCCTCAATCAAACACTAATATTGTGGCCATCAAAAAACACACTTAAATTGGCAGTCCCATTTATCCATTCTGCTTTCAATCACGGGCTACATGTTAAATGACAACTCACAATAGAAGCATAAGGAATACATGTAATAAATTTCTAACAAAAAACACAAATTCCACAAAATTGCCACGATCCAAAAAAATCATGGACTGCAATAGATCGGCGTTGCATATGTTGCTTGAGATTGAGCTTCATCATCCGCTTGGCACAATTTTTCTGAATACGCTTGAAACTTTTCAACAGTTCTTTCTCCCCTATTTCAAGTATTGGTGCCCACTTTTGCTTTGAAATTAGTCGATCTAAGGCAAAATCATGGACCGCAATGAAGCCCCGATCCAACACTGAAAAATTACACAAACATTGCTATACAGAGGAAATGCTAAAAGTTAGACTACCATGCCAGCGTAGATAGGAAACAAAAAATCTCACAACATTGCAACTGTTTTTAATTCCACATCAATTTAACCATAATATTTCCTGTATTCCAATGGGTGCAATAAAATTACTCATAGCAGTTGAATATTTTTGCTTTTATTTTATTTTCCCTTTAACGTTAACCTTTCCGGCATCGGAACTACGAAGGGCAACTGGCGGCGGTGGGTCGAAAACAGGTCTGCAACGGGCGGCGGTGATTCTGATCTTTATGTTATTTCAACCTTACTTTGACATGAATCTTGAATAAACACATACATTTCATGTTCGTAATAAGAAAAGAGGGTCTGATTTAGGCTTTTTGGGTTGACACACACT
This sequence comes from Arctostaphylos glauca, assembly GCA_019985065.2. NCBI lineage: Eukaryota > Viridiplantae > Streptophyta > Magnoliopsida > Ericales > Ericaceae > Arctostaphylos > Arctostaphylos glauca. The sequence goes on from JAHSPW020000003.1 coordinate 16,052,294, forward strand.
ATGTTTGGTTAGGTGTTTGGGAGATTTTCTCCCAAACAAGTTTCTGGAACAAGTTTCTCAAACATTTTCCCAGACAACTTTTTCTCTCTATAAAAAGTGTCTCTGAAACATTTTTCTCCTAGACAAGTTTCTGAGACACTTATAACCAAACAACGTCTCAGAGTTTTGTTTCTAAAAATTGTTTCAGAAACACTCAAAACGAACACATCATTCAACCTCATTTTGACATGAATCTTGCAAAAAGAGGGGCGAACCTTTTGAACGGGATCTACGACAGGCAGCGCATGGCGAGGAAGCGCGACGGCCTATGGACGGGAGACGGGCGGTGGGGAAGGGCGTGAAAGGTGGCGGTCATTGTTTTATGAGCCACTAGTTGGATCAAACATTTTTCGATAATATTTTGAGTTCATTTCTCACAGGTACCCTTAAAAATATGTTTTAAACATATTGAACGGTTCAGATCGTTAAAATTTAATCAGGAATAAAGAGTTTAGGTATTGGTCTAATATTGGTCTAAAAAAGTGTTGGTTCATATAATCTTTCCCTATATATATAAATAATATTATTAGATAATATTTAAATAAAGATAATTATAATTACACAGAATTATAGCTACACAACATAAAATATATCAAATATATATGTATGTATGTATGTATGTATGTATGCATACGTAACGAAATATAAATCGCTTGGACTATATATTAAATCGATTAAAATTTACAGGTCATTACAATACTCAAGGTATCCCATGTATACCCAAATGTTAAAGCACACTGATAATGACATACGTTTAGTTATTGTGGATATATTCTCCGTGATAATTTTTGTGCGTGTCTCGTAGCCGTGATGTGACTTAAGCTGAGTTTTGACTTTAACTAGATGTGTGATGGATCCACATAGTGTATCACCCAATATTTAGTCGTATTATGTGTTTAGCCAAGTTACGGCTGAGCCAAAATTATATCCGGTCCTATTGTGCCCTTTTTAGCCTTGTAGTCTTCTTGCATAAACTTAAAACTTACCATGTTTCGGCACGGTGTCGAAAGGATATAATGTTAGGAAAAATCTATTAATTGGGAACATGACGAACAGAAACGGTGTGGTTGGGGGCATTGTGGTTGGGAAGCACGGTTAGTCGGGTGGTCGGGATCGTTATCGTTTAGGAGCACCATATGTTTGAACTATGAATTTAGAAATGTTGATTTGAAATAGATGACAAGGTCATTCTTGAAACAATTGATAGAATTATATGACGTGGTCATACTTTAAAATATATTGATTCAAGTCAAGGACTTATTGGATATTTGGAACTAATATAAACTATGATAGTTATTCTGGTGATTTCAGTTACGCTATTGTTTTCGTACTTATCTTATCGCATGATTTCATTAACCTTAATTATTTCATACTCTTGTACATTGCATATCATGTTATTATGCTAAAATATTCAAAAAGGGACTTAAGGGTAGGATAACTTTTTTAAGTGTCAAAACTCGTAGTGCAACTTCCTTCTACCCTGGCCTTTCATGCCAGGTACCAACGACAACGGAGTTGGACCAGTTTATATAGCGCACAATTAATTTTACCCCGAGCAAAACACGATGAAGTTGTGGTTCACTTAGACTAGTTTTAGACTGCTCTGACTTTAGCTTAAAGTCTTTTGATATAAACAGTCTCTTTTGAAATGTACAAGGTATTTTGGTTACTTCACTCTTTTATTAACGTGTCCAAAATTTGGAGTATTACAGCTCTGCTATTATAGCCTCAAACAACTCACCATTTTCTTGATTAGAGTACAATCATGGGTAGATAAAGTTGGTGATGCGTTCACTGAGTAGTCTTCTCCTTGGTCGTGAAGGATATGATATCCTATCATGGCAAAGAATTCAACTTCTCTGAGTTGTAATTCTTCCTTTCTGTTAGCCAATACTTCCAACTTGTATTGAATACTAATGAAACGGTTTTGGTCCTATTCTTGCCTGACCTGCAAAAGAGCTTCACATCGGTATGGTTTCTCACCAAACCCCTCTGATGCCTAAGTTAGCTTTAGGATAGAGGAAAAGAATGTAGAAAACAAAAAGACTCTATATTGAATCGGGCAAAATGTCCGTACCTTGTACCATAGGGAATCCTTTGGTTATATAAGGCTGGCTCTATATTTTAGCATCTTGGCAAGATTATAGAAAGTGGTTAACCTTATCCTCCTAGAGAACAGGTTAACTATATGTTTATCTCTATCTTAGACCTGCATATGTTTTGTACAAGGATTTAACTTAACTCTACTCAGGTAGGAGTACGTTTGGAGAATGCTTCCCATGTGCGTAGTAGAGGAGTGAAAAGAGCTTCGTCAGCTCCAATTTACCCTGTTTAGTCATACCAAGAACATGAGCTGACTAACTAGAATGTTAGGCTGAGCAAAGTACATGATCGACTTAGCTCATCAATTATCCTGCTCACCAGTTAGTCTCCTATTTTTGAGTAGACGCTTGTCTTGTTGCGCTTTTTCCTCGTTTTGCGCATCACATTAAATGCAATGATAGAGCCGTTTGATGGGTGTTACACGTGGCTTTCATCGCACCCTTGGTCATGCATCCCAGTGGACGGCCCCCATTTGAAGACGGTTGAAGGGAGCCTTATATATACGCCATTTGGCTCTTCATTTTGTTTTTCTCACTTTGGAAATCTTGTGAGGGGAAATTGCTGCCACTGACATATCTCGCAAGCTTTGAAGTCGAAATCATTCAAGGCGCTACAGTGGACTTCTAGGTATGTCTATACTTCTCCCCTACTTGCTTTTCAAGACTAGCTGACCATAGGGCCTTTTATTTAGATCCCCGAAGATTTGGATTCACTTGGTCCTTCTTTTTCCTTTGACTGTGTCGGTATCTTCACGTTCATTCGCGTTATCCTTTATTCGCGGAGTTCGTTTACTATCCAGTCGTCGAAAGATACTATAGAGATATTTTTGATATCATCCACCCCGCCATCCCTCAGATTCAAGGGATGGTTGCCCGTAGATAGTCGTCTAGGATCCCTGTTCCTATAGGCTTCACCTAGATCGAGAGTTAGACTTTGACCAAACATCACGCCCTAATTAGGCAACTTCTTTTGTTGAGCACGCTTCTCCTCCTCCGACTGGCATGGTGTTGAATGCTAAGCCTATGGATGTTGATAGGCTTATTTTGGAATATCATAGAAGAAGAGTTATTAATGGTAAGGGCTAGATATCAAGTTTCTGACTCTGTAGTTATGAGAGTTCCTAATCCATCTGAGAGAGCAAATACTCCCCGTGTGGGGTGAGCTTTGTCTGTATACGACTGATTTCGAGGCCGAGTTGAGGCTTGGCTTTGCTCCTTGTATGAGGAAGATTCTATGGCATTTGGGTTTGTCCCCGGGACAACTTTTGCCTACCTCATGGCGTATCTTGATTGGCTGCAGTGTACTCTGGGAGGTAACAACAGAGGAGAAGGCCCAATTGATTAAGGAGGCCTTCCTGTACACCTATCAAGTGTGCATGTCAACTCAAGGGTGGTGGTTTTTCTCTAGAAGGAATGGAGGTTGTGTACTAGTAGACAACCTTTCATCAACTAACAAGAATTGAAAAACTAAATTTTTCTTTATTTCTGGGCAAGGATGAGAATTTCTCTCTTGGGAGGAGTGGGCTGATTTTTCAAAAATACGTTATTTCTGGGGAGAGTCTCATCTTTCTCGTGAGCACTTCTTCAATGCTCTTTGTTTTGTAATATTCTTGTACTGTCGATGAGTGTGCTTGTCCTCTTGATTTTGAGCAGGGAGACAGAGAGCAGAGATAACTGAGGAACTTGCTAAGCAGTTGAAGCAGGTAGGGGATTATCCTGATCACGGCTACATAGTAATGCTTGAACTAGAAACACTTGCTAAGTATTAGTTTGGTCCAGAGCCATCAAGTGAGGCCCTTGCCTTGGACAAAGGTATCTTGTCACATTATTCTCTAATTTTTATGAATATTATCTCAAATCTTTGTTTTGATGGGGGGTACTCAGGCAATGGTGAAGATCAATAGGGAGAAGCTAGCAAACCTGTCCGAATGGGCCAAATCTCGAGGTGGTTCGAGGCCTAAAACGATGCAGAAGAAAGCATTGGCTGACCCCAACACATTTGTGGACTCTGGGATGACTTGCCAAGGGGCTGACAATACCCTCCTGCTAAGAAAATCAGAGCTGACTAGGTGCAGAAATTGTCTTCCATGCCAATTGCCTAAAAGGAGAGTGAAAAAGTTGTGAACACGGAGGAGGTGGCCATTTCAAACGAAGCTGACCAACCTCTAACTAAAGAGGAGGGGCGACCATTGATGAAGAAGAAAAAGGCAAGAGATGGATCAACTTCTACAAGTGTTCTGATAGGAGCTAACCCTCCTTCTAATTCTTTTGTAAAACCATCTCTGTTGTCAGATACTCGGCTAGCGATTGAATCGCTGGCGGACCTAGCCACCAAGAAGGACAAATAGATCACGAAGGCGATGCGTCCTATAGAGAAGCATTCGCAATTCCTCTACTGTTTGGCAAAGGTAAATCTTGTCGCCGTACCTTCTTTCTTAACTTAGCTTGTATTCTGAGTATGCTTCTTCTTCTCTTTTTATAGTCAGCTTTGTATGATGTCAACTAGTGAGGGATGCTCTGAATTTCCAAGAGGAGAAGGATGCTTTTGAGAAGAGAAAGAGGACACATGAGCGAATGATAGAGGAGCAACTTCAGTTGGTCATGTAGTTGAAGAATGAGAAGGAAGAGCTGAGGAAGAGAATAATTTGAAGGAGGCCCAGCTATAGAGTTTGAGAGAGTAATCTCAGATGCATGAACAATGATCTTCTCAATTGGCCAAGTCATTATGTGTGGAGCAAAAGTTATCTACAGATCTAAGGAAGGCTCTTGCTGACTCCAACTCTGCTTGTAAATCTCAGAAGAGAGTAGTCAGTGATCTTAACTTCATGTGCGATGAGAAGAGTAAGATGTTGGCTAAGAAGGATGGAGAGATCAACTCTCTTTGCCAGCAGCAGAGCAGAGATCAATTCGCATAGTTTGAGCAAATAAAGGACTCCCCAGCTTTCATTGACATAATGGCAGAATATTTCTTTAGTGGTTTCATGTCTTTGAAGAAGAGCATTAGCATGGTTCATCTAGAGCTGGATCTGATTGCATTCAATGCTGAAGATGAGAGCATAACTCTGGATAACGAGTCAGATGAGGTTGAGGAGGAGGAGACTACCAGTCGAGGAGTCGACCTTACGAAGGGACTGACTGAATATCAACTGAGGACGCCCTTCAAGATTCTACTGTTGACATGGCAAATGCCATCTCAAAGAAGGGTGTGGATGTGGTAATTTTTGAGGTTGCGAAAGAGGTGTTTAAAGATTCATCGACTGGAGAAGAGGGTAAAGTGGATCTAACCCTCATGGATGCTGCTGAAATACCGGAGCCCTCAGACCATTAAATCTTAAGCTTTATTTATTTGAGTCAATTTCTTTAGCCTTTGAACAATTCCCACCTAAAGGTGATTCTGAATATATGCAATTACATTTCAATTGCTGAATGTGTCTTTGTACTTTGATTCTTCCTTGTATTCTATGTATGTATTTTTAGTAGGATAGATACTGAGTAGGAATGGCCGCTTAGATTCACAGTCTCAGAGGACATATATTGAGCAGGGCTGCTCGAACTCATGGTTCCAAAGGACATGTGCTGAGCGGGAGAAGCTGCTCGGATTCATGGTCTTGAAGGATATATGCTGAGCAAGTGAGGCCGCTCAGATGTCTCTTTCACAATTTATTACAGTCAAAGAAAAATAGATATTTATGCAATCTCAACACATTTATTCAAATAAATTGATGAATGGAACCTGTAAAAACAACTAAAATAAAAGACCGTAAGAGGCTAAAGAAGAAGTTACTAGAAGTACCACTTCATGTGCTCAGCGTTCCATGGTTGAGGAAGTATTTTTCTGTCCAAGGTGGCTAATCAATAAGACTCTGCTTTGATGTGCTCTGTGACCAGATAGGGACTTTCCCAATTAGGTCCCAAGTGTCCTGTCTTCTTGCCTATAGGATCAACTTCTCTCAGCACTAGGTCACCCACTCTGAAGCTCCTTTCTATGACTTGGCTGTTATAATACTTAGCCATATGCTATTGATAGGTTGCGACCTTCATAGATGCCCTCTCTCTTCTCTCTTCCAAGAAGTCTAAGCCCTCTAATAGGCGTTAGTGATTATCTACCTCTCTGTAGTCAATGGTCCTGTGGCTGTACAGCCCTATTTGTAAAAGTATCACAGTCTCAACTTCATAGACCAGTGAATAGGGAGTCTCCCCTATAGATATTCTTGTGGTAGTGCGATATGCCCAAAACACACTGGGTAATTCTTCTGGCCAGTCTCCCTTTGCTGCCTCCAACTTCTTCTTCAAATTTCTCTTAATTGTGCAGTTGGTCACCTCCACTAGGCCCCTATGGGTACCCTTTGAAGGCATAGTGCACCTGGATTCCCCTCTGTTCACAAAAATTCTAGAACTGATAATTATGGAACTGCTTACCCCGATCATTGACAATAACTTCGGGCAACCCAAGCCTACTGATAATGTTCTTAAATACAAAATTGATGACTTTCTGGGTGGCTATTGTAGCCAGGGGTTCAACCTCTGCCGACTTACTAAAGTAATCAATGGCCAGTATAACAAACTTATTTTGACATTTCCCAATAGAGAGAGGACCAATCAAGTCCAACCCCCAACTACGCGAACGGCCAGGGAGACGACATTGGATTCAACAGAGTAGCGGGTTGATGAGAGATATTAGCAAACTTTTGGCACTTTTCACACCATTATACCATTTGCATCGCGTCAGATTGCATTGACAGCCAGTAGTATCCAGTTTTGAGTAGTTTTTGTGCTAGTGATCTTCCCCTTGAGTGATTTCCACAAAAACTCTCATAGATTTCCCTCAAAGCATACTTAGCTTATTCTCTAATCAAACAACATAGAAGTGGGAGGGAATAACTTCTGCGATAGAGTATCCCATTCAAATAGAAGTATTTGGCTGCTCGGAATCTCAACTTTCTTGCCATATCTCTATCTACTGGCAGATCTCCTCTCTTCAAGTAATCTACTATAGAGTCTACCCAAGATTCTTTATAATCAACTGCAGCTATCTCCACAGTGGGTTGTTCAATGTTAGGCTGTTCCAATCGTTGAATAGGAACGAGTCAGTCCAACACTTCTTCGCCAGACTTGCCAATTGATCTGTCTTCTAATTCTCTTCTCAGCAAATTCTTTCCATTTTCACCGTTTCGAATGCTCTCTGCAGCTTCTTGACCTGATCCAGATATTGCTTCATCTGGTCTTCTCTAGCCTCATACTCTCCCAACACTTGTCGCATAACCAGCTAGGAATCACTTCTAATATTCAAATCTTTTATTCCCAAGGACTTTGCTAATCTGAGTCCAGTGAGAACGGCCTCGTATTTTGCCTCATTGCTCGTGGTTTGAAGTTGAACCTGAGGGCATACTGGAGCTTGATCTAGTTGGGAGAGATTAAAATTATGCCTGCTCCACAGACTTCAATGTTAACTGACCCGTCCACGTAGACCATCCATCCTGTAGGTCGCTCAATTGATAATCCATGCGTATCTCCTTGTGCAGGTCTTGATTCATCTGAGAAGGTGAATTCTGCTACAAAATCTGCTAGGGCTTGGGCTTTAATAGCTGTTCTTGAACAAATTTCCAAATTGAATTCTCCTAACTCAATGGACAGGATTGACCTTTCGAATGTCTCTAGGTTGTGAAGTGTCTTCTTGAGGGTTGATCGGTCATAACTTTGATTGAGTGAGCTTGGAAATATGGTCGCAGTCTTCTCACTACCGTGACCAAAGCGAAGGACATCTTCTCTATCCTTCGATATCTCACTTTTGCTCCCCTCAAGGCCCTGTTGGCATAGTATACCGGGTGCTGGATATTCCCTTCCATTCGAATAAGCACAGAGCTGTTGCATGAGCAGATACAACCAGATATAAATATAGACTTTCTCCCTCTTTTGTGCAATTGAGGAAGGGAGGGGAAGATAGGTACTCCTTCAACTGTAGGAAGGCTAGTTCGTACTCTTCAGTACATTGGAAAACTTTCTTTAGGATTTAGAAGAATAGATGGCATTTGTTAGTTGCTCTAGAGACAAAACGGTTCAGAGCTACTATACATCCAGTTAACTTTTGTACTTCCTTGGTTCCTCTTGGGGACTTCATATCAAGAATAGCTTGAATTTTCTCTGGGTTAGCCTACATGCCTCTCTGGAAGACCATGAATCCCAAGAACTTATTCGAGCAGACACCAAATGCACATTTGCTGGGGTTAACTTTCATACGGTATTTCCTTAGCACCTTAAATGTTTCTTCTAGATCTGCCACATGGTTGGACCTACTGAAGCTTTCAACCAACATATCGTCAACATAAACTTCCACATTCCTCCCAATTTGCTTCCGGAACATACGATTGACCAACTTTTGGTAGGTGGCACCTGCATTCTTAAGCCCAAAAGGCACCCTGTAACAATATAGCCCTCTCTGTCTATAATAAATGATGTCCTCTCTTCATCTTCAGGCCCCATATGAATCTGATTATAACCTGAGAAAGCATCCATGAAACTGAGGAGCTCATGACCTGCTGTGGAATCCACCAATAGATCAATTCTGGGAAAGGAAAAACTATCATTGGGGCATGCGTTGTTGAGATCCTTAAAATTCACACATAGCCGCCATTTTTCATTTGATTTAGGTACTAGAACCACGTTCGAGATCCATACTAGGTACTGGGCTTCTCAGATAAATTGGAATTTCTTCAACTTGTCTACCTTTGCTGCAATGGCTGCATTCTTCTCTAGGGCGAACGTCCTCACCCTCTGCTTAATAGGTCGACAAGTTTGGTCAACATTCAACTTATGCACCATTATGTTGGGGTCAATCCCAGGTATATCTTCATGCGGCCAAGCAAAAACATCTAAATAACTGCGCAAAAAGCAAACTAATGATTCTACTTCCTCTGGGCTCAGCCCTGAGCCAATACGAAACACCTTCTCGGCCTGACCTTCCACTATTGGTATCTCGACCAATTCCTCCACTGGTTTCCCTTGTCTGGGCTTTTCTCCATCTCGCATATCAATTCTTGCCACAGAAAATATTTCCTTCTTTGTCTTCATAAAGGTGAAATTACATTCTCATGTCTGTTCTGATCTCCTCTGACTTCGCCTATCCCATTCATAGTGGGAAACATAACTTGAAATGGTAGGTTGACACAACGTCTCTGAATTTGTTGAGCGTCTATCTACCTAGTATAATATTATAGGATCCCCAGAAAATATATTAGAGCAGTAGTATTTCTTTACTCGTCACCTACCATGACTGGGAAAGTTACTACACCAATAGAATGGGCAATTTCTCCCAAAAATCCCACAAGGGGAGACCTTACTGGCTTAATTTTATCGTTCTCTAGATTAAACCTTCATAAGCTGGTTTAAAAAAGATGAGGTCAGCAAAACTACTTGTATTTATTAGGACTCGCTACATGGCCCAATTAGCAAGCAAAATTGTAACCATCAAGGGGTCATCACAAGGCTAAAGTACCCCTTCAGTGTCCTCCTCTGTGAAGTGGATGATGGCTGTAGCTACCTGTGTCCGCTTCGCTGGCCTATCCATGTTGAGCACCTCCCTAACATAAGACCTCCGAAAGGGCTTTGTATCTCCACCAGCGCCTGGTCCTCCGAATATCATTCAAATTTCCTCAATCAAATGTTTCTACAGAGGAGGGGGGAGTCCTCTCCTCACGAGCTACCTGTCCCCTCCTATCATCCTAGCATCGGTTGGGATTATCATCTTTTCGAACAAATTTGTAGAGCTGACCTCGCTTGATTACACCTTCAATCTACTGTTTGAGTCCTATACAGTTGTCTGTATCATGGTCGTGGTCGTGGTCGTGGTCGTGGTCGCGGTCGCGATGAAATCTACAATATTTGTGACGAGAGCGTCTATCGAATAGAGTCTTCATCTTCCCCGGCCATCTGAGTTCAAGATAGTCATTAATCTTCAGCAACACCTGATCGACAATGGCAATTAAGGGGATGTAGTCCTGAAATCTTCTTTCCAACCTCCCCCTCCGAGGAGACTCTCTTCTATCAGTTTTCTTTCCTCGGAAAGAGTCTCTAGCGTGCGACTGACCGCCTTCTCTTCGCTTACTCTCTCTTACTACTGACTAAGTCCCTCCATGCTGACTGACTACTGGAGTTTCCCCCTCTCAATCCCTATAGGCAGCCAACCTATCCTCTGCATTCATCTACTTTTAGGCTCTAAGCATGAGCTTAGCCATGTTAGATGGAGGGTCAGCATACAAGCAGAATATGAATTGCCCCGATCAGAGACCTGACATGTAGGCCGCTATGGAAATTTTATCACCTGTATCATCTACTTGCATGGATTCCTTATTGAATCAAAAAGTAAACTCCCTTAGATTCTCACCTTTAAACAGTTTGACATTGAGAAGATCAGTGGTCGGTCTCCTATACTGCTGACCAACAATAAAATAACTAACAAAGCTTTGGCTGAGCTCTTTAAAGGTGCTAACCCCATTGGGGGAGAGCTTGTTGAACCAGATCCAAGCGGCTCCTTAGAGTGTAATGGGAATAGCCCTACACATTATGTGGTGTATGGAAGAGCGTGTAAGTGTATAAAGGATATATAAGTCTCCAAGTGATCAAGAGGGTCTTTAGTCCCGTCAAAAGCATCGATCTGAGGGATTCTGCATTTTGGCAGTAGTGGAACTGCCATCACTTCAGCAGTGTATTCTATGTTGTCCAAAATTATAAGGAAACTGTAATTAAATAATGAAACAATACCAATTGTCAAATCATAATAATAGGAATTTCAACTATTATGGTCAAATCACCAGTTTTCAAAACAGCCTTAATTTTTGGTCAATCACATATAAATAAGGAAACTATTATGGTCGACTTGTCCTCCAAAATCGCTGATTTCTTCGATCATTATAACCTATTTATTACATATTGATTCTATGCCTCCAAATAGGAGTTCACAAGGCTATATCAATGAAAACAGGTGTTGTAAATAAACTGAAATAGTTACATCAAACCCTAAGTCTCCATATTACAGGAGTTCACATACTACGGATTAATATTACAAACTCTAAAATTGGTAATTAAAAAAAACATAACCATACATAAAAACAGTGTGGGATCTAATGACACAAAAATTATCTATCACACAATTATACATGTGTGACCATAATAGTGGGATAGGAGAAAACAGCAAAACAGACGTTAGCACAACAATACTACGTTCTGTTTTTACGTGGACAACATGGTCTGTATAAACCACATGCATTATCACAGCCGACTCTAATACTACTGTTAGGGATCGATTCCCTAGATCCAGTGATGAACATGTACAGAATATACAACAAAAAAATCCTACTAGGCAGAATTAGTGATGCGAGCAAGGGCAGAGATGGCACGGGCAAAGAGGAGGAGCTTAGTCTACCAATGGGACCAATCACAAGGTCGCGGGCCAAGCAACTTAAATCAGCCTTCCAAAGCTTTGTGGGCCAATTCCTAAAGGAAGGGCTGGATAAACCAACCTCAGATAGCAAGAGTGGGCTGAGTGGGAAGACTAAAGAAGAAGACCAGCCCATTAACTTAATCCAGGCGTGTGGGCTGGATATGGAGAATTAGTTTTATGTTATATGCTTTGTTAGGCCTAATTATTGTTCTATTTAGGGCCCAAATCGCTTTAGGGCTTTTATATATAGCTAGGGCTTTATGTTTCAGCTATAAATACTCCTTTAAGTGGAGTTTTGGTCAGCTTTTATAAACTGAGAAATTCAAGTACGAATTTACAAGTGAGGGGTTCAACTTCTTCTTGTTGCATCACGAATTGGAATTAACTTATCAAGGTAAATCTTGTGGCGTTCTTTCTGATTCATTCCTATAATCTACGTTTCTAATTGCTTGTCAATTAGGGGTTTAGTAGGACATCCTATTGCTTGAACATCAAATCTGTGTGTTGGGGTTTTGGGATTTTATTTGATCCTTGGGTTCTGCATCATTTGGGGTTTTGGGATTCTATTTGTTCTATAGGCATGATGAGTTTTTATTTCGTGGGAATCAATTATGTGTGCCTGTATGTTCATTGAGGGAGCTACTTGTACATGAGTCTCATTGTGGGGGTTTGATGGGACATTTTGGTGTGCATAAGACTTTGGATATACTTTCTGAGCATTTCTATTGGCCACGCATGCGTAGGGATGTCGAGCGAATTTGTTCCAAGTGCATTGCCTGTAGGAAGGCTAAATCCAAATCTATGCCACATGGGTTGTATACGCCTTTACCTGTCCCTATTTCGCCTTGGGTTGATATTTCTATGGACTTTGTGTTAGGCTTGCCTAGGACTAGAAAGGGTAGGGATAGCATATTTGTTGTGGTTGATAGGTTTAGCAAAATGGCACATTTCCTTGCATGTCACCAAACTGATAATGCATCCAATATAGCTGACCTGTTCTTTAGAGAGGTGGTTAGACTACATGGCATGCCCAACACCATTGTGTCTGATAGGGATGCTAAGTTCCTGAGTCATTTTTGGAGAGTCTTGTGGAGTAAGTTGGGTACTAAGATGTTATATTCGACTACTTGTCACCCACAAACAGATGGCCAAACCGAAGTGGTCAACAGGACCTTGGGTAGTCTGTTGCGTGCAGTGGTGGGAAAGAATCTGAAAACTTGGGAAGAGTGTTTACCATTCATTGAATTTGCATATAACCGTACCATACATTCTTCCACAGGTTTCTCCCCATTTGAAATTGTGTATGGTTTTAATCCTTTAACTGTGTTGGATCTAATGCCTTTACCTCTGAGTGACATTGCTAGCTTGGATGGCAAACAAAAGGCTGAGTTGGTTCGAGCTATACATGAGAAGGCACGGCAGCAAATAGAGAAGAAGAATTGGACGTATGCTCAAAAGGCCAATACGGGGCGGAAACAAGTCATATTCCAACCAGGTGATTGGGTTTGGGTGCACATGAGGAAAGAGAGGTTTCCTCATCACAGGAAGTCTAAACTCGATCCTAGAGGTGTTGGACCATTTCAAGTGTTGGAGCGCATTGGAGACAACGCCTATAAAATTGATCTTCCAGGTGAGTATCAAGTGTCTGCAACTTTTAATGTTTCTGATCTTTCTCCTTTTGATATGGATGCAGATTCGAGGACGAATCTTTTCGAGGAGGGAGGGACTGATGCGAGCAAGGGCAGAGATGGCACGGGCAAAGAGGAGGAGCTTAGTCTACCAATGGGACCAATCACAAGGTCGCGGGCCAAGCAACTTAAATCAGCCTTCCAAAGCTTTGTGGGCCAATTCCTAAAGGAAGGGCTGGATAAACCAACCTCAGATAGCAAGAGTGGGCTGAGTGGGAAGACTAAAGAAGAAGACCAGCCCATTAACTTAATCCAGGCGTGTGGGCTGGATATGGAGAATTAGTTTTATGTTATATGCTTTGTTAGGCCTAATTATTGTTCTATTTAGGGCCCAGATCGCTTTAGGGCTTTTATATATAGCTAGGGCTTTATGTTTCAGCTATAAATACTCCTTTAAGTGGAGTTTTGGTCAGCTTTTATGAACTGAGAAATTCAAGTACGAATTTACAAGTGAGGGGTTCAACTTCTTCTTGTTGCATCACGAATTGGAATTAACTTATCAAGGTAAATCTTGTGGCGTTCTTTCTGATTCATTCCTATAATCTACGTTTCTAATTGCTTGTCAATTAGGGGTTTAGTAGGACATCCTATTGCTTGAACATCAAATCTGTGTGTTGGGGTTTTGGGATTCTATTTGATCCTTGGGTTCCGCATCAATTAGGATTCATACCTTCGAGATCTGTCTGATTTGATTTCGGCTATCTTCACAGTTTGATCATGATCGAACTTTAAGTAGGGTTAAAAAAAATGTAACCACACATAAAAATAGTGTGGGATCCAATCACACAAAAACTGTCTATCACACAATCATACATGTGTGATCATAATAGTGGGATAGGAGAAATTGCAAAACAGACATTAGCACAACAATACTACATTCTATTTTTACGTGGACAACATGGTTGGATAAACCACACGTGTTATCACAGCCGACTCTGATACCACTGTTAGGGATCGACTCCCTAGATCCAGTGATGAACGCTTACAAAATATACAACAAAAAATTATGAAATCCTACTAGACAGAATTAAGGTTCATACCTTCGAGATCTGTCTGGTTTGATGTCGGCTATCTTCACAATTTGATTCTGATCGAACTTTGAGCAGGGTTAGAATGATCTCTCTCGATTTACCTCGAGATCTTCTACTGTAATCCTATTGCACCTTAATCACGTGCTGAAGGTGGGCTCAAAAGCGTGATCTCTTTGCTTTCACATAATTTCTCTTAATCTTTCGAATATCAAGTTATGTCTGACCTAGAAGGCATAGCGGTGTATATATAAGCAACGATAGGGACCCCTAGGAGAAGTATGGGCTGGACTTCCTATATAATTCGGGATTCCTAGTCTATCCCAAATTAATTATGAATTATATAAATTATAATTCATACCACTACAGAATTATAATTGCATTCTCCTCCCATATCTCAAAATTATATTTCGAGTTTCATATTATTAAATGTTTATTTATCTCTCTACGTTAAGATTACAGAAACCCGTTGATTAAAATAAATTACTAACAATTTATTTAATCAACATCTATAAAACTTCTTGAGACCTTCCACTTAACTTATTCGTTATGTCGGATACTAATATTCACCTGCAGCATTTGACATAATCGAAACTTATAGCTTCCTCAAGAGGATATCATCAATCCCTATAAAAAGACTTGAATTCCATTAATAATTAATAATTGTCATATACTTAATATTGTAATCTAACTCAGTGAGACTATTGACCCACAAGACCTTACTCTATAATAAATCAAAGTCAACAACATTAAATGTACACATAAATTAATTATCTTTGGATTAAAAGTGCAAGCACACAAAATAACCATGAGGTGTAAATTGTATTATATTGTCAGTATAAATATAATTACCTCAATGTAGTCCTGTTCAATACACACAAAAGTGTATTAACACTGTGAATTAAAACTATATCATTTTTCATAGTCAAAACAGACATACTGAAATACTGTGTTGCAGTCCTACTGGTGGTGTATCCAATTCCATTTTAAGACTGTGAACCAAAAACTTATATTCTACAAAAACCAATAATCTGATTCTTTGTGTATAAACCAAACTCTACACATCAGATTATCTACTATGTGAAATAAGAGACACTCATGCACAATATGATAAGATATAATGCAAACATTGCCCATAAAAATTCTCATCAAGAAAAGGAATAATTATTTGAATAGTTCAAACAAATATTAATCCATTACATAAAGTCATGACTTTTAATATAAAATCCTAACAATGGCTGCTCACTTGACTATGTGCTTCACCCTGTCCCTCAATAGGATCTACGTCTCCCCTAAGAACATCGTTTGAAGGGAGATCCCCTACAAGCGGAGGGGGGTATCCCCTGCGGGGGTACAGGTTGATAACATTGCTGTAACGCTTCGTTTTGTTCAATAATACATTGCATCCCTTGAGTCAAGATTAAAACCTCTTAGCGTAGGGCTTGATAGTCGCTCGGAGTAACCGGAGTATCGGGGGCATTGGAGCATGGTTTTCTTCTCTGACGAGGACTTGGGGGGATTAGAGATGGCAATTTCGTCCGACCCGCTCCGCTTCGATCCATTTCCCAATCCGTTCGGATTGAAGTTTCAAAAAAATTTTGGGGAATGGGTTAGATTTGGAGGCAAAAGTAAAAAAAAAAAAAAAAAAGAAAGAAAACGGGTCGAAAGCGGAACTTGGTACCTCTGTCCCGTTGCTGTTCCCTGCCCCGCTTTAAATAATATTATTTTACTTTCTAACCTTTTTATTTATAACCATTTACAATATTTTTTTAAACTCCTTAAATATTTTTTTCTAATCCATGTAAAATTGTCCATGTATAAAAGTATATATATGCATATTAGTTTATTGCTCATGTATAAATGCATATATGCATATAAAATTGAGACTATATATGTGTATAGATGTATGTACGATACGATTTCATATAGTTAAAATTTAATTTGTCTTAAAATGGTTAGTCTAGAATATAATCTTAAAAATTTCAAGTTGTCTTGATGAATTAAGTTTTTTTAATTAAAAAAAATGAGGCGGCGCAGGCGGGGATGGAGGGTGGGATTCATTCTCAGAATAGTGAACGGAGCGGGGATGGAGGTATATTTCAGATTCGAGAGATCGAAGGCGGGGATGGGCAAATCTAGCCCCGATCCGCCCCGTTGGCGTCCCCAGGGGGGATCATTGTTGCCTTTTGGAAGCCATGGAGCAAGTATAGACCATAATCCGTTCAAATCAGTAATAGTAAAACGAATGTCTGTTATAAACGTGGTTTTCACTACCGAAGTTGGTTAGAAAGTCAGCTGTTATTAACTACTTCCAAATTAGTTCAATCAGTTACCTAAAGCTGTTAGGAGAATAACTGATTCTGTTAGATAGGTTGTCAGCTAAATGGTTGTTAGATAAAACGTGCACAATCAGTTAGTAGCTAACTAATACAGCGTCTACCAAAGTGTATAAATAAGAGGAAGACTCACCATGTGAGGTATGGAGTTTTTGAGTTGTATCACAGATCTGGCTGGAATAAGAGTTCTCTTCTCTTTTTCCTTCAATCGTCTTCTTCTTCTTCTTTTGTTGTAAAAACCCTAACATTGATATCAGAGCCAACTATCCTTGGTCTGTGGTATTGAACAAACCAATGGCGGAAGGAACTAGAAGTCAGGAAATCAAAAAATTAGAGGAATCAGTGAGAGTATTGAAAGAGAATCAAATCAGGAATATGAAAGAAAATGAGGAAATCAGGCATTCCTTAAAAGATTTAGCTGAAATCAAGGAAATGCTATCGGCTGTTACAATGAAGTATGATCAAATGGCGACACATGTATTCGGAAAGAAACACTTAGACGAGCCAAATTTGGAGGAGGAAAATCTGTTGATTGGAGCTGGATCATCTCAGTATAGATTCGAAGGAGGTCAACCTCAGAATACAGCAGGCTTTGGAACCAGGTATACCAAGATAGATTTCCCTAAATTCTTTGGTGAGGATCCTAATGGCTGGATTTACAAATGTGAGAGGTTTTTTGAGTTCAATTCTGTTGAAAACTCAAACAAAGTTAGAATTGCTATTTTTCATTTAGAAAACAGAGCCTTACAATGGTATCAATGGTTCGAAAAAATGCACTGTGTAATTAGCTGGAATTCGTTTAAACAAGGAATAATGGCACGATTTGGTCCTGATGAATATGAAGATGCGGTGGGAGAATTGACCAAACTGAAGCAAATAACAAGTGTAAGAACATATCAAGATCAATTCGAAGTTTTAGCCAACAAAACCAAAAATCTTCCTGAGAGTTTCTTCACCAGTTGTTTTATCAGTGGATTAAAAGAAGAAATTAAGGCCAATGTTCTGATGTTTCGGCCTACGACAGTCACTCAGGCCATTGGTTTAGCTAAACTCCAGGAAAATAGTCTTGATGCCTTAGCTAGGAGAACTGGTCTCATTCCGAAAACAGATGGTACTCTACTCACTGATCAACCAAGGCCTAATCAACCTTTTACATTAACTAGAAGAGAGTTACCTAAGGAGTTGGAGGAAAAAAGAGCTAAGGGCTTATGCTTCAAATGTAATGAGAGATTTTCTAAGGATCATCAATGCAAGAAAAAACAATTGTATGTTTTAGAGGTGGATCAGGACGAGACGGATCAGAATCATACACCAGAATTGGGAAATGATGAGGTGCAGGAACAAGAAGAAGAGTTATAGTTATCCATTAATGCTTTAATAGGTTCTACTTCCTACAGAACCATGAGGATATTCGGGTTAGTTAAAAAACAAAGTGTTGTGATTTTAATCGATACTGGGAGCACTCATAACTTTCTGAACCAGGAGGTGGTCAAGAGAGCTGGAGTGGAAATCATAGACACTGAGCCGTTAACAGTTTTCGTAGCTGATGGTGCTAAACTCATAAGTAAGGTAGCTTGCCAAAATTTCAAATGGGAGATGCAAGGGGGAGTATTTCAGTCTGACATGAGAGTGCTGGAACTTAAAGGGTATGATATGGTTTTAGGAATTCAATGGTTGGCTACCTTGGGTTCTGTCACTTGGAACTTCAAGGATTTACGCATGGATTTCACCTTATATGGTCAAAAACATGTTTTACAAGGGGGAAAACAAGGTGCAACCAAATTAATAGATGCTGAACAAATGAGGAAATTGCTCCAGAAGAAACCACAAGGCTTTGTGGCCCACATATATGCTATCCAGAGTAAAAAATCAGAGGTTACCATTGTTCCTGAGGTAGAGGAATTACTTTCTCAGTTTTCTTCAGTGTTTGAAGAACCTACTGAGCTACCTCCAACCAGAAATCAGGATCACCACATTCCCCTAAAACCGGATGCAGAACCACCAAACATCAGACCCTACAGATATCCGTATTTTCAGAAATCAGAAATAGAAAGGCAAGTTAAGGAGATGCTATCCTCAGGAGTTATTCAGCCAAGTGTAAGTCCCTACTCAGCTCCAGTGTTGCTAGTTAAAAAGAAGGAAGGAACTTGGCAAATGTGTGTTGATTATAGAGCTTTGAACAAAATTACGGTAAAGGATAAATTCCCAATACCGGTAATTGATGAGCTCTTGGATGAACTTTGTGGTGCCTCATTTTTTTCTAAGCTGGACTTAAGGGCGGGTTATCATCAGGTTCGCGTGCATCCTACTGACGTTCCAAAGACAGCCTTCAGGACCCATGAAGGCCATTATGAATTCCTAGTTATGCCTTTCGGTTTAACTAACGCACCATCAACTTTCCAAAGTCTTATGAATGAGGTATTTCGGGATTATCTAAGGAAGTTTATTCTGGTTTTTTTTGATGATATACTGGTTTTCAGCAGGAATCTGGTTGATCATGTGTCTCATCTACGATTGGTTTTACAAGCCTTAACAACACATACTTTGTTTGCTAAACGATCTAAGTGTGTTTTCGGCCAACCAAAGGTGGAATATCTAGGCCATCTGGTTTCCAGTCAAGGAGTTTCAGCTGAAGCTAGTAAGTTAGAAGCAATGTCTAATTGGCCTATACCTAAAAATCTTAAGCAATTAAGGGGATTTTTGGGTTTAACGGGCTATTACAGGCGATTTGTGAAGAATTATGGAAGAATATCAGTTCCTCTGACTCAATTACTGAAAAAAGATTCTTTCAAATGGACTCCAGAGTCAACAATGGCTTTCCATGCCTTAAGACAAGCTATGATGACGCTACCAGTGCTAGCCCTTCCGGATTATGACAAAATTTTCACGGTGGAAACTGATGCTTCTGACAGAGGTTTAGGTGCGGTGTTGATGCAAGAGGGCCATCCTATTGCTTATTGGAGTAAAGGAATATCAGCCAAGTTTCTGGTTTTATCCACATATGAAAAAGAACTTATGGCAGTGGTGTTAGCTATCCTAAAGTGGCGTCATTATTTACTGGGAAGGCACTTTATTGTCAAGACTGATCACTACAGTCTAAAGTACTTACTGGATCAACGCATAGCTACTCCATTCCAGCAGAAATGGATTGCTAAACTCCTTGGTTTTGACTATGACATCACCTATAAACATGGGTCCGAAAATCAAGCAGCAGATGCTTTGTCTCGTAGAGAAGACCTATTCTCTGACCATGCTACTATCAATGCTTTGATCACTATTAATTCCACTTGGCTATCTACGATCAGACTCAGTTGGCAAACAGACTCTTTTTTACAAAAACTTATAGCTGACTTAGAGCAAGATTCCAATTCTCATCCTGGGTTTTTATGGACCAATGGTACTCTGACATACAAGGGCAGTTTAGTAGTTGGGAATTCACCTGATCTTAAAACACAGCTGTTGGCAACTTATCACACATCTTCTATGGGCGGACATTCAGGCATTGATAAGACTACTAGGCGTATTAGAAGGACTTTTTACTGGAAAGGGTTGAAGAAGGATGTCCAACGTTTCATCTCGGAATGTTCGGTTTGTCAAAGGTTTAAAGGGGAGAATGTCCATTCTCCAGGGTTACTTCAGCCCCTGCCAATTCCAGACAGAATATGGTGTGATATCTCTATGGATTTTATTGAAGGATTACCAGCATCTAATAGCAAAACAACGATTTATGTGGTGGTGGATAGGCTCAGCAAATACGCTCATTTTATGTCTCTTTCTCACCCGTATTCTGCTACAGATGTGGCCCAACTGTTCTTGGATAACATCTATAAGTTGCATGGTTTACCTCATTCTATCGTGTCTGATCGGGATGTGGTATTCACCAGCCTATTTTGGCAGGAATTACTTAAGATTTTGGGGATTACACAGTGCCTTAGCACCGCATATCATCCCCAGACAGATGGGCAGACGGAAATAGTGAATAAATGCTTGGAAAATTACTTAAGATGCATGTGTGGTGATTGTCCTAAACAGTGGTCTAAATGGTTGTCTCTAGCTGAGTGGTGGTATATCATCTCCTTGTGATGTAGGTTCAGATTCGAGGACGAATCTTTTCGAGGAAGGAGGAGATGATACGAGCTCGGATCATGAGTTGTCGGATCACCAAGACGGAGCTATGGATCCCAAAGATGGAGCTAAGGAGGTGCTGATCCCGGACGGTCCAATTACAAGGTCCAAAGCCCGAGCATTACAAGAAGCCGTGAGGAGCCTAATGGTGACCACCTTTCCCACGCGAGAAGCCATGCAAGAAACCACCAAGATCTTGCATGTAATGAAGGTGGCCATGCATTGTGAAGCACGGAATGAAGGTTGCCGCCCGCATTCAAGTCTTGCCGCCCACAATTAGCTCATTGCTTACATCATGCCGCCCACTCTCTAAAAATAGCCAAGGACCATTTATGCATTGCCGCCCAACAATAAAGTCTTGGCTGTTTTTCCCAAATGGAGGTGCACGGATTATCAACATGACCACCCATCTTGGCCATTCATCAAATGCCGCCCATCTTCAATGGCCGGCCACCTAAATTTAGCTCTAGTTTTTCCTATAAAATATTGTAATGTTTGAAGGATATTGTTTTAACTCAGATTATAATCAAAACTTGTGAGATTCTTCTCCTTTAGTTCTTCACGAACTCGAACTTATCGGATTCAATCCGTGGCGTTCATCCCGACTTATCAACGGCTCATCATCACCGTTGTGGCGTCTTCCATATACCACGATCCTTGCTTTGACTCATTCCTTGTATCGCGGTCCTCTATACCAAGATCCTTGTTTGGTCTAAAGTTTGTATCAAGGTCTCCACCCTATCCAACCGAACCTGTTTTTGGTCGATCCTTCAAAAGCGAAGTAAGTTACGCATCATTTGGTATCAGAGCTTTTGGAATCCAAATCAGGTTTATCTATCCTTGTTTTCAATTATCTTAGTTTCTAAAATTCCATATCTGTTCCTTCTTTCTTCTCATTTCAATATCAAAAAAAAAAAAAAAAAAAGAATTTTCGTCCAAAAAAAAAAAAAAAAAAGAAAGACGAATTAGAAAGGCAAAAAAAAGAGAAGAAGAAGCCGTTGGAAATTGGAAGCCGTTGGAAATTGTTTTCTTCCTTCAAAGTGTCATTAATTACTTGTTTACCATTCCAAATCTTCTCCCTCCAAATTTCTCCGTGCCAAATCTGTTTTTTTCTCTTCTCCTTCTTCACAATTATTTCTGTTATCCTTTTCTCTTCTCATCACAAGAGAAAACTTCCTTTCCCTTCTACCTTATCTTTCCTTTCATATCTCCGGGTTAAAGCAAGAATTGTGGTGGAAAAAGCGCAAGTCTTTTGGAGGCCATTGTTTTGTTATCTGTTTGAGTTTTGAGTTTTTGCAGGACTTGTGGAGTAAGAAAGAGTGGTAAAAGGCAAAAAGAGAGGTCATTGTGCAAAAAGAGCCAAGAAGCACCGAGAGTTAAACACTTGGGTGGTGAGTGTTTTTTTCTGGGAAATTTAAACACTTGGTGTGTGATTTTGTTTTCTTTTCAGGTTCAAACATGTCACAAGGAGACGGAGGCGGCCAAGGAGACAATAACAATAAGCTCTTGATAGAGGCTATACATCAAATGTCCCAAAAGTGGGATTCGGCTTTAAGAGAACTTCGGGAAGAAATGGATGAATTAAAAAAGGATCGGCGGTATCAAGTTCCTCATCCAAGGAGGCCTAGTCCGAGGGGTCCTAAGGAGCCAAATGAGTCCAGGGGGGACTATGATGGAGATGAGAGTGATGAAAGTAGGCGGAGCTACCACTCTAGGGCTGTTCCAAGTGAGAGGAGAAGGCGCCACCGCCATGACTCTCGGGATAGAGTGGACCGAGACTTGGGGAGCATTAAGCTGAACATCCCACCCTTCCAAGGAAAAAGTGATCCCGACGTCTACCTTGAATGGGAGAGAAAGGTTGAAATGATGTATGATTGTCACAACTATTCCGAAGAGAAAAAGGTAAAACTTGCCGCCATTGCCTTCACTGATTATGCTATAGTATGGTGGGATCAATTGTTAATAGGTCGGAGGAGGAACTATGAACCGCCTATTGAGACATGGGCCGAGATGAAGGCTGCCATGAGGAAGAGATTCGTGCCTTCCCACTATTACCGAGATATGCACCTCAAGTTGCAGCAACTTAGGCAAGGTTCCAAGAGTGTGGAAGAGTACTTCAAGGAGATGGAGATGGCCATAACCCGGACCAATATCACCGAGGAGAGGGAGGCCACCATGGCACGGTTTTTGAGCGGGCTAAACCGTGAGATTGCCAATGTTGTAGAGCTGCAACATTATGTAGAACTTGAGGATGTGGTGCACATGGCTATAAAGGTAGAGAGGCAACTTCGGCGGGGAAGAATGGCCAAGTCAGAATCTCCTTTTGCTGGTTCAACGTTTAGGCCTAAACCATCCGTGGATCAACCTACCAAGTCCGGGGAAAATCCAAACTATGCCAACCGAGGGGAGCAAACCAAGCCACGGGAAAACAACAAGGATAAAGGTATAGCTCCTACCACTTCATCTCAAAGAACTAGAGACATCAAATGTTTCCGCTGTTTAGGAGTTGGCCACAAGGCTTCGGAGTGCCCAAACAAGAGAGTCATGATCGCGCTGGGAAATGGGGAGTACGAGTCCGAGGCTAGTGAAGAGGAGGTGCCACCACTTGAGGATGATAGTGATTGTGAATATGCCGTTAAAGGGGAAGTACTTGTGATCAGGAGAGCCCTTAGTGCACAAACGGTAGAAGAAGAGGACGGCCATGTTGAGCAGCGTGAGAACATTTTCCACACGCGGTGCCTTGTGAAGGAAAAGGTCTGCAGCATGATCATTGATGGAGGGAGCTGCGTCAACGTTGCTAGTAACTTACTTGTTGAAAAATTGGGGCTGCCAACCATGAAGCATCCGAGGCCTTATAAACTTCAATGGCTGAATGAAACCGGTAAAGTGAAGGTGAATAAACAAGTCCTTGTCTCATTTTCAATTGGCAGGTACAAAGATGAAATCCTTTGTGATGTTGTGCCCATGCACGCAAGCCACATCTTGTTGGGTCGCCCATGGCAATACGACCGTAGTACCTTGCACAACGGGAATACCAACCGGTACACCTTCACCAAAGATGGCCGAAATGTGACTCTAGTTCCAATGTCACCAAAGCAAGTCCTTGAAGATCAAATCAGAATCCAGCAATCACTGGGGGGGGTGAGTGAAAAAAAAGAGAGTAATGAAAAAAAAGAGAGAGTTGAAAAAAAAGAGTGTCAAAAAAAAAAGAGTGAAAAGGGGGACAATGAAAAAAGAAGAGAGGAAAAAAAGATAGTGAGCTTTTATGCAAAAGAAAAAGAAGTGAGGAGAGCTTATGAAACTAATCGGCCGATGATTTTGATTGTTTACAAGGAGGCCAATTTTTCTCACCATGATCTTTCTTCTTCCATCCCTCCAGAAGTTCAATCGGTTTTGCAGGAATTCGAGGATGTCTTGCCCGAGGAGGTGCCCGCCGGCTTACCACCAATTAGAGGCATTGAACACCAAATTGATTTTGTTCCGGGTTCTCCTATTCCAAACCGACCAGCCTATAGAGCCAATCCGGAGGAAACCAAGGAACTTCAAAAACAAGTTGAGGAGCTGTTGGCCAAGGGACATGTCCGAGAGAGCATGAGTCCATGCGCGGTTCCCGTGCTGCTGGTGCCAAAGAAAGATGGAACATGGCACATGTGTGTTGATTGCCGCGCCATCAACAAAATCACGGAAAAGAAGCCCATCGCATACTTCAGTGAGAAATTGAGTGGGGCAGCCTTGAACTACTCGACATACGACAAGGAACTCTATGCATTGGTGCGAGCGTTGGAAACTTGGCAGCATTACCTTTGGCCCAAGCAGTTTGTGATCCACACGGATCATGAATCTTTGAAGCACTTGAGGGGACAAGACAAGCTCAACCGTAGGCATGCCAAATGGGTGGAGTTCATTGAGATGTTTCCGTACGTCATACAATACAAGCAAGGTAAGGAAAACACGGTGGCGGATGCATTGTCTCGAAGGTATGCCTTGATATCTACTCTTAATGCTAAATTACTTGGGTTTGAGCATATCAAAGAATTGTATGAAAAAGATGAGGATTTTAGTGCTATCTTTAATGCTTGCAAGTTGAGTGCATTTGATAAATTTTACAAGCATGAGGGGTTTCTGTTTAGGGAAAACAAGCTTTGCATTCCTAATTGTTCGATGCGTGATTTGCTTGTACTTGAGGCTCATGGGGGCGGGTTAATGGGACACTTTGGGGTAGCTAAGACCTTAGACATGCTTAAGGAGCACATCTTTTGGCCACATATGAGAAAGGATGTAGAAAAGATTTGTTCTAATTGTGTTACTTGCAAGAGGGCTAAGTCTAGGGTGAATGCTAATGGATTGTATACTCCTTTACCCGTGCCTAATGGACCTTGGACTGATATATCAATGGACTTTGTACTAGGGTTGCCTAAGACTAAGAGAGGTAGAGACTCAATCTTTGTGGTTGTTGATAGATTCTCGAAAATGGCTCATTTCATCCCTTGTCACAAAACTGATGATGCTACCCATATTGCTGACTTATTCTTTAGGGAAATAGTGCGCTTGCATGGATTACCTAATAGTATAGTGAGTGATAGGGACGCAAAATTTCTGAGCCATTTTTGGCGAGTCTTATGGGGAAAACTAGGAACGAACTTGCTATTCTCTACTTCCTGCCACCCACAAACAGATGGGCAAACTGAGGTTGTCAATAGGACATTATCTACTCTCTTAAGGGTTGTGCTTAAAAATAATCTAAAGGCTTGGGAAGATTGTTTACCTTTTGTGGAATTTGCTTACAATCGCACTATTCATTCTTCTACTAATTTTTCGCCCTTTGAGATTGTTTATGGTTTTAATCCTCTAACCCCTTTGGATTTACTTCCTTTGCCTGTAAGTGAACTTTCAAGTTTAGATGGACAGAAAAAGGCAGAAAAGGTGAAGAAGATTCATGAGGAAGCATGGCAACGAATCATGCAAAGGAACGAACAAATCTCTACTCGAGCCAACAAGGGGAGGAAGAAAGTTGTTTTAAAACCAGGGGATTGGGTGTGGGTTCATTTGAGGAAGGACAGATTCCCTTCAAAGAGGGCAAGCAAGCTGATGCCAAGGGGAGATGGCCCCTTTCAAGTGATAAAAAGGATCAACGACAACGCTTACAAGATCAACCTTCCGGGTGAGTATCAAGTGAGTGCTACCTTTAACGTTTCTGATTTATCTCCTTGTGATGTAGGTTCAGATTCGAGGACGAATCTTTTCGAGGAAGGAGGAGATGATACGAGCTCGGATCATGAGTTGTCGGATCACCAAGACGGAGCTATGGATCCCAAAGATGGAGCTAAGGAGGTGCTGATCCCGGACGGTCCAATTACAAGGTCCAAAGCCCGAGCATTACAAGAAGCCGTGAGGAGCCTAATGGTGACCACCTTTCCCACGCGAGAAGCCATGCAAGAAACCACCAAGATCTTGCATGTAATGAAGGTGGCCATGCATTGTGAAGCACGGAATGAAGGTTGCCGCCCGCATTCAAGTCTTGCCGCCCACAATTAGCTCATTGCTTACATCATGCCGCCCACTCTCTAAAAATAGCCAAGGACCATTTATGCATTGCCGCCCAACAATAAAGTCTTGGCTGTTTTTCCCAAATGGAGGTGCACGGATTATCAACATGACCACCCATCTTGGCCATTCATCAAATGCCGCCCATCTTCAATGGCCGGCCACCTAAATTTAGCTCTAGTTTTTCCTATAAATATTGTAATGTTTGAAGGATATTGTTTTAACTCAGATTATAATCAAAACTTGTGAGATTCTTCTCCTTTAGTTCTTCACGAACTCGAACTTATCGGATTCAATCCGTGGCGTTCATCCCGACTTATCAACGGCTCATCATCACCGTTGTGGCGTCTTCCATATACCACGATCCTTGCTTTGACTCATTCCTTGTATCGCGGTCCTCTATACCAAGATCCTTGTTTGGTCTAAAGTTTGTATCAAGGTCTCCACCCTATCCAACCGAACCTGTTTTTGGTCGATCCTTCAAAAGCGAAGTAAGTTACGCATCATAATTCTTCTTACCACTCTGCCATTAAGACTAGTCCCTTTTATGCCGTTTATGGTCAAGAACCTCCTGACCACAATTTCATGCACGTCGAGAGTTCACCAGTTGCAGCAGTGGCAAATTGGACAAGAGAACGGGCTAAGATTCTACGAATGCTCAAGGAAAACCTACACCTAGCCCAAAACAGGATGAAACACTACTCTAACAAACTCAGAGTGAAAGGGAATTCATGGTTGGTGATTGGGTCTATCTTCGGTTACAACCTTACAGACAATCCTCTCTGGCTTTACATAAAAATATGAAGCTTTCCCCAAGGTTCTATGGTCCATTTTTGGTCATTCAAAGGGTGGGTAAGGTCGCCTACAAATTGGATCTTCCTCCGTCAGCTCAAATACACCCAGTATTTCATGTTTCCTTACTGAAGAAGAAGTTGGGACAGCAGGTTATTCCTTCCCCAACTCTTCCTCCAATTACGGATGATGGTGTTTTACAGATGGAACCAATTGCGGTGTTAGACCGTAGGATGATTAAACGAAACAACAAGGCTATTTCACAATGGTTGGTTCAGTGGTCTCGTTCTTTTCCTGATGATGCTACTTGGGTGGATTATGACGAATTCAACTCCAAATTTCCAGCTTTTCAGCCTTGAGACAAGGCTTTCTAAAGGGGTAGGGAATGTTATAAACGTGGTTTTCACTACCGAAGTTGGTTAGAAAGTCAGCTGTTATTAACTACTTCCAAATTAGTTCAATCAGTTACCTAAAGCTGTTAGGAGAATAACTGATTCTGTTAGATAGGTTGTCAGCTAAATGGTTGTTAGATAAAACGTGCACAATCAGTTAGTAGCTAACTAATACAACGTCTACCAAAGTGTATAAATAAGAGGAAGACTCACCATGTGAGGTATGGAGTTTTTGAGTTGTATCATAGATCTGGCTGGAGTAAGAGTTCTCTTCTCTTTTTCCTTCAATCGTCTTCTTCTTCTTCTTTTGTTGTAAAAACCCTAACAATGTCATTCCCACAGACAGCGCCAACTGATAAAATAGTTTTGATCCTCTTCTCGTCTGACTTGCAAAAGAGCTTGACACTAATGTGGTATCTCACCAACACCTCTCCAATGCCTAAATTAGCTTTAGGATAGAGGAAAATGGTGTAGAAAAACAGAAACTCTGTATTAAATTAGGCAAAATATTCTTACCTTGTACCATAGAGAATCCTTTGGTTATATAAGGCTAGTCCTATATTTTAGCGTTTTGACGAGATTATAGGAGGTGGTTAACCTTATCCTCCTAGAGAATAGGTTAATTGGATCTTCTTATGTTTATCTCTATCTTATACGTGCATATCTGTTGTACAAAGATTAACTTAACTCCGCTTAAATAAGAGTACGTTTGGAGAATGTTTCCTATGTGCGCAGTAGAAGAGTGCAAGGAGTTTCGTCGGCTTCAATTTATCCTGTTTAGTCATACAGAGAATGAGTAGACCTAATAGAACATTAGGCTGAGCAGAGTACATGGTCGGTTCAATTCGTCAATTATCCTGCTCATCAAATATCTTGGCAAACCGCCAAAGTTTTTTTTGTGCTGACTTATTTGAAGAACTTGACCCTTGAGCAAGTTTTGTTCTAACTTCTTGTTAAACCAATACGACACTCCCTTAACCAGAGAATGGTCCTCCATGGGAGGCTGCTTTTGCTTGGCCCACTTATAAGTGGACGTTGACCCGATGTTAGCCCTCTTACCAATTAAAGATCCACTTATAGACTCTGGTGACCTGATGTGGGCACATGAGGTCTTTTCTTGATTTGGCTGCCGACTCGCCACTGGCATTGCTATTTGGAGTTGCCGCATTTGAAACCTTGGAAGGTGACTAGAACGCAAAGCTCTTGAACCAAAGCTAATGCCTTACTTCTGAGAGGCATGTTCAACGAACTCTACCGACTACCTCTAGAGCAAGGGGTGGGGATCCCCTTCTCGTTCTCGGTTAGTCATGGACACCCTGTTGTCCCATGGTATTAATTTTAGAGCTTCGTAGAGACTTCACCTGATCCCCCCGAAGTGTGTCACGTGACTGTACACTTCTGTCTCACTTAGCTTTTACCTAGTTGCATTATTTGTGCCGACCAGTTAGGTACAATTATGTCACATCCACTCCTTCGACTTGTACAAATTAGTCCTTGTGATTTCCATAAGCCTTTTTGCATCTTTTCTGATAAATATGATTTGTGCAATGACTAAATAATCAAATATCTTTTTAAATCTTATAATTAAAACTGAGCGGAAGGCTTAATCTTCGTTTTTTGCCAAGTTATTATTTATTTTGGGGTCATCCCTATGTACCAAGTGGAAAGCCTAGTGCAGGCAGAGAATTAGGAAACAAATGGCACTTCATGTAGTCATTTGTTGCATATATAATCTGCACATTAATTGACTAGTTAACCTAGCCGAGTGTTGTAGAGTGCAACTACTGTCCATCCATCGCCTTTGAACTTTGAAAAGTCTGGCATCTTATTATATCCCCTTGGCATGTGTTAATACGATCTAGCTAGATATGGCGTGATCTATCTATACATAAAAATATTGTTCGTACTCTCAACTTGAACTAAAGGTCCGCAGACTGCTTGTATTAATTCTATGATCTGATATATATCTTTTTACTTAATTTATAAGATTTTTCATATTCAGAAGTGGTGCCAGATAAGCAATATGCGGAGGTGGTGGCAGCCTAGGATACGTATATATAATGGTTTTCCTGGTATCCTTAATTGTCCCATGCACTTGTACGTACACTTTTTCCTTACCCTTGGTCTTAACCTCCATAACCTTTCTAGTCCTTTTCCATTGAAATCTGGGTGAGAGCCCTTGTTCGGATCCTGAGCTGGTTTTGATTCCCTAATTAATTAAACTATTAAAGACCCATTGCCCCAAAACCAACCCCTCATTCGGACTGTTTGAATATTGATGACCAACTTCCAGTGATCTATGCTTTCAAAAAATTCACTAAAAATTAAAAATATTAAAAATATAATTTTCTTTTTTACGGTATTTAGTGTCTTTAACATCCTCTTAATTGAACTTTGGTTAATTTCATTTCGTATTCTTATACCTTTAGTTTATTCTCATCTAGACAAATAAAAGAACATTAAAGAAAACTACACAAAAAAATATCAAATATTAAATAACATCTATTGTATTTAATAAAAAATAATTCTATCTAAACTCAAGCCCACCCCAACAAAAATAAAAAAACAATAAAATTGATCTCCCGAAAACGAGTCAAAATTAGGTTGAGAATGTTGGAAAAATTGTGTTAGAACATATATTTGATTTGTTCAAAATCATTAAGGAGTGAATGAAAATTTGACTCCTAATTTCCATTTAATATTGATTGAAGAAATTCAACTAGAATTTATTTCTATTAAATTTTATATAATTTTAATGAATTATTTATTAGTATAGAGTCGTGTTTAGTCAATGATATCTATTTAGATGAATAGTTATGTCACTTCTTTTTATGACTATTGAAAATAATCATGAATCCTTCTATATAAAGGTGTCCCCTCTATTTGTTAACAAGGACTTTTTGGGAACTCATGTTAGAGTGTTTTTGGATTGATTTTTCGTTTATTGTTTCGAGTTTTGAGTCTTCATATGAGATAGTACAAGTTCATTATTTGGTTCACTAAGCCCCATTGATTAGAGTGCTATTTCGTTAGAATTCGATCATTTTATCCTGAGAGACAAGCGCCTATTCAAATTGTAAGCACCATAGCGAGGACAAAATTTGTCTTAAGGACATAATGTCTAACACTAGACTTTCTTTTCTATACAATTTTCAAGTTCTATTTTTCTATGATTTCATTATCTTTGATTTCATCGTTTTATATTACGGTAACACAAAAAGTACATATAAGATTAATCTTAAAGCCGGCCAAATATCTCAGTTATTAATTATAGAAAATAAAAATAAAAATTGAGATAGATAAGAGCTTTTACACGAGGGCTCCGGTTCTGCCCAGAAGGTTTTAGGGTCCCCAACAAACAACTACTCGCGAATTATGTGGTTAAATGGATGGAGACAACATACACAAGTAAATCCGAACAACAGATTTTCAAAATCTGGACACTTTTCTTGACCATACAACTAACTCGTTTTCTTAATCCAAAGACCAGAAGCATCCCATGATTTTTCTCCACACCAAGTTGCCCCCTCATTCCTTTCAGGAAATCTGTTACTTTTTATGAGCAACATCAGACAAAGGTTTAAAAGGAGGCTTTTCTCTTCCTTTTTTTTTTGTCGGGCAAAAGGAGGTTGGAACTTTCCATTTGCTAATCCAAAACCAATGCTCAAAAGCCAAACCCACGAGTGAAAATATACAGTAACTTGTGCACACGAGAGGGAAATATTTGGCTTGTGCACATCTTCAGTATATCAGGCTGCAATTTTAAGAGTAGTCTCTGCCCATTTACTGCAAAATTGACGGGGCGCCCCAATCATCCTTTTAAATTTCATAGAGATGTACAGCGGACCGAACTTGTATTTCTAAAAAAAATGACAACCATGGCCTAGATCGAAAAAATACATCAAAAGGCCTCCATTCCTTCAAAGGAGACACAATCTACTATCCATTCTTTGCTTGCAATTGCAATTTGTATGTTTCTAGGGTTTTGGTGCAAGTGCCAAGGAGGGAACGAATAAATTAATTGAAGATCAGATAGAGAGACATAGTATCCTATCAGGGAGATTTTGAGGCAGTGGAACTGCAGTAACGTATCTCTGGGGGAAAGGTCTCTGAGCATTTGCAGCTGTATCGGAAGATGATGAGGTGTCTGCCGCGTCATGTCCCCGGCTATGGAACTTGGCGAAACGATTGATAACAGAAAACTTCTCAATTTCTTGGTTTTCAATTCTCAAATCTAAGATTGATGCTCTCTTGTCCAAACTGCACCATATGAAAGCATTAAAACAAGGAGGACAATATGCCATACAATAACACCAGCAGCAACCAATATAAAGAAAACTCAACAAATTTCTAAAAGGAGACACTATAGTAAGAGGGAAAGCATAGATATTCTAGACATTATAACTTACCAAGGAACACTACCATGATAAGGGATTCACTTTAGATTGCTTTCGAACTTGGTTTTATAAAGGTTATGATCAATTCAAGAGAAAGACTTTGACCCTGGTTTGTTCATGGATATAGGGTGGGGTATGAGGGTGTGGGACTGGATGTTTTGCATACGGGGCCGATGTGTTATTGTTGCGCCCTAGTGATGTGGGTAGTTTGCTTGAAAGTAGTCAGGATACAAAAAGAGGGAACAGACATCTGCCACCAAACCATGATAATATAACTATAACTCATCTTCCCATTCATTGCCAGTAACTATAACTCGTCTCTCTCTCTCTCTCTCTCTCTCTCTCTCTCTCTCTCTCTCTCTCTCTCTCTCTCTCTCTCTCTCTCTCTCCCCTTAAGGTACTAAGAAACAACATGTCAATAAGATGAGTGTAATTGAAATGAAAATGATGAGATGGATATATGGTAAGACTCCGAGATAGAACTAAAAATGGCAACTTCATCTGAATGGCAAAGGTAGCACCGATGAAAGATATGATAAAAAAAAAAATCGTGTGCACATGTATATCGAGATTAGTCAATGAGATAGTTAAGAGGAGTGTATGACTATTGTAAACGGTAGACCAAATTTGACTTTAGAAGTGGTAGTTCAAAACAATTTAAGCTTTTTGGATATTGAGCTCATTGAAAAAACAAATTCATATAGCCAACCCCAATTATTAGAACTTAAAGTTCGGATTGGTTAGAGATAAGGCTTCCATGGTCCCCCTCTACAATTTTAATCCTTCATTCTTCTTATTAAACAGGAAGAAACTGATGAACAAAACGTAAAATACCTAAAGTATACCTTCAAATGTGGGGGTGGGTGAGAGAGAAAAGCCTTAATACTATCCACAGTCTATCTCAACTATTTACCCTTGGCAAGAGAAATCATTGCATCACTTTCTTCATCAAGTACCATAACTTTCTTTATATGACAACCAGAATTTACGGTGAACTTATAATAATATAATTGGAAAACCAACAATACAAACATTAAAACATTGCACCTAGGGATTCCTGTAAAGATTAGCTCAAGTAGAAAAATAATTGTAACAAGGCCAAGTAATAGTCAAGCAACTCACTAGAAAAGGAAAATTCAACATGTTAGAAACCACAAAAGTAATAAATATCAAATAGACCGAATTTAAGATCCGGGGGCTTACCTCATGAACTCATTTTCTAGCTTCCTTGCTCTATCGATTAAGGCTTCCACAACTTTAGAAAGATGCCGGTCGTCAATTCTCTCAGAAAGTTTACACTTATCAGGCAAGCTACTAGACTTATCAACGTCTTCCACAACTTCTGAAAGATTCTGATCACCAATTCTACAAGACATTTTTCACAAAAACATATATACTTACAGATAGGAAAAAGCTGGAATACAAGTATCAAAAAAAATGATCTACCATTGACAAGGACAAACAAATTCCATATCCATATAACTTAAATAGAAAATTCTTACAGGTTTGAGCTGTCAAGAGGCACACAAGAATTGCTTCCAGAGCAAGGGATTAAGCTGCATGCATCCCCTAATGCTCGTCTAGCAACAAAATAAGCCAGAGTCTCGAAGTTTGAACTGGCATCTGCAGAGACAGCTGCTGGAGGAGGGAGAAATAATTGCTGCATTAGCTGTGTTGTCAAGATAAGCCGTCTCTTAGGTCTAAGCATTGGTTGTCCATCTTCAAATATTTCAGGTTCAACTTCCACCTGTCAATTGAAATGAAGCCTTAAAAACAATGAAAACGACACAAGGACTCAAACAGAATATATGACGCACCAAGCCTAAGACCACCAAACCTTGTCAATTAACTGCTTAGCGGCTTTGGCCCAGTCAACTTCTGCCAAGCTGCAAGAAATAACAAACCGATAAAAAAATAACCAATCAAAATATTGTCAGGGCAAAGAATATTGAAAAAAAAGCAAACATTTGTCCCTGAAATAGCAGCATTGATACATATTGTCCAGGAAGATGTTATGGCAACAAGGAAAATTTTAGTATCCATTGAGAAAGCCAAAACATTTCCGTTTCCAAAGAGACCAACACGAATACTAGTGAAATAATAAAATTCCAGTGTTTCCAACAGTAGAAAACAGAATATAATTGAAAACAGCAAAAAACATTGCAACATAGGGAGGAAAAAAAAAGCGTGCCAACACTTGTATCAAATTCGTTTTGCCAATAACTGGAAAAATTAGTTCCATGTTTTACTTACTTTTTATTATTATACCGGTTCTTTTTTATGAGTAAACGAATTGATTTACGAGCTATGTTTGATTGTCACTTACCAGGCTTTTATGCAGTTAGATAAGGTTTAGCTCATGTTTCTAAATTCCTTGTAGTTTCAATTTCCTCGTGTCTCCTTTAGAATGTTTTCAAACCGAAATGTTACTGTTTATATGGTTGCAGAACCAAAACACACTGAAAAAAAATTTTGATCCTTATATTGCGGATAACAATGAAATGGCAAGTGAGAAACGTGGGGGGGGGGGGGGGGGGGTGTAAAATTTAGTACAGCTAAGATAATGACCTTATTTCCAAAAGACTTTTGGAACCCTGCATCACTTCTTTATGCCAAGCAAGAAGCTCTGATGTAGCACTTTTCCGCTTCTTTGGTCTCAAGACAATCACACTCTGATCAGTCACATCCTGAACAAGTGGCCTGCTGGAAGAGAAATGCTCAATCACTTCAGATGTGGGTGTTGACCTTTGCCAGGTCTTGCCCACCTGATTTAAATCAGCAGCACCATTCACTTGCTCTGACGACCGAGATTGAAGCAAATTGCCAGAAGACTTCGCAAATGCGAACCCTTGTTCCACGGTATTTACAGCACCATTTTTTCGCGAAGCATACATTGGCAATATTTGCCCGTTCTTAAATGTTCTAAACTGATTAAACCAGGAAGGCGCCATCTGGGGACTAATCTCGGAATGTTCAGCTTCAACAGATGCTGCACTATAACTATGTGAATCATCAAAATCCTTCCAACCAAGGGGAAGTACATCCTGAGAAGGTCCATTGTTCCCAAGTAGAGAAGCTGCATTTCTATCCCCCAAAAAGGCTAGCGGTATTGAGTCTCCAGATCCCAGCCCACTATCTGCTGTTTTTAATCTCTTCGAGCTCCTATTACTTGGATCCACCTCTGTACACTTCATGGCCTGCACTTGCTGTAGGAAGGAGTAATTTTGATGCGAAGGACTATTCGGCTTCAAGAAACGACCAAAGGCTTCGATATCTCTCTGAGTTGAAGGGGAATTTGAAGGAGAGGAATCAGGCTGATTCTTGCCACCATATTCTTTCCCTTGGGATGCAGTCATCCTTTCAACCAACTCAGTGTTCCCAGAATATACCAGCTGATGGAGGCTTTCCTTTTCAGGTTGACGAACGAAATCTTGCAATTCTGCAGAATTTATACCATACTCGGATGGGCCATTCCCTCCTTTTTGCAAAACTTGATCCTCTTGATCAAGTGGCGTGGGTGCCTTTGATAACATATTATTACTTGACTGAATGGGCTGCAAAATATTTTGAGAAACCTTGTGAGTTTCAGTGATTCCAGTTTGTCCTGGCATTCCAATTCCACTAAGCTTGAATTCTCTCTGAGATGTTTCAAGGGGAAAAGGTAGAGACTGTACTTGAGCTTCAGAAGCCAACCATGTAGGACCTTTTTCACTCATCTCAGGAGGGGTGCGAAACAAACTTTGAGAACTGTTTGTTGGTTCAAAGCCATAAGAAGGTAATGCATGGTTGTGGATCTGCAGGCGTTGTGAGGGAGGTGCAAGTTGTAAACTAAAACCTTGAGAAGAAGAAGACTGATTTTGCCAAAGGGGACTAACAGATCCATCAGAATTCCTGTGTTCCTGGGATTCATCCACCTTGTGAAGAAGTTCAAGCATATTTTGACTGCAGTCAACATTTAGGAACTTTGAAATGCATCATATGCATGCAAGTGACAAAATCAAAACACTATACGGCAAGATAGGGAAAGCTAAACATTGAAAACTAAAACAGACAGTCAAAGTTGGCAAAATAAGAGATACTGCAGGCAGTCAGGGTAATTTCCTGATATACACATCCCCCCATATGGTGTATATACCTAGACACGAACATATGATTTGAGAATCTTAAGAAAACAATACAAGTAAATCAAAAAGATACAGTATTAAGGTAAATGTAGCAAATCCCTCTTAGAAAGTATAACTCAAAGCCTAAACACATGCATCCACTACTATTACTTGTATCCAGCGTCCATGAAATAAAGATGAACTAGGGATCTGAACAAGTATGATAAAAGACATATAAGACATTGCTTTGCCTGCGAAAAATAGTACCATGATACCATCTTAAAGACTGCAAAGGATGTTTCGAGATCCTCAGGTCCTAAAGTTCTATGGGCTAGCCTGGTTCGGCTCCCCCATCATGTGCCAGGATGGTCATTCATCCAGTGGTTGGCTTAGAGGAAGCTTGCTCCAAGAGAGAGGCTTCAATTTTGTGAGTGATTTGAGATGCGACTTGTGTACTCTGTGGCAATGCTAAAGAAACATGTAACACCTGTTCTTTGCTTGTCATTTTTCCTCTCAAGTTTGGCAAGTGATGCTAAGGAACTGTGGCTCTGATAGATCTTCTGGTATTCTGGATGTTGGATGGTGTGGGCTTGCCAGTTTGGTAGAGGTAAGGCCTTGAAAATTTAATCTTCAGACTTCCTTTATCTGCTTCCTTCCACTTATCATGTGGGGCGAAAGGTATGGGAGGATTTGCCAATACAACAGGCTTGAATTGGATGGAGTTCTAGCCAAGATTACTTCTGATGTTAGAGCTTGCATGTCAGTATGACGGCAGATTACAGTTACTGAAGAGAATAAGGCTTTGGCTGAGTTTTGGGGAATTTTGATAGAAGTTTCAGGGCTCGATTGTTTTCCTAGTGACGTCTTAATGTGGTAGTTTTCTAGATTTTGTTGGGGCTATTTCTTTTTTCCCGTTTCTAGGATAGTCCTTGCTCTCAGTGTGTGTGATTTTGGTCTGTGGTATGTACGATTTCAAGGATATGCCTTTGATCTGTTTCTTTATGGTGTTTGGTTCTTAATGAATTAACTTGCCCAAAAAACAACAGTACATCTTAAGATGTACGAATTCTCAAAACCTCCAACCTAAAGCTTACACCAAAGAAGCATTGGGATTTCATAATGTAGAGTGCAATTTCCACCTAAAGAACCTATATCATAAAATAAAAAAACACCAAGCAATGCTTAACCCAAAGTCGTTCTATGTTAATGACTACTTGAAAGTTCTAGACCTTCTCCACAAGGGGCAATACTATTGTATGGGAGCTAGGTCAAAGTTTATTATATCTCCGCCTCTATATGCCTCGCCACAATAATTACACCATCGTTCAGTGTAATACTATCAGATCACTACCCACGTGTGTAACATCAAACATGCGTAAGATGACCCCCAAATGAGATTCATAACTACTCCTTTAAATCATAGAAGATGCTTATTCTATTCGTGTTGATATTTAATAATGGATACAACTCTTATCAAAAAAAAATAATGGATACAACACATGAATTAAATAGAACGCAAATAAATATATAAACGAAGATAAATACACCAAAAGGATAAACAAGATAAATAAAAGATAAATACTATCCTATTTCACACCCCTCAACCGCAATATGTGAGTGCAGAGAGCATCATGAGGTTCCCAAGGAGAAAGCAAAACCAAACAATTGTGCGAGTCTTAGTAAAAAAATCAGCCAAGTGAAGCAAGTAGGTAACAAAAGGTAGATCGACGGTGACAGACTGGAGGTATTGAAGAAATGACAATAAATCCTTTTTCCATAACAGCTAACTGATCCCAATAATTAGTCAATCTCACTATCGAATACTTGAATCGACTTATCCTTTTGAGTAGAACTCCGGATAGACATCTCAAGTTCAAACTCATTAGAAAAATTTAATTCAAAGTACATAGTCCGCAAGTAATCCCATACTTTCTTTGTCGTATCATATTTAGAAAAGTTCATACCAATACTTGGTTCTACGGAATTGTAAAACCAAGTAAGAATTCAAGCATTCTCCATCAAACGTATACAGATAGCTTGTATTTTACCTCCGACATGATAAGTGAGCAAAAATCGAAGTGCAAAAATTAGTGCGGTGCAAGCTTACAAATTTGATAAACACAGAGGTCTCCAGAGGGGCACAGAGGTCCGGCGAGAGTCCAGCGAGGGTCATCAAAGTACGAGAAGGGTCGCCAAAGATAGAAGATGTCGGTAGAGGTCCAAATAGACAAAAAAACAGCTGAAAACTGTGAAAAATAACCCATATCTGGTCAAATAGAGGCTATCTGTGATTTTCGGAGGTCTGGAGAGAATCGTAGGAGTTCCTGGAGTGTCCAGTGAGGGTCGCCGGGAGGTCCGGTGAGTGCTGATGGTGGTCAACGATCAAGAGAGAGACAAACAGAGATTGATTGAGAGAGAGATCAGAGAGCAGAGAGCAAGGAACTAGGGAGATAGAGAAGATCAGAGAGTGGTCGATAGAGATACCAGAGTGATACAGCTATGTCTTCAGCGATGTCCTTCAACAATTGAACAACAGGAAGAGGTCTCCGCAAAAGAGCTATGCATACGATAGAGACGATCAAATGAGGTAGAGATGCGAACCTCGCTCTGATACCATGAGATCAGAGAAGATGCTTATTCCATTTTCAATGATATATTAATAATGGATACAAGACATGGATTAAATCGAACACATAAAATAAAAGATAAAGTACTATCATATAAACGAAGATACATACACCGAAAGGATAAACAAGATAAATACTATCGTATTTCACACTCCTAACTATGTAAATAACTTTTTCCTTGGGTAGGAGTATGCGATATGGTCTAACATGTGTGATTGGACATCCACCCAAAAAATTTATTTAGCATTTTGAGTTTGCAATGTGACAATGCTTAGACTTTTATGTTATCCATAAAATGCTCAGTTGCACCAAGTGAAGGTCATATTACCAACAAAGCAAAAGACGATATCAAGCAACGATAAGATTTTGTCCTGTCCATAAGTTCTTATACATAGGAATCGAATGAAACAAATACTTATATGCATACAAAAACCTGACAGAAGTACCCAAGTACGTGGAACACATCTTCACCACACAAATGAAGATAAAGTACAACACAAAGAAACACCAAAACTTCTACTGTGTCTGTACACAATGACTCCTCCTTAACGAGTGTACGCGAGTTAAGTGCAAAGGAGAGTGAAGATATACCAACACATCTAATGGGCCCAAAACAATAAGCCTTCAAATCTTCATATTAATGTATCAATTCCCCTATGATGTCGAAACAAATGAATTTCATTGCAGTTAAATCAACCAAAAAAAACAGAATTTTACTAATCAACTACCTTGATTCAGTAGCCTTGTTTGGTTCATGTATGCTGACAGATGTTTCCAAGGGAGCAGAAGTATTAGGTGCAAAACCTGGAAGAGTTCCTCTGGAAGGTGTGTCATATACCTCATTTCTTTTTCTTTCTAGATCCTGTGAATGCTATTCCGAACAAAGTAATTTCACATTTTCTAGCTGAAACAAGTACAAGAATACGTTTAAAAAAACAAACAAACAATTTACACTAGCCCAAAATTTACCTTTTCCATTTCAGAGGAAGTTTTGGGGAAATGACCAAAAAAATTGGACTGCCCAAAATACTCCTGATTGCAACCGTTTGATGCGCTAGGAATCTGCAGGGACATGGCCCGTGAATGGGTAGCATGTTCCATTGCATAAGAAGGTTCAACATCTTCATCCAAGTTTCCCACTGGATGGTACTGAAATTTTCCATTACCAGGAGTTCTTTGGCCAGCTTGACCATATAACTTTTCCTTGCATCCAGTGAAATTCCGTGACTCACTTCCATCTGACCAAATACCTTCCCTTATGTCACCAGTTGTAGTGTGCTGACAGAAGGTAGAGCTATGGCTGTCGCTACAATTCTCCTTTCTATCATACTTCTCATCATGCCTTTTAAAAGCACCCTTATCGGAGTAGTTTATGGTTGACTCCAAAACCTGAGGGGTCTTGTTATGATGATGCTGGAATTTTCCTGAATCCGCAGTACCTTTGCTTTTCAGTGAAGAATCAACAGGTTTCCAGTAACTAAGGTGATGACTGTTTGGAAAAAGATGGGTGGTTTCCTGGCTAAACCTTTCACTGCTAGCATACGGTATTGCACCAAGATTATTCAAACTTGAGTCCTCCCTGGAAGACATTGTATGCTCCACTCCAATGCTGGAAACCTGAGCCGAATCAGCTTTCCATAAATGATCACCATGACTAATTTCCTCGTGCATCATTCTCTTATCATCACTAGTATGCACAAGTTGCAATTCCTTGTCATTCTCATGATGTCTTGACAATGCATCATGACTAGCTGTTACGGCCTCACCAACATTGTCAAGGTTGGGTTTATTCTGTTGCTGGCCAGAATACAGGAAGTAACCTTTCTGCTGGTGGGGCCAAGATCCTGTAATACTCTTCACATTCATTTCTGCATCAAAAGAATCAGCAGCATTTCCGTATATCTGAGTCCCTTCGGAAACTGGTCTTTTCAGAGAGCCGCGAGTTAACCATTTACTTCCTTCTTCTGATGACTGCTGAATCGATCTAGGAGTAAAATCCCTCTGCAGCATCTCACTATGTTCATAAGAAAATTTCTTTCCAGAATGCTGAAATCCTGGGAAACCCTGATAGGTATCACTGACATTTGCATCATTAGCGAGGGGAACTGATTCAGAACTGCATACTGTCTGTTGTTTGATAGTGTCTTCATATGCTGAAGGGTGGAGATTTCCAGCCGCAACTTGAGTATTTCGAGAAATCAGACCATTCCATTCTTCGTGGAGTCCAATGTCATTGCTACTAGTTTCTGCGACAGCAGACTGCATCAGAGCACTCCAACTCCCACTTTGTAAAGTAGGAAACCCATCCGAAAGCCCTGTACCATCCAACATAAAACCTCCAACCCCCATGTTCGCAGCGCTTCCAAATGCATCCCATATATTGTCATCCCCAAACAAAATCTTCTCTTCAGTCGGATCTAGGGCAGCCACATTATGTGAAGAAGAAACCAGGTTTCCTGTTTTTCCCTGCATTGTTTCCAAATTCATCCCACCATCTAGACCTTGACCAGAAGCGTGGCTGAATAAATTTTCCCCATGAAATACCTGTCTTGAAACCGAAGACCCATCCTGCATATTAACTGGATCTGAGAAACCAGTGAATTCATTACTTGGAAAAGAATTGCTGTACATTGTCATCTGCCGCATCGCAGACTTATCTGGCGGGACATGAGAATATTGGTGTGAGCTGGCCCTTGGAGTGGAACCGGGAACCTCATATAGAGATTGATCAGCCTGTTGTTGAGGAACCAAACCCATTAAGCCCAGTGCCTGACCTCGTTCAGTGGGGAATCTGTATCCATTAACTGGCTGAGGGGCCCAAGGATAATTTGATGCTTCAGTAGTGGGGGTGATGGGAGTGCCGCTTACTAGAGTAGGTGAATGGCTGCCAGATGTCTGTTCTGTGATGGAGGGAATCTGGTTCAGTGACATCTGTCTTAATGCTTCTAGTTGTTGAATCTGTTCCTGCCTCTGAAGCTCTTGCCTTTTCTTCAACATGCCCTGTTCTTGCAGTAGCTTCCGGTGAGTAAACACAGACTGATGTGGTGGCAAAGATTGCATAATGCCACCTTTTTGTCTGCTTATCTGTTGCTGACTTTCAAAAAAATCAAAATTAACGGGAGATTCACATGATTCCAACCAACTAAAGCTGTATGATTTTCAGGATCACTCCCTTGTTTTGATTCATAAATAGATAAGCCTCTTGACGTTATATTACGACAGTGAGATCCTAAATCCATTCCCAAAAAGTTTGATCCATTCTGTATCGTCTGTAAAATCTGGTGTCCATGAACATAGCCATTCAAGTTTGAATTTTGACTTTGAGGCTTACTTTTTGCAAGCTCCGGCCTCACCGCTGATTGAGCAAACTTTAATCCATGAGACACTGGAACAGAATGATTGCTATATCCTCTCTCAACATCTGTTTATGCCCAATTAAATTGTGACTGTGTATGAGAAGTACAGAATTCCTTTTTAACCAATTGAAGAATTACAGATAACTTAACCAAAAACAATAGACAATAGTCCAGCTTCCATGAGATGACTTATCAAAGCGTTACAAAGTATTAGTAACTAGTCAGATAGAAAGCAAACTACTAATAAGAAATACCTGATTGCCCTATATTATAAGTTTTTGAATTCAAATTTGGTAATCCAACATGTGTATTGCTTCCAGCCCAAAGATTGTTACTCCCCGGCCAACTTCCGTCAACAACTTGTGCTTGATGCTGGCCGTGGGACAAGTTGTCTTGAGCAAAGAAACTGTGGACCCGGTCTCCAACATCGTTGCCAGGCACAGATAATTCAACACGCGGCTGCTGAACTTAGCAGATGAACAAAGTCAGCATATCATCACTTGAATTGGACATCCTATTAATTGAGGCTCCAACAGCAATAAATTTCAAGATAAATGTATCATCAATGAAAGCAAACTTCTTTATGGATGATTAAGCGTCACTCCAACCAAATTCCCAACCTCAAAACCTCAATCTACATGATGTGAAAGCGAAACTAAGATGGTTAGTTAAACAATGCAAAAATGGAACTATTATGGGCAAGAAATTGTGACAATAGACTCAAGATGCTTCAAGCATTAGAGGAACTTAGTAGACCTTTCCTTGATCTTTCCAGAAATAATGGGTTAATAAATTGAAATGAGTAAC
Organism: Arctostaphylos glauca; assembly: GCA_019985065.2. Classification (NCBI taxonomy): domain Eukaryota; kingdom Viridiplantae; phylum Streptophyta; class Magnoliopsida; order Ericales; family Ericaceae; genus Arctostaphylos; species Arctostaphylos glauca. The sequence continues at coordinate 16,095,066 of JAHSPW020000003.1, forward strand.
CAAGCACTTGGGGTGCATGAGTCCTATGGTGCAGATTGTTTTGTCAATAAGACAAACCCCATAGTCTAATATTAATAAATAATTGCTACATTCTATTATACAGTTATACTCATTCTCGGATCAAGCTATTTTCATTACTCAACTTGAATGGAACTTCCAAACCAAATAAAGGCGAGGAAAAATGGAAAAGGAAGAAAATATGTCTATGAATGAAAGCAAAACAAATGGTTCAGATAATGTGTTGAAATCCTCTCAAAAAAATTTATCCACAAGCACTGCAACCTCACAAAAATCTGTACTTAAAAAATGTCAAAAATGTCTCATTCCTTTCAACCGAGAGGCTCAGCCTATAAAGGATAAAAAAGTAGTAAATTCCATAATTTTAGAGACCTTGTACTCAGTCCCCCTTTTGACTAACCACCTCTACCCCTTGAGAAAAGTAATTCCCAAAAAAAAATATTTATGCAAATTAATGCCGTAAAAGCAGTCACAAGTGCAAATTATCAATAAGGCAGTTCTACTGGCATTAGATTCCTGGATAACATATGAGTAACCTACCTTCACCAAACCAAAGACACTAGCATCAAAGTCATGAATTAGCACAGATAAGTAAAATTCAAATCATAGAAAAAAAAAGAAGTCAAAGTGAAATGAAATGCACTCTTGCTCCTCAATGAATAGGCACAAAACCAACCAATGCAACCATGTATGGGGCCCTGAGTCATTCAACTGCAAAGTACTATCAAATCTAAGGCAATAGATAGATAGATATAGATATATCTATATTTATGTAGAGAGGGAGAGTACGAAAAACTGACAATTAAAGCATAATAACCCAATTTATACCAATCAGAAAACGCAACCCGACTAATACAAGCTGTGATACGACCCTGCCAAACGAAACACACACAAACCCTAGGAAAAATTCGATCTTTCCATACAAATGGTGGGTAGACACAGAAAATTAGGGTTTGTTAGTACTGAGAAAGAGGCATGAACTTACACATGTTGGAGGTCCACCAGCGAAGTTTCGAATGAAACCGTTCAGCGAGTTCGTCGATTTCTAGGGTTTGAATCGGCGAGGAAATGGATGTCTCGGGAGCTCAGATAGAGAGAGATAGAAAGGGGGGGGGGGGTTGGGGTTGCTGCAGAGAGATAAAAAGTGAAAAAATAGTGCGAAATTTTCAACGAACTGTGGACCGAGATTAGGCTCGGTCTAAAGCTGAGGTTTGCAACCGAGGCGGTTCATTCGAAATTCAGAGCTAAGGCTTCAGGGACTTCGTCGCGAGATGTACGTTTTGGGCTTGTTCAAAGGGATTCAGGGAGGCTGTAGCGCTTTCCTATAGTTCATGAATAGTGCGTGTAAAACGACGTAGTTTTGCCTATTTTACCATTGAAACTACATCATTTTGATTTCATACATTTTAAAAATAATTTGAGTGATAAGTTAAAATGATGTAGTTTTTAGAGCAAAATGTACAATACTAAGTCGTTTTGTCCGCACTACACGTGCACTACAGAAAAGTGCACTACGGCTCTTCCAAATCCTGTTCAAAGATGGCGTGTGAGAACGTAGACGAGAGCAGGAAACGATGGTAGTGAAGACCAATCATAATTTCCCACGAAATACTTTGTGGTGAACACATTTTTTTGTCAAAAATGCTTACACACCCATTTTACACACTGCCTCATTTTGGGTGGGGACCAACTGACCCAAAAAATTCTTTCCCGCGTTGTCTCCCCCATCCACAGTCGTATTCCCTATTCCCACCCCCCAAACCAGTCGACTCCATCTCATCGAATCCTCGACCTCCACCATTGAGCACCACCACCGGCAACCACCACTCCTCTAGCCCTCCACCGCGGACAAGACCCCTCCACAAAGGTCTCTTACTCTCTCTCTCTCTCTGTACCTCTGCTCTAATCCTTCTATTTTAAACCTTAATTGAAAAACTAAGATTTGAAATTTTGGTGTAAAAAAGTAATGTATTTTCTTTTCTCTTCAAATCGATTATGTTCAACTCCTCTTCGAACCGTAACAAAAAAGCTTGTAGTTATTTAAAAATTTTAATTTAAAAAAAATTGTCCACAAATTTTATCTCGAATATAGTCTTCTGATGATGTATGAAGTAACTGAAATGTTCAATGCCAAGTAAACTGTTGTGGATTACAAAAAATGTTCAATGCTAATTTTATCACCATATGTTCGACAAAATGCATCAATGAAGGATTTGCTTTGTTTCTAAACTGTTGTGCTATTAAATTTATTTTCAAACCAGTAGATGATGTCAACAAACACAACCCCTGCACACACCTAGGAGCACCCCTTCCTGCATATCCATACATTGCCCCGAGGGATAAGAAACTCATTTTTGTTGTAGCTAGAAAGCGGAATTCCCTCAGAACATAGAGTGCGGAGAAGAAGAATAGGTATGGAGTGGAGACTGTCGAGACGAAGAAGGGGTATGGAGTGTCCTTCAAATAATGAGTGTGATGAAATAGTAACTACCTTGCAAGATGGGAATGATGCAATAGAAAATTGTGAAGATCGAGTTGAAGAACCAAAGGAGGGAATGACATTCGACACGTCGAAGGAAGCTTATTTGTATTACTCAAGATATGGTAAAGAAAGAGAATTTGCTATGGCAAAAAGAACATCAAGGAAGGGAAGTGATGGAAATTTGAAGAATGTAACTCTTTCATGTAGTCGCGCTGGAAAGGCAAGGGCAAAATCAAGTAACCCGGTTAAAGGATGACCACAATCTAAAATTAATTGTCCAGCTCACGTTATTATTCGTATGCATTCATATAAAAAGTGGAGGTTAACCCGGGTTGCTTTGGAGCACAATCATGGTCAAAGTCCAGGAAAGGCAAGGTATTTCAAGAGCAACAGAGTATTAGATGAACACGTAAAAAGAAAGCTTGAATTGAATGGTAAAGCTGGGATCAGAATGCACAAAACTTATAACTCGTTTCAGATTGAGGCTGGAGGACCTGATATGCTTTCATATCTTGAGAAGGATTGCCGAAATTACGTAGACAAACTTCAACGTTTACGACTTGTGGCAGGAGATGCTGAAGCGATGCATAGTTACTTTATGAGGATGAAAGCCGACAATTCTGACCTTTTTTTTTTTTTGCAATGAATTTGAATGAAAAGGGTCGATTAAGAAATGTATTTTGGGCGGATGCAAGGAGTATGACAGCTTGTAAGGAGTTCGGTGATATTGTGACATTTGACACAATGTACGTACTAAACAAGTATGACATACCTTTTGCTCCATTTGTTGGAGTGAATTATCATGGCCAGTCAATTTTATTGGCATGTGGACTCATCTCTCATGAAAACACAGAGTCATTTTCATGGTTATTTCAAACTTGGATAACATGCATGTGGGTTGTGCTCCAAAAGCAATGATTACCAATCAATGTATGGCCATGAAGAATAGTATAGAAAATGTATTCTCTAACACCCGACATCGGTGGTGCATATGGCATATTATGAAAAAGATGCTAGAAAAGTTGAGGATACAATGCCTATGAAAAAAATAGTTAGTGTATGCGTAAGGCAGTTTATGATTCACTTATAATAGAACAATTTGAGGATGCTTGGGGTGTGTTCATCAAAATGTATAAGTTTCAAAGTAACACGTGGTTGGAAGGGTTGTACTTGGAGAGGAAACGGTGGATGCCTGCTTATGTAAAAGATGTATTTTGGGCAGGAATGTCCTTCACACAAAGAAATTAGAGTATGAATGCATATTTTGATGGTTACGTTCATTCGAAGACGACCTTGAAACAGTTTGTTGAGCAATATGAAAATGCATTGGCAAACAACGTAGAAAGTGAAAAACAAGAAAATGTTAAAAGTTGGAGCACTTACATCCCGTTGATAACTGAAAATGAGTTAGAGAAACAATTTCAAAATGTTTACACAAATAAGAAGATTGTAGAGTTTCATGCACAATTTATCGCGAAACTTGAGTGTTTATGTTCAATTAAAAAAGAAGGTAATGTTTCCGAATATAAGGTAAAACAATAAGTTACATTTGGAGAAGGAGAATAGAGAAAGAGAAAGCAAGTGTCATTTACTGTTGATTTTAATAGTGAAACCAATGAAACACATTGTAATTGTCGGTTGTTTGAGTGTAGAGGCATGGTGTGTACACATCAACTGATGGTTTGGCATGAAAGGAGAATTGAAAGAGTGCCTGAAAAGTATGTGTTGAGAAGATGGTCCAAAAATGTGAAAATGGTCCACATTAAAATTTGAATAAATTACGATAAGTCGTCAACGTCAATTAAAGTGTGCCAGCATGAGAACATGAGCAAACTCTTTGATGAGGTTGCTGATTTAGCGGAAGTTTCTGAAGAGAAGTATGATATGGTGATGACACAGTTATGCAAGTTAAAACAAGAGTTGATGGAAACTTCTGTTATTTGTGAAAGTAATGTGGTTTCCAATACTCGTAATAATTCGTTTTCACTTGAAGATGGGGTTCCACCTTCCCAACAGAGCGCAAACTTACTTGACCCAGAAAGTTTTGTGACGAAAAAAGAGACCGCCTTGCAAAAGGAAGTAAGGTGTTGTAAAAAAGTTGTGAAGAAGAAAAAGGAAACCAAAAAAAAAAAAAGACATTATTGAAGGAAGATGTTAAGGTATAAGTTCTTCTTTAGTTGTTGCTTTCTAGTTCATATGAATATATAGACTTTATCAATGAATGTGTGATAGTTAATTTCTTTGCTAATTTCAGGTGGTCGATGACATTCCGGTTGGCAATGGGTTTGGAACACATGAGACTGTTATAAATATGAGTGTAAGAAGAAAAAAATTATTGCACAATGTCATATTTCGTGTTTCATGTTAAAGTTTTTCATAATTTTCTTTTTTCTTGTTGGCAGAGTCAGGTTTCCTATACGGGGCAACAAATGTGGCCAAACATGATGCCATGTCATTACATGCCACCAAATATGACTCAAGGTGGAAGTGTCTTCCCATTTTCTCCAACTTTATATCTAACCGGAGTAAATTTAACCAATTTATGCCTTCTTTTCCAAGTTCACAAAGCTTATTTAATGGTCAAGTTTGGAGAGGAGGACAATCTACTTTTATGGATAGTCAAGTTGGGGGAGGAGGACAATCAAGGTTTTGGGAAGATCAAGGTCAACATAGGGGAAGATCGCAACCAAAGTTACTGGAAACTCAAGGGCAAGGAAGTGGAGGATAAAGTTTTACGGAAATGATGAATGCAACGGATAATGGTGAAGAGTAATTTTACGCGAATATGTAATTTTTTTTGGGTCATGACATTGATGAATTTTTTTAAATTGGCATGGATATAAGCCAATGATTTGTTTGAATTTGTTTGAGTTGTGAGACAATGATTTGTTCCCTTTTCACTTTTAATTTGGATTGACATGGGTATGAGTTTGTTTGAGTTACTAGCATGTCGAACTTGTTTGTTTTCCTTTTGAATTACATGCGTTTTATTGGATTAGGAATTTGAATGTGTCCTGTGTCTGTATCTGACTTCCAATATTTTAAAAAAATTTGGCATAATTTCCTTACTTTATGGCCTAACCCGACGCCTCGCATCTCAAACCAACAGCATGAGTTTGTGAGTTTGTTTGAGTTACTAGCATGTCGAACTTATTTACTTCCCTTTTGAGTTACATGCGTTTTATTGGATTAGGAATTTGAATATGTCCTGTGTCTTGTGTCTGTATCTGACTTCCAATATTTTTAAAAAATTGGCATAGTTTCCTTACTTTATGGCCTAACCCGACGCCTAGCATCTCAAACTAGCAGCATGAGTTTGTGAGTTTGTTTGAGTTACTAGCATGTCGAACATGTTTACTTCCCTTTTGAGTTACATGTGTTTTATTGGATTAGGAATTTGAATGTGTTTTGTGCATGTATTTGACTTCTAATATTTTAAAAAAATTTGGCATGATTTCTTTACTTTATGACCTAACCCGATGCCTACCATCTCAAACTAACGGCATGAGTTTGTGAGTTTATTTGAGTTATTAGCATGTCGAACTTATTTACTTCCCTTTTGAGTTACATGTGTTTTATTGAATTAGGAATTTGAATGTGTCTTGTGTCTGTATCTGACTTCCAATATTTAAAAAAAATTTGGCATGGTTTCCTTACTTTAGGATAAGGAATTTGAATGTGTCCTGTGTCTGTATCTGACTTCCAATATTTTAAAAAAATTTGGCATGGTTTCCTTACTTTATGGGCCTAACCCGACGACTAGCGTCTCAAACTAATGGCAACAATCCACCAAAACAAACAAAAACGTACAAATCTACTGACCAATAACAATGTATTATCATTGAGTTACAACAATGTCATTACATTCTATATTCACATTAAATTACATTCTCATTGAAATCTATTCTCTCATTTACATTAAGTTACATTCTAATTGGGTTACAATAACACAATGCATGCGGCTTCGAGAGTGTCAGCATCTTGAAATTTGAAAATGTCAGCAGCTTGTTAATGGCAGCAGTTGGCAGCAACTTGTTTCCTAAAGCAGCAGCTTGAGATTTGAAAATGGTAGCAACTTGTTAATGGCAGCAGTTTGCAGCAGCTTCTTAATGGCAGCAGTTTGCAGCAGCTTGTTTCTTAGAGTAGCAGCTTGAGATTTGAAAACGACAACAACTTGTTAACCCCAGTTCTTTCCCTAACATAATAAGGCAGTGAAAATTCTGCAAATGGAACAAATAAAAGAACCATCACAATTGTAACGATAGACAGAATTACTTTTCCAAACGTGTAACTGTAACAACCACAGAATCTAAAGGAGGATACCTGACTTAGTCTGGTGAAATAACAGCAGAAAGCTAAAGAACTTTAATATGTTAGGTCTAAATGGAGCAGATGTGACGTTAAAGAGCACCATCACATCTGTAATGATAGACAGAATTGCTTTTCTAAACATGTAACTGTATCAACCACAAAATCTAAAGGAGGATACCTGACTTAGTCTGGTGATATTAGCTCATTATGATGGATGCAAAGCAAAAAAATAAGATCCATAAGTGACCTGCTCCAGTTCATTCCGTAAGAAGTATAGATATCTCCAAGTTCTAAAGAACTAATGAGCTGCTAAGTCTGTGATACTAACTGTATCAAACACAGAATTTAGAGGAGGGCACCTGACTTAGTCTGGTGATATTAGCTCATTATGATATGAAGGTGGATTTGACAAGCTCTTTGAAAGAAGAGGCAGATAAAGGATAATGGCAACAGCCATCTATGGTTGAAACAAGGAGTGTACAACAAAACTGATAAGGAAAAAAAGTAACTTCTATTGAGTGAATTTAAATGCTCGTAAGGACCCGGAAAATTGTGAACTTCTTATAAATAAAATAAATAAATTAAATTTATATTTTGGGTTATTCGATCGAATGGTTAACATGTGTTTCGCAATTTTAGTTATAAGACCTGAGTCCGGAGGCTTTGGTTTTATTTCGCGCGCGTTACGTACGTAGTATTTTACGTGGGAGCCCATGGGGGGCCTTAAAATCAGATTTTGGGGAATAAGGGAAGGGAAGAACACATCTCTCTCTCTCTCTCTCTCTCTCTCTCTCTCTCTCTCCACCATATCTCTACCTTCTCTCTACCACCACCATCAAACCACCTCGTCATTTTCGAATTCCTTCAGGATAGAGGAAGTTTGGATCGTGCTTGATGTGGAATCGAAAACGGATCGCGATTTGGAGTTCAGGAAGAAAAGATCCGAAGCTTGGAACCTAGGGCTTCTACCTCTTCGCCAAATCTTTTGATTCAAAGCTTGAGGTAGGGATGTCTCACCCTTATTATGTGTTTATTCATGCTATTGGTAGTTGAATTCGTGTTTAGATTGGGTATTATTGCGTTTTTGATCACTAGAGACCGACTAAGTCGCTCGAGCGACTTTGGCGTCGCTCGAGCAACCTTGCTTTTTGGGAAGTCGCTCCAGCGACTTGTCCAGCGACCATCCAGCGACCTCCACTGATTTTTGGCGCGTCTAGTGACTTTTTAGCCGCTCCAGCGACTTGTCGGGCGACTTTTACTGATGGTTTTCACCCTAATTTGAGATTCATGGACGTTTAAGAATATTTTCACTCATACATGTGGTATGTGGGATGTGTGACACAAGCGAGATCTTAATGTAGTAATAAATTTCATAGGGCTCGATGACGTTGAATTGTGATTGGCATGATATGTGAATGGCCGGTAAAGGGTCAAACTATGAATTTGTATTGCATTGACATGATGCGATTTCTAGCCTCCGACGGGAGTTGTTCTAGTTATGTGATGTCTAGCCTCCGACGGGAGATGTGCTAGTTATATAAATGGTCTAGCCTCCGATGGGAGATGTGCTAGTATGTTTCAATAATGTAGCCACCAACGGGTGATGTGCTAGTTGGAACATGATATCTGAGTCGATATGAGAACCGCGAATTGATCAAAACGGTTGACATATAGTATTGCATTCTAGCCTAATGGATTAATTGTCATCCACATGTTATTATGAACTGTTCATGAAGCATGCCATATCATTCATATTCATATAATATTGGCTTAGATATCTCTACTGGACTTTTAGCTCACCCCTTCATTCTTTCAGGTACAGATCCGGAGGCTTGACATGAATTGTATGGATGCATGGTGGTGCATGTTTTGTGAAGACTTTCATATTAGGAGTTACATAGCATCTTTAGAACTATTTTTGAAAGATGTAAACTAACTCCTCTTTTGTTCCTTCTTTTGTAATTGAAAGCAAATGGTATTGTACTTGTTTAAAACTTATATTTTAGGGTGACAGGCTGGGAGTGCCACCAAGAATTTTAATATTTGAAATACTTTATCAATGGTGGATTATGGGAACTATGTTTTGAGAAATTGTGAGGTTTTAAAATGATAAATGGAGTTATGCCATGTGTTTGAAAACGAGGGCATGACACCTGACATTAGGGAATCCCCGACACACTGACTCAGAGTATGTAGGCCAAAAATGGCATTAGTCATAGAAATTTTCAAGGCAGAAACCATCTTATGTCAAGCAATTTTTCGAACATTCAAACTAATGGAGGTAAAATTTCATCAGAATGTCATATTTTCTTCTAGCTGGTAAAATAAAGATTTGAAATAATAACTAAGTATAACTCCTTTGCAATGCTCAGAGAGAAAGAGAAAAGCAAAAAGAAGGGGGCTCTGTCCATCATTATTCCAACCATCTTGTTAACTTGTTCTCAATTTTTCTTCTAGTTCATCAATGGCCCAAATCATAAGACAATCACAATTTTATACTAACATTGAAGATAAAATGAGATACATATATCCCTGGTATTTGCTTGACAAAAAAAATTGAAAACCAGAAGTAAAGTGAAGAAGTTTTAGTTGGAAATTCTTAAAACTAAGTACATTAGGACCTAAAAAGAAAAAAAGAGCTAGGTAGCCAAGTAGATCCTTGTGTAAGCCGCCTCGCCTAACTGTGTTTTCTTTAGGGTATTTGATTAGTGTCGAGAAATATATTTTCTGTGTATTCTTCTCCTAAGAGGAGGCACAATATATATAGAACAATGTACAGAGTGAATCCCTAATTTATCTATAACTGAATCCCTAAATAGGTTCTATTATTCTATATCCCTAATTTATCTCTAACTGAATCACTAAATAGGCTTTTAATTATATGCTTACTATTTACATAGTCAATACTGCCCCTCAAGCTGGAGAGTATATATCATGAACACCCAGCTTGTGACAAATAGAATCGATGGCGACTTTGGGAAGAGCTTTGGTGAAGATATCCGCGAGTTGAGAAGCAGAAGGAACAAAGGGAGTTGTAATTTCCTTTGACTCCACTTTCGTTCGAACAAAATGACAGTCAACCTCGATATGTTTGGTTCGCTCATGAAACACTGGATTATTAGCTATATGAATAGCAGCCAGATTGTCACAGTAGAGCGGAGTTGGATCATGAACTGGAAATCCAAATTCTTGAAGTAGTGTGCGTAACCAGGTCAACTCACAAGCGGTATGAGCCATTGCTCGATATTCTGCCTCAGCACTTGAACGTGCCACGACTGATTGCTTCTTACTTTTCCATGTTACAAGATTGTCCCCTATAAAGGTGCAATAGCCAGTGGTTGAACGACGGTCTGCAGGGGATCCTGCCCAGTCAGCGTCAGTGTATCCTTCAATCCGGAGATGTCCAGAGGATTTATATAGAAGCCCTCGACCAAGAGCATTTTTGAGATACTTTAATATACGAATGACTGCTTCCATGTGAGGAGCTCGAGGATGAGTCATAAACTGACTAACAATGCTGACTGCATAAGATATATCCGGCCGAGTAATAGTAAGATAAATGAGTTTACCCACTAACCTCCGATACATCTCTGGGTCGTTAATTAATTCACCATCATCAGGCATTAGTTTGAGATTAGTTTCCATAGGAGTGGCCACAGGTTTAGAACCAAGGTACCCTGTGTCTTTTAGAAGATCAAGAGTGTACTTCCTCTGGGATAGACTGATACCTGCTTTAGACCGTGCAACTTCAATTCCAAGAAAGTACCGGAGTTTACCTAGATCTTTGGTGAGAAAACTAGAACAAAGATGACTGATCAAAGTCTGGATTGCATGACTATCACTTCCAGTAATTACAATATCATCCACATATACAACTAGAATCACAATGCCTTTGATGGTGCGGTTGAAGAAGACAGAGTGATCAACCTGACTGCGAGTCATACCATGAGAGATAATCGTATTGCTAAATTTATCAAACCAAGCTCTGGGAGACTGTTTGAGTCCATAGATAGATTTGTGAAGATATGACACACAGACTCCCCCTTGGACTCAAAACCGGGTGGTTGAGCCATATAAACAGTTTCAGATAAATCCCCATGTAAAAAGGCATTTTTAACATCAAGCTGATGAAGGGGCCAAGCAAGATTGGCCGCAAGCGAAATAATAATGCGAATGGAGTTGAGTTTGGCAACAGGGGAAAATGTCTCGGTGTAATCAAGGCCATAGGTTTGAGTGAAACCTTTGGCCACAAGGCGAGCTTGGAGATGCTCAACAGTGCCATCAGGATTGTGTTTGACGATGAAAACCCAATGGCAACGAACAATATGGGCCCCAGAAGGCGGGGGCACAAGAGTCCACGTATGATTCATGTCCAAAGCACGCATCTCTTCTTGCATGGCAGAGTACCATCCAGGATGAGAAAGAGCATCCTGGTAAGACTTGGGAACAACAACCGAGGAAAGAGACACAGAAAAAGCGCGGAATGAAGGAGATAAATGGTCATAAGAGACGAAGTGAGAAAGAGGGTGAGAAGTGCAAGTACGCGTACCTTTGCGGACAGCGATGGGAAGATCAAGAGTGGGGTCTTGTGACGGTGGATCTGCAGACGGTGAGGAAGACGACGGGGGAGAATGAGAAGTGGCCTCAGGAGAGATTGGCATAGGTGGATGGTGTTGGCGCTGAACATAGACCCGAGTAACTAGCGGGTGAGCTGGAGGGAGTGCAGGAATATCGGAAACAGTAGTTTCAGGATCATCAACGGGGTGATCGGGTCTGGAGAGAAGTGGATCCTGTAAGTTGTGGCCTTCTGCAGAATAGTAGGGCACATCTTCAAAGAACGTGACATCAGCACTAACAAAGTGCTTGTGTAACGAAGGACTATAGCACCGGTAGCCTTTTTGAGTACGAGAGTAGCCAAGGAAGATACACTTATGAGAAAGGGGGATCCAATTTATCACGACCGGGTTGTAAATTATGGACAAATGAAATACACCCAAACAGTCGAGGAGGGAGAGGAAATGGTTCAATTCCAGGGAACATAACCTGGAAAGGAGATTTGCCGTGCAAAACCCGAGATGGCGTGCGGTTTAAGAGAAAACTGGCAGTAAGAACAGCATCCCCCCAGAAAGTTTTAGGAACATGCATGTGTAGCATAAGAGCCCGAGCAATAGCAATAATGGGGCCATTCTTGCGTTCAGCAACCCCATTTTGTTGAGGAGTAGTGACACATGAGGTTTGATGAATGATGCCACGAGAATCAAGGAATTGTGTAAAGGGTTTAGAGGTGTATTCCTGGGCATTATCACTACGGAGAACAAGTAATCGGGCATTAAATTGATTGGTGACTTCAGCATAAAAAGACTGAAAGACGGTAAATAACTGAGAGCGATCTCTAAGCACATATACCCAAGTCAACCGAGAGAAATGATCAATAAACGTGACAAAATATCGAGCACCACATAAACCAGTAGTTCGAGACGGTCCCCAAATATCAGAATGAACAAGAGCAAAAGGTTCCAAACTAGATAGTTCAGTGCGTGAAGGAAAAGAAACTCTACGATGTTTACTGATACGAACCAAGTCAACCCGTGACAATAACCCGATATCAAATATGATTTCATAAACGAAAAGAATTACCAAATTTGTATGGAACCGCGACCCGTTGCTTAGCGAAGCAAGAACCTTGGTATGATGAAGACGCCACAAACGGGGATGTGAGATCCGTTTGATAAGTCGGATGAACGCCACAAGGAATCCCTTGATAAGTTCGAAAAAGTCTCTTCAAGAACTCAAGAAGAACACTCCAAAGTTTATTCCATCATTAATTGTCCTCTTCAAATTCGGCCTCATAATCCTTATATAATGAGAAGCCCAAAAGAAATAAGCCCAAAAGAAATCCTAAACACACTAGGAAAACCCTAATACGTAGAAAAAATCCTAAAAACGCAACATAACACTTCGGTAGCGCTACACCCTTTTTGGGGGAGCGCTACCCAGTCTACTGGACTGATTCTTGCTCCACTTTGATGCACATGACCAGCCTTTGTTCACCTTCGGCCATAGTGAACCCTTCACCTTGTTGTAGAATTCTTCGAGTAAAATTGTTCAGCGCCTCCTTGAACCTTCTTGCTCTCGCCCTCGTTACTGGCCCAATCGGAATGTGCATTGGATCATTGGTAGGATTGCTGGTTGTAGCCTTGATGTCCACATCATTCCCCCCCTCTTGAAAAGGATTTGTCCTCAAATCGTCACCTACATCAAAAGGACTCAAATCAGTAACATTGAAAGTAGCACTAACATTGTACTCACCAGGCAAGTCAAGCTTGTAGGCGTTGTCGTTGATCCGTTCCAACACTTGGAAAGGTCCGTCTCCACGAGGCAGCAATTTAGAATGCCTCTGTGTTGGAAACCGCTCCTTGCGCATGTGCAACCATACCCAATCTCCGGGCTCAAAAATCAGCTTGTGACGACCCTTGTTAGCTTGCTTGATGTATTGCTCAGTTCGTCTCTCAATGTTGAACCTTGCCTTTTCATGCAGCTGCTTTACAAATTCAGCCTTCTTCTTGCCATCTAAATTCACATGCTCAGACATTGGTAAAGGCGATAAATCCAAAGGAGTTAAAGGATTAAAACCATAAACAATTTCAAATGGTGAAAACTTTGTAGCAGAATGAATGGTACGGTTATAAGCAAACTCAACATGAGGCAAACAATCCTCCCAAGTCTTGATGTTCTTACTAATGATAGCCCTCAACAAGGTAGATAAAGTCCTATTGACTACTTCCGTTTGACCATCAGTTTGAGGGTGACAAGTAGTAGAAAACAAAAGTTTCGTTCCTAGCTTTCCCCATAAGGTCTTCCAAAAGTAACTTAAGAACTTAGCATCCCGGTCCGACACTATTGTCCTAGGCAAACCATGAAGTCTAACAATCTCCCGAAAGAACAAGTCTGCAATATAAGAAGCATCATCAGTCTTATGACAAGGGATAAAATGTGCCATCTTAGAAAACCTGTCAACCACCACAAAAATTGAATCCCTCCCACGCTTACTCCTAGGTAAACCCAAAACAAAGTCCATAGAAATATCAATCCAAGGTGAACTAGGAATAGGTAGGGGCGTATAAAGACCATTTGGTTGAACCCGCGACTTAGCCTGCCTACAAGTGATACACCTACCACAAATTCGCTCAACGTCCCTTTTCATGTGTGGCCAATAGAAATGCTCTTGCAAAATGGCTAAGGTCTTGGCGACCCCAAAATATCCCATTAACCCTCCACCATGGGACTCTCGCACAAGTAAATCTCTAATCGAACCACTCGGAACACACAATTTATTCTCCCTAAACAAGAAACCATCATGCCTATAAAACTTTCCTTCAGCAAATTTTTCACAAGCACCATACACCTCACAAAAATCGTGGTCATCATGATAAAGTTCCTTAATATGCTCAAAACCCAGAAATTTAGCATCAAGAGTAGAGATTAAGGTATACCTGCGTGAAAGTGCATCCGCAACCACGTTTTCCTTACCTTGCTTGTATCGAATGACATAGGGAAATGTCTCAATGAACTCAACCCACCGTGCATGCCTCTTGTTTAGCTTGGGTTGGCCTTTCAAATGCTTCAAGGATTCATGATTCGTTCGAATCACGAACTCCTTCGGCCACAAGTAATGCTGCCATGCCTCTAAGGCCCGAACCAAAGCGTACAATTCCTTGTCATACGTGGAATAGTTGAGTGCAGCCCCACTCAACTTCTCGCTAAAATACGCAAGTGGTCTTCCGTCCTGCATAAGTACAGCGCCTATACCAACACCAGAAGCATCACATTCAATCTCAAACGTTTTAGAAAAATCAGGTAAAGCAAGTAAAGGAGCATGAGTAAGCTTATGCTTAAGGAGCTGAAAAGCTTTCTCCTGTTCTTCACCCCAATTGAACGCGACGTTCTTCTTGATAACCTCGGTGAGTGGTGCAGCAACGGTGCTAAAATCCTTCACAAACCTCCTGTAAAAACTAGCAAGCCCATGAAAGCTTCTAACATTACTTACACTGGAAGGAGTAGGCCACTCTTGGATGGCTTTGACCTTCTCCTCATCAACCTCAATACCTTTAGCACTTACAACAAAGCCTAAGAACACAAGCTTATCAGTGCAGAAAGTACACTTTTTGAGGTTAGCATACAACTTCTCCTTCCTAAGCACATCCAAAACCGAATGCAAATGCGAGACATGATCATGCAAATTCTTGCTGTAAATCAGAATATCATCAAAATACACAACAACGAATTTACCAATGAAAGTACGCAAAACATGATTCATTAAGCGCATGAAGGTACTAGGGGCATTAGTTAAACCAAATGGCATAACCAACCATTCATACAATCCATATTTTGTTTTAAATGCTGTTTTCCATTCATCTCCTTCTTTCATTCTAATTTGATGATATCCACTCTTAAGATCAATCTTTGAAAACACACAAGATCCATGCAATTCATCTAACATATCATCTAAACGAGGGATGGGGTGTCGATACTTTACCGTTATGTTGTTGATCGTGCGGCAATCAACACACATCCTCCACGTCCCATCCTTCTTGGGCACAAGAATCACCGGAACCGCACAAGGACTCATGCTTTCTCTCACATGTCCTTTCTCCATTAATTCCTCAACTTGACGTTGAAGCTCCTTGGTTTCCTCCGGATTGCTCCGATATGCGGGTCGGTTTGGAATCGATGCACCAGGAACAAAATCAATTTGGTGCTCAATCCCTCGAATAGGTGGTAACCCATGTGGTACCTCCTCGGGCAATATATCCTTGAAATCCTGTAAAAGAGAAACAACAACACTAGGCAAAGAAGGGTCAAGTTGGTTAGTGTTTAAAAGAGCCTCCTTGTACATAAGTACAATCATTGGCTGTTTTGAAATTAACGCTCGCTTAACCTCACTTGTTTTTGCATAGAAACTTGACTTCCTCTCTTGTCTTCTCTCATTGCTCTCTTCTTTTTTTCCTCTCTGGGTGAACTCTCTTTTTTTACCACAACTCTCGACTTTGCTTCACTCAACTTTCTTTTATCACTCAATTTTTGTACCCTCACTTGGTCTTCATAAACTTGCTTTGGTGTCAATGGGGCAAGGATGATTGTTCGTTGATTGAGCACAAAAGAATACTTGTTGGTGAATCCATCATGTTGCACACGTCGATCGAATTGCCATGGCCTACCAAGCAATAGATGGCCCGCTTGCATTGGCACTACATCACATAGCACTTGATCCTCATACTTCCCAATGCGGAACGGTACCTTAACCTGTTTGGTCACCTTTACCTCCCCACTATCATTCAACCATTGCAGCTTGTATGGGCTAGGATGCTTAAGCGTTGTGAGTACAAGCTGTTCAACCATGGAGGTGCTAGCAACATTGGTGCAACTACCTCCATCGATGATAACACTGCAAACCTTGTCTTTCACATGGCAACGAGTGTGAAAGATGTTCTCCCGCTGCACTGCTTCTTCTTCACATGCTTGCAAGCTTAAGGCTCGCCGTGTAACCAATCCAAGCATCACTCCATGCTCTGCACCAAACTCTTCTTCTCCCTCAGAAGCGTCCTCAACTAGAGGCATGTCACCCACATCCTCTTCGTTTTCTGACTCAATCTCGCCATTATCCCGGATTACCATAACTCGCTTGTTTGGGCATTGACTAGCGATGTGCCCTCTTCCTTGATATCTAAAACATTTGATATCACTAGAACGAGTCGTAGTCGTGGACGAAGTATCTTGAGGAGTTGTGTTCGTAGTGGCCGGTTTGTGCTCAAATTTGGCCTTGGAAGTGGATGAATTGTCTTCTTTCCTTGGGAAACCCGGTGTCCAAGGCGTTGAACTAGAACTTGCGTTGTATGGAGCTAGGCGTGGCCTTGGACCCCCTCTCTTGAGTTGCCGCTCAACCTTGATCGCCATGTGTACCAAATCCTCCAACTCCACATAATGATGGAGCTCAATTGGGTTGGCAATCTCCCGGTTTAGCCCATTCAAGAATCGAGCCATGGTTGCTTCCCGATCCTCCTCAACATTAGCCCTTATCATTGCCATCTCCATCTCATTGAAATACTCATCAACACTTCGATTGCCTTGCCGAAGACCTTGAAGCTTGAGGAATAGCTCCCGGTAGTAGTGACTTGGTACAAACCGCCGCTTCATCAATCTTTTCATTTCATCCCAAGTTGCAATGGACGTTCCCCATTCCGTCGCCTAGTAACACAAATTTGATCCCACCACACAATAGCATAATCCGTAAACTCAATGGCAGCAAGCTTTACCTTCTGAGTTTCGGAGTAGTTGTGACAATCGAACACCCACTCAATCTTCTTTTCCCATTCAAGGTATGCTTCGGGATCACTTTTGCCTTGAAATGCTGGAATCTTCATCTTGATACCTCCCAAGTTGTTATCCCCCTGATTCCTCATTCCTCTATCCCGGCCGTACTCCCTGTGACCGTCCATGGTTAGTCTATCAAAATCATCCTCAAACCTATCACCGTCATACTCCTCTTCTTCCGCTCCTCTCCTATGCACCCGGTTTCTTCTAGGAACGTTAGGACCAATTTGTAGATCCTGTCGTTCATTTTGTCCCCTATGCGTTCTATCTTCCACCCGGTCTAACCTCTCATTAATTTGTTCCAGTTCTCCCCTCATTATCCGCCTAAACTCCCCCATGAGTGCTTGCATCTGCAGATTAGACACAATAGGCACTTCCTCCGTTGTATCCGTTCCCTTACCGTTAGACATGACTTAACGCCTGCAAAACAATGTTAGAAAACAAATAGAAAAAAAATTCCGAAAAACAATTTCTTCCGTTCTTGCTGGTTCTAATTTTTTTTTGAGTGGTTTCCAGAACTAAATCAAGACACAACCTTGTTTTATTCCAACCAGCAATAGGTTCAAGAAATAAGAAAACAAGAATCTCAAGAAATTGTACAAGAACAAGAGCAACTAGAAAACAAGAATCTCAAGAAACTGAAAATAAATGACGCCAAGAAACTTATACGACTCTGAAACTGATGAAAACTAAAAAGATTTCGGGCTGGAACACAAAGGAAAGTGTAGATCTCGTAATAAGCTTTGATTTGAGTGCTTATGGCTTCCGTAACTCTCCCCGGATCAAAAGATATGATCGTTTGAAGTTGATCGTAACAAATTCATGAATTTCTCTTACTTTCGATCTTCTTCTTTTTTTTTTTGGTCAATCGATTACGACAATAAGAAACCAAGATGTAGGAATAAGCAGGAATAGAAGGAATATATAGAACACACGACTAGAAGCACGAATTTAAGATTCTGAAATCTATTGAACAAGACACGGATTGACACGAAATAATTAAAAACTAGGATAGGCAAACCTGACAACCTTCGCTCTGATACCAACTGATACGAACCAAGTCAACCCGTGACAATAACCCGATATCAAATATGATTTCATAAACGAAAAGAATTACCAAATTTGTATGGAACCGCGACCCGTTGCTTAGCGAAGCAAGAACCTTGGTATGATGAAGACGCCACAAACGGGGATGTGAGATCCGTTTGATAAGTCGGATGAACGCCACAAGGAATCCCTTGATAAGTTCGAAAAAGTCTCTTCAAGAACTCAAGAAGAACACTCCAAAGTTTATTCCATCATTAATTGTCCTCTTCAAATTCGGCCTCATAATCCTTATATAATGAGAAGCCCAAAAGAAATAAGCCCAAAAGAAATCCTAAACACACTAGGAAAACCCTAATACGTAGAAAAAACCCTAAAAACGCAACATAACACTTCGGTAGCGCTACACCCTTTTTGGGGGAGCGCTACCCAGTCTACTGGACTGATTCTTGCTCCACTTTGATGCACATGACCAGCCTTTATTCACCTTCGGCCATAGTGAACCCTTCACCTTGTTGTAGAATTCTTCGAGTAAAATTGTTCAGCGCCTCCTTGAACCTTCTTGCTCTCGCCCTCGTTATTGGCCCAATCGGAATGTGCATTGGATCATTGGTAGGATTGCTGGTTGTAGCCTTGATGTCCACATCATTTACTAAGTTCACAAGTATCACAATTAAAAGTAGACACTGTAGATAAAGATGGGACTAATTGGCGGAGATTGGCGGATGAGGATGTCCAAGACGGCAATGCCACTGGTATGGTGTAATGGTGGAATGAAGAGCAGATGACTGGAAGGAGCCGGTCGGCTGGAGGTAGTACAAGCCATTCTTCTCATATCCCCCACCAATCCTCCTCTTCGTCTTTAGATCCTGAAAGTCACAATAAGAGGGATAAAATATTACCAAACAATTGAAGGCTTGGGTGAGTTTGTGAATGGACAGTAAGTTAAACGGAAATTGGGGTAAGTATAAAACAGAAGAAAAAGTGAGACCAGAGGCGCAGTAAGTGCCAAGGCCGTGAACTCGAGTTTTAGTACCATTGGCAATAGTAACATATGATGGGGTAGATGGATAAGAGATATTAGATAAAAGAGATATATTACCTGTCATGTGATCAGAAGCACCAGAATCTAAGATTCAAGGTGCATAAGAGGCAGAATAGAGACATGTGTTACCTGATGCAACAAGGGTAGCAGTAGAAGAAGAGGATGCAGGGGCTCGGTGGACTATTGAATCATACTCAGATTTAGAGATAGTGATGCTATCTGAAGTGACAGGCTCAGATGGTTCCCCTGCAGATGCAGCCTGATTAGCCCAAGCAGGCTTACCGTGAAGTCGCCAACAGAACTCAACCGTGTGGTTAGTCTGATGACAATGAGTACATCTCTTAGAGCCGCGGCCGCCTCGCCCTCCCCGGCGACCACCACGAGTTGAGGAACTATTAGGATGTCGGCCAGACATATGATTCCCAGAATCGCTAGAGGAGGGAATATAATGCTCAGTGGGAGCAGCAAGAGCGAACTGAGGAGGATTCTCCGGGATAGAAGAGTGGGTGGCAGCGCGGCGAATACGAGCAAAGGTCTCTCCAACTGTAGGAATATTTTTACCGGACAAGATCTGAGAACTCAAATGGGCTAGGTCGGGTTTGAGGCCGGAGAGGAATTTAGCAACCCGAAACTCCTCCCTGTATTGTTGTTGTTTCTGCAAGTCAATTGTCAAGGGTTGATAGATATTTAACTCATCTCACATGCCTTTTAACATAGAAAAGTACTCTTCAACTGATCGATCCCCTTGTTGAAGAGAGAAAATGCCCTCATAGAGTTGGTAAATCCGAGAGAGATTCTGATCGGAAGAATAGAGTTCTTGTAGTGTATCCCATATGGCTTTAGAGGTGTCCAAACAAGCAACATTGTTGAAAATATCCGGTTCTAGACTATTCCAGAGGAGAGTCATGATGCGAGCATCATTTTGACTCCAGTTGGGATCAGGAGAAGGGGATTCAGTGATATAGGAGGTTTCACCACTCGCACGTAGCGAGACAGTCACAGCTCGAGATCAAGGAAGGTAATTTGACCGGTGAACAAAAGGGTCTCTTACGTCCTTGATTTCTCGTAAACTAGTTTCGGTACTTTTCGCATCAGATTTTGTACTTTTCTCAGCCATTGTAGATAGTATAAGACGACAACGAGTATAAAAGAGATCGAATACGGTTACTACTAATATACAGACCAGCGGATCTGTGCTGACGTGGACAGAACAGGGAGAAGAGTCACGAAAAACAAAGTCCCGATATTCTGGAAGAAATCCGGCGGGTATAGCAAGCTCCGGCGACCTCCGACGGAGCTCCGGCGAGG
Source organism: Arctostaphylos glauca (assembly GCA_019985065.2). Classification (NCBI taxonomy): domain Eukaryota; kingdom Viridiplantae; phylum Streptophyta; class Magnoliopsida; order Ericales; family Ericaceae; genus Arctostaphylos; species Arctostaphylos glauca. The sequence goes on from JAHSPW020000003.1 coordinate 16,115,645, forward strand.
GCGGCTGATGGTCGGTAGGTGGAGATCAGGTGACTAGGTCGTAGATCTGAGGCGTCAGTGGTCGGGAAGTGCAAAAAATGGAGCTCCGGCCATTGGAAAGATCCGACGCAGATTCGGCGAGGCTCGCCGGAATGTAACGAAGCTCCGGCGAAGAGAGACGAACGTCGGAGAAGGTCCGCGGACGGGCGGCGAGGGTCGGCGAGTGGGTGGCGAGGGTCGGCAAATGGGTGGCGAACGGCGGCTGAGATCTGGGTTAGGGTTTATACTGTTCTGAGTTAGGGTTTGGTATTTCTGATGATGGCGAACGAGGTAGACCGAGAAAGAAAGATCGAGTACGAGATATTCGATCAAGTCAGATTAGGGTTTTGAAACCCGCTCTGATACCATGTCGAGGAATATATTTTCTATGTATTCTTCTCCTAAGAGTAGGCACAATATATATAGAACAATGTACAGAGTGAATCCCTAATTTATCTATAACTGAATCCCTAAATAGGCTCTATTATTCTATATCCCTAATTTATCTCTAACTGAATCCCTAAATAGGCTCGTAATTATATGCTTACTATTTACATAGTCAACAATTAGCAAGAGATCAATAGAAACTGGTAAAGAGAAAAAAAAAATAGAAATTTTTTATGTACTTGGTTAGACAGAGAAAGATGAAGTTGCAAGAAAATACTTCAAGTAATGGTTAATTGTGTAATTTTTTTATTTTGATTGTTTGAGAGCAGATTATATAGTGCATTTTGAGAAACGAAATGCAAAATGCATAAACTCAAAATTAACTCCATAGAAATTATTTGGACTCTCTTTACAAATTTACTACTATACATTTTTTCACAATCTATTCTATGTATTATCATCCACATACTTCCAAAATAAGCTCCAAAAACTTTTGTATTCTATGTTATTGTTTTTTGAACAACTGAGAACAACTACTCCACTAGCCGTGTCAGTAAGATCAAATTTGCAGACCCACCACTTGAACCAAAATGCATAACTTCACTTCTTTCCTAACCCTAGACTCGCATATTTTCATAAAACGTGGATTGGCAACACCATTACAGACTAACAACAATTACCATTATACATAGCATTGAGTTAGATAAGCCTCTATAACCTACATGAAACAATCTTACTGGTGGTTTCTGTTAAATACAGCAAGAGATCTTGCCCACTACTACTTGACAAATTCTTCTAAGTAAACCAAATGAAACCTTAATTCTCAATCAATACACAAATTCTATTCTATGTATTCTACTTATCTCACGAATCTATGCATTGAGAATTCTCCACGGCAGCAGCATAATCAGCTGCTCCACGCCAAGAATCGGGAATTGGGTCAGATGCTTGTATCATGCATTGAGAATTCTCAATTTCAAGAATAACTTGCTTGCCCTAAATTTTCGAATTAGGGTTCTTGAAATTGGAACCCTAGATCTCCAATTTGGGTTTGAAATACATCAATTAGAGCATAAGCATAGACTAGAGAGAGAGAGAGAGAGAGAGAGAGAGAGAGAGAGAGAGAGAGAGAGAGAGAGAGAGAGAGAGAGAGAGAGAGAGAGAGAGCGCTATCCGTTCGAGGCTTTGAGCGCGCGGAGAACGGGTCTTCGAAGGTCGTCAACGAACGAAGATGGTGGTGGCCGTCGGCGAACGAAGATGGTGGCAGTGGCCGTCGGTTGTGGAGGTGGAGGTGGAGGTGGAGGTGGGACGGGGGTGGGGGTAGGGGTGTGGGTCGACTGGTTGGGAGGGGAAATGAGGAAGACGATTGAAATTTTGAGAAATAGAATGAATTTTTTTTTTAAAGTTGGTCCCCACCCAAAACGACGTCGTTTTGGGTGGTGTGTAAAATGGGTGTGTGTGTAGCATTTTCTGTTTTTTTGTAGTGGCGTTAAGGATCCAACTCATCACAGCCGTATTTTTTGCCAAAAAGGATTAGGAACATCAGGATATGCTCTAAACAAAGAAATCTCTATATTTATGCAACCAGCGAATGTAATTTATTTATTTTGCTAAGCATCGAATGTAATTTATCATCTTATGCAACCATCGAATGTAATTTATTTATTTTGCTAAGCATCGAATGTAATTTATCATCTTATGCAACCATCGAATGTAATTTATTGTCCGTGCCTGAAGATACTTAATCAAAATTTAAAATTTTAGTAGTGTCTCTAAATATATGTTAAAATTTAATGGTCACGTTACATCTATAATAGATTTCACAACGGTGTGGACTCTACGCATTTTTAATTCAACGGCTATAATCGATTCCATCTAACGATTGAGTTTAAAACATATTTTTACAAGAACGGCCAAGATCGATTCGATCCAAGGACTGACATTTGTCTAAACAGGCATGTCCTTTAAAAGAAGGACATCCTTAGCTGGCTACCAACCCTTTCTCTCTCTTCTAAAAAAATTAATTAATGTTGCCACTAACATTTCTTTTGTCCTTTTCCATCTCTCCTCTATCTTCCCGCATCTCTCTTCCCCATTCAAAATTTAAATCCCTCTCTCTTGTCTCTCTTCACACAGCCTGTTAAACCCCCCTCCCTTCTTTGATTTCTGGTTAAAAAATAGCTCATCAATCATCAAATTGGGGGATCAATTCATCCATATGCAGAGAGAAGACGCAAACAAGGATTTCCATCTTGGTTTGTACCGAGCCTCTAGCTTCCCCCACCGATCTCAGGGAGTTGATACTTTTTGTTAGAGTTGATACTAAGAGCCATGATTTTATGTAATGAATTAATATTTGTTTGAATTATTTAAACAATTATTCATTTTCTTGATGAGAATCATTATGGGCAATATTTGCATTATATTAGTGTCTCTTATTCCATATAGTAAATAATCTGGTATGTAGAGTTTGGCTTACACACAAAAGATCAAATTATCTTTTTTTGTAGAATATAAATTTTTGGTTCATAGTCTTAGGTGAAATTGGACACACCACCAGTAGGACTGTAACACAGTATTTTAGTAGGTCTACCTTGACTACGAAAAATAGTATAGTTTTAACTCACTGTATTAGACCTCATAGTTATTATATATGCTTGTACTCTCAATCCAAAGATAATTAATCGATGTGTATATATAATGTTATTGACTTTGATTCATTATAGAGTTAGACCTTGTGGGCCAATAGTCTCGATGAGTTGAGTCACAATATTAAGTGTATGACAACTATTAATTATTAATGGAATCCATGTCCCTTTATAGGGATTAATGATATTCTCTTGAGGAAGCTTATAAGTTTCGATTATGTCAAACCTTGCAAGTGAATATTAGTATCCGACATAACGAATAAGTTAAGTGGAAGGTGTCAAGAAATTTTATAGATATTGATTAAATAATTATTAGTAATTTATTTTAATCAACGGGTATCTGTAATCTTAACATGGGGAGATAAATAAATATTTAATAATATAGAGCTCGAAATATAATTTTGAGATATGGGAGGAGAATGCAATTATAATTCTGTAGTGGCATAAATTATAATTTATATAATTCGAAATTAATCCAGGCTATATAAGAATCCCGAATTATACAAGAAGCCCAGCTCGTACTTCTCCTAGAGGTCCCTGCGTTGCCTATATGTAAACCGCTATACTTTCTAGGCCAAACACAATTTGATATCTGAAAGATTGAGAGAAGTATTGTGAAGGCAAAGAGATCAAGTTTTTTAGTCCACCCTCAGTACGTGATCAAAGTAAAAATGGGATTACAGTGGAAGATCTGAAGGTCAGTCGAGCAAGATTCTTCTAGGATCAAACTGCGAAAATAGTCGAGATCAAACAAGATAGATCTCGAAGGTATGAACCATAATTCTGCCAAGTAGGGTTTCATAAATTTTTATTGTATAAACTGTACGCATTCATCATTGGATCTCGAGAATCGATCCCTAACAGTTTTGTGCCCTTGAGGTATATTTTTTTCAATGGAATTTATACTCAAGTAGTTTATCTAAAAAATGTGACTTATGAGTTGGAGCTTCATATTTTCAGTGTAGGAGATCCGTTTGTGGGAGAGGCTTGGTAAGCATTGGTAAGCATTATAATCCATTTGGGCATCAGTTCCGGTAACTTTCTTTGTCGGGTAAAATACAAACTACCGACGTATTATACCTATATTAATTTTTGAAGCTTCATCTTTTGTTGCTGCAGGTCATTAACTTATAATCACTCTCTCTCTCAATGTTCTTTTGATCAGATCATGGCTCACTTGGCGGTCTCTCAAGTGATTCGACTCTTGGGAATTTTTTTTGCTGGGTAATTTCTTAACTAAAGTTTAAACTTGGTTGCAATTCCCTCTTAGTGTCCTTTCAATAGTGATTCGTCTCTCAAAAGATTTGTTCTTAAAGGTACTTGGAAACCCTACTGATTATTACCAACTTCTAAGTTTTTTTTTTTGGCTTACACTTTCATGGAAATAGTAGACACACCGTGGAATGGGATTTGAGTTTTCTGATGTTGCAAAAGCCGTAAAAGATGTAGGGTCATCAGTGGTGTAATAACCCGACTTTTCAATAAAAATTTAAATAATTTGTTATGGCTCTTCTTTTATGTTTAAATATTAGCTATTATTTAATTTTCCTAATTGAAATTTAATTTTTCTGTAATTAGTTCTTGTGAATTTTTTTTTTATGAACAGGCGAGATCATTCGAGAAATAGACAGTTGTGATTGGAAGTGTACAAGAATATTTTAGACTGAGGATCATGAGATAATATTTTTTTTATTCTTCCTCTTAAATTTTCTTTTGGCCCGTTTGCAATTGGGAGATCAGTTTTCTTTTGGGGGCAATTATAGGTTTTATGATGGGATTTATGGTATTGATTAAGGGATGTCAAGGTGAGTTTATGACATTAATCCTTCAGTGCATTATAAACCTATGTATCTACTGCACATTTTCACCTTTATCTACTAGTCTTGAGAAACCAGAGAGAGAGTTGTCCGGGTAAATTCTTTGTATTTTGCTCTATACGGGTAAAGGGGTTTGATATTTCTACATATACAGTGGAGTTAGAGAGAGAGAGAGAGAGAGAGAGAGAGAGAGAGAGAGAGAGAGAGAGAGAGAGAATTCTTGGAGAGGGAGACAACTACTGTTGAAATCCCAAATTTCAATTCCATTTCTGTTCATTGTTCTTCGCCCGCTTGATACGTACATTCGAGGTAGGATTCTGTATCTACTGGCCTTAGATTTATGTGCTGATTATTTCGTGTGAAAAAAAATTTGATAATTTTCTTCATTTTTCATTCTTTTCTTTTATAACAGTCTTCTTAACTTTTTCTTCATTTTTCATTCTTTTTTTTTATACTAACAGTCTTCTTAACTTATGTAAAAGTTGAGCGAATTGATTTTTGGTTTACCGTTGCTCTTGAAAGTTTCAATCTCAGGTTATTTTTTTTTTCAATTCATTGTAATAGGAAATCTAAAGAAACCTAATCAAGGTTATAAGTTAAACCCAAGGAAATTAATTGGAGAAGTTCAGTGTGTGTGAATGGCCAGCAAGATTAGTGCTCTCATTTCTATTTGCATAAGGTTATAGTTGATTAGTACTAAGAAATGTTTTTTATTTTTTTATTTTTTTAGGGAGTATGTTTTTTATGTTTTTATTTTTTTTAGGGAGTATGTTTTTTATTATTTTTTAGGCAGTGAGTTCTACTAATCCTTGAGAAGTTGAGCCTTAAATCCTACACTTGTGTGTTGTCACTTCATCCATTAAAAGGATCCCATACCAGTTACTCATCCAACTCATGAGGAGAACCAGAGCCATATATCTAAGGATGTTAGTCTGCACATATGTTAAAATCTCACAATCGAGATTAAAAAAAAAACAGAATTTAATCCGAATGTTATTTATTTATTTATTTTTGTCTTATTATTTTATCCAAGGACATGATGTTACTGGAAATTATTAGAAAACAGACTTTGAGGTACAAAATTCCAATCAAATGAACAAATTGACTTTTACTTTTTATCGTAATAGATGGACCTATGATAAAGAATCTGTTATAGGGAATACAAATAAAATAAAAGATAACGACTTATCATGCTTGAAACGTGATTTGTTTTTAACACACTCTGCACATGCATACACATGTACTATATTTGTGAGAGCATGATTACCCATAGGACTATATTCTAGTGCTTGTGATTTAATTTACTATTAGTACTATGCCATGAGTTGTTGATATGGTTGAGTTGTTGGAATATCTGGTTTATTTAGAAATAGTTGGATATGTCGGGGTATAGACATTGTGCTGCCCAATTTTCTGTAGAATAAACTTAACTATATTTTGGGAAAAACAAAGATTGAACGCTAGGGACACCAGTTCGAATGAAACTTGGATAAAGCAGCGGAGGGTGTCAAGTGTGTATTATATAAATAGTTGAACTGTGAAAAGACAAGTGAAGGTTATAGAAAAGAGTAAAGTTGATTTGGAAGGCCGTTGTAGCAAGATTATTGTTGGGCGTCGTCCCGTGTTTCATATTGTTGATATGTTGAAAGAACCCCAACTAGGAGTTGCTGGAGATGGTTGAGGTGACTTTGGGGACGTTTGTGAAGGCAGCTTTAGACCCCGAGGGAGTGACGGGTAGTGTTTTGGGCGTCCTTGAGCCGATTAAGGGGAAACGGCTAAGGTTCCTTAGTACCTGACCTAGTGACGCCACGTTTGGTCGGATCTAATTAGGGTGAGGTAGTTATTGACCTAAGTGAACGGTAGAAGGTTCCTTTCTTGTCGGGTCAGTATTTAAGTCGGGTACATAACCTCGGACTGCAGGCTCTAGGTAACTAAGGATTGGTCAATAGCATCTGAGTGCCCTATGTTAGATAGTTGGGTAGGAAACGACGTATCTCAATGGAATTCCTAGAAACTTAAAAAGAACAAATTCATAACATACCAATGTGTTTATTTTTATTTTGTTATCGTTTGAGTTGTCCATATATATCTTGATGAGCATGCATGTTATCTCTGAGTTTGATTTTCGGGTATTATTTCCTATTGAGTTCCATTACTCATTTGGAGCAACTTCTTTGCCCCTAGTGTTTTATACCAGATATCAAGGAGCAGTTGGAGGATCCACCTAAGCAGGAAGAGTTAGGAGTTGCTGGAGAAGATCTTGACGGCATTTGGCTGCCTTACCCTTAGATGCTCTATTTATCTTATTTTTTAAAATAAATATAAATCCCGAGGGGTATTTTTGTCAATTTCACTTCTGCACTTTAAAACTTTAATTTATCACATTTTCTGTTGTTTTAATTAATAATAAGAGTGATATTTCTTTTATTTATGTTTTAATATTAAAATAAATAAGAAAATATTTTAATTAATGTTTCGAGAAATCGGGACGTTATAATTTGGCATCAGAGCTTAGGTTGACCACCCCTGCGACCTTGGGTAGATGGGTAGTTGCATACGAGAGAGTGAATACACCGGTTAAGTTGGGAATAAGCGTAACAACGGTGAGACAACTAAGATAGGTAGAGGACAATTCTTGTAATTTGTTTATCTGTTATGTACTGAATTGTTGTAGCACAAGAATGGTTAAAAAAATTATTTATTTATTATCATCTCTCATTGTGGCATTGTTATTCTTATTATTAATTTTTTTCCCATGTTGTGTAGAATTGTTTTTAATTTAGACTTATCACTCTTAAAAATTAAACTTGAAAATACACAAAATGGCGTATCAAGACGGAAATAATGGTATAAATGGTAACGGAGGGCGTGTGAATAATTCAACCAACACTCAAGCTGATAACCTACCACCACCTGTCAATTCAACGGTAGGTGTTTTTCCCAACGTAGTCTATGGCGTAGATCGTATGACACAAATGTTTCATACTTTTGTGGCTGCTCAGATGGTAGCCCCACCACATCCCCATGGACCACCACCGCCTCAGGTGCCACCACCACCACCCCCTAAGGGGGCAAAGCACAGCCATCATCTCCTATGGTATATCAGGCCTACATGCCATACTATCAGTAACAGGCACCATACCCGTCTCCACCCATGCCGAATGTATTACCTAGAGCTCTAGTGATGCGGAGTATGCTGTTAGCTGATTTTAGTCGGCAGCGTCCTCCTACATTCAATGGAGAACCAAATCCTACAGCCGCTGAGACTTAGCTAAAACAATTGAAGAAGCTTTTCGAGACTTTGGAGATCATCGGTAATGGTGACCGGATTGCTTTGGCCACTCACCAAATACAGGGGGAGGCTGATTTTTTGTGGGATGTTGTCAAGACCATCCATGACACTGAGTCTATGACCCGGGCACAATTCAGGGAGCTGTTTCTCGAGAAATATTTTTCAACTCCAGTTAAGCAGGCAATGATGTAGGAATTCATGAATCTGAAGCAAGGTAGCATGCATATTGCCCAGTATGCCCCCAGGTTTCATGAGTTGTCATGACATGCTTTGACTCTTGTGCCGACTGATGAAGCTAGATCAAGAAAGTTTGAGTGGGAACTGAGCCCTATAATCCAGAGCAAGGTGATGTCACAGGTACATGCATCTTATGCTACTATTGTCAGCAACGCGCTCATGTTGGAGCGTGAAGTCCTAGATGCTCGACAACATTGAGATCAGAGGAGGAAAAGCGAACAGGGTTCTGGTGGGCCCGTTCGAATAGGCAACAACAACAACTCCAACAGGGGTTTTGTTTCAAGTAAGCCTTACTTCCAGCAACAACAGCAAAGGACTAGTCAGCCTAGTCAAAACAGGAGTCAGGGGCAGCTCCAGGGGACCACACGGAGTATGACAAACATTAGTTGCTATAACTGCAATGTGAAAGGCCACATGAGGAGAGATTGCCCACATCCCCAAAAGCAATAGAACCAGCAAGGTAGGCTAGAAAATAGTGGAAGACCAACGGTAGGACAAAACAAGCAGAGCAACTGGCAGCCCCAACATGGCCAAAATGCAAGGGCAAACAAAGGAAGCAACACCAAAACCATGCCTCGGGTGGTAGAATTTTTGCTCTTCAGGGGCAGGATGAGGAGTATAACCTCGCAGTCATACAAGGTACACTTATTTTATTCAGTACTTATGTGCAAGCATTGTTCGATTTAGGTGCATCGCACTCTTTTGTGTCTACTGCATGTGCACAATCACTGGGGTTAGAGACGGAAGGGTTGAACACAACTATGTATGTTACGTCACCACTAGGAGGACAAGTAGCATTAGGTGGAGTATGTAGGGCGTGCGGCATAGAGATATTGGGTCTTCGTTTGACTTGTGATTTGCGAGTTATTGAGATGGCTGATTTCGATGTTATCCTGGGAGTGGATTGGTTGTCATCACACAGAGTCGTGATCGATTGTCACTGAAAATTGTGACCGCCTATTCATCTGATAGAGCCTGCTTCAAATTTAAGGGGGATAGGCAGGGATTAAGATTTTTACATCCCAATCAAAATGGCACAACCAATTGGTCGGGTGGTTAGCGAGTTTGTAGTTGGAGGAGACGGATCGAAAAGAGTTGGGCTTACCGAGGATTGTATGTGAGTTTGCCGATGTGTTTTCAGATGAGTTACCAGGGTTACCATCAAAATGGTAGTTAGACTTCACAATTGAGCTACAACCAGGAACTGCTCCGATTTCTATGCCACCTTATCGGATGGAGCTAGCTGAGTTGTAAGAATTAAAAATGCAACTTCAGGAACTGCTTGATAAGGGCTATATCCGACCAAGCGTATCACCATGGGGGGGGGGGGGGGGGGCATCGGCGTTGTTTGTGAAGAAGAAGGAAGGCACGTTGAGGATGTGTATTTATTATCGTCGGCTTAATCAAGTCACGATTAAGAATCGGTACCCACTTCCGAGAATAGATGACTTGTTTGATCAGTTTAAGGGATCGACGTGCTTCTCAAAGATTGATTTACGATGTATCACCAGCTACGAGTTAGGGAGGAGGATATTGCAAAGACCGCATTCCGAACTCGGTATGGTCACTATTAGTTTGTAGTCATGCCGTTTGGATTAACCAATGCACCGGCAGTATTCATGTGTCTAATGAATCAAGTATTTGCACCGTACTTAGATAGATTCGTGGTTGTCTTTATAGATGACATTTTGATCTATTCACTGTTGGAGTAGGAACACGAGGAACACCTAAGAACTGCTCTTCAGATGTTAAGGAAAAACCAGCTTTATGGGAAGGTCAGCAAGTGCGAGTTTTGACTAAAAGAAGTGAAATTTTGGGGGCATGTTGTGTCAGCAAAAGGAATTTCGGTGGATGATAGTAAAGTTTAATCGATAATGGAGTGGAAGCAGCCGACATCAGTCTTTGAGATTAGAAGTTTTTTAGGACTGGCCGGCTATTATCAAAGATTTATACAAGAATTCTCCGCTATTGCCAGGCCACTGACTTGCCTTACTCAAAAGGAGTTAAATTTGAATGGAACGAGACTTGTGCGAAGGCATTTCAGGAGCTTAAAAGGAGATTGACGAATGCACCAATCTTGATCATACCTGAGAGGGGTGTGGGCTACACAGTATATTGTGATGCATCCAAAGAGGGTTTGGGATGTGTGCTCATGCAAAACGAGAGAGTGATAGCCTACGGGTTGAGACAATTAAAGATTCATGAGAAGATGTCACGACCCGATCTGAGAAAAGATGGGTTAGTGACCGGCCAGTGAGTAAAATTCACTAAGGCCTTACTAATGATAGTCGAATTACCACGGCATGACCAAATTACAGGTATCAAAAACTTCAAGATTCTGAGCATACAGTAGTATATTAACAACATCGTCAAAATTCAAAAGAACGTGCACAACTATCAACATACAACCCAAAATATCATTACAATCCCATATACAACCTGGTCAAAAGATACAAGAGTTACTGTTTATCCGAATTGTATATTACAATATATAACAAGTTCTTATGAACATCCCAAAAAGAACTACCAAGTCTAACGTCTTCTAAAGTTGGCTTCCATGCTCACGTTGACCTGACATGTTGTATAACTAGATAAATAAGGCCTAACATATGATATTCATCCAAAACCAAATGAAATTCTATTCTGTTCTACATCCGGTCGACCAGATAACAGGGGCGGTCAACCAGGGACTGACCAGCGATAACCGAAGGTCAATTCTATTAGTTATTAAGGTTCTTGAGATCTTGTGTCCATTGATTTTGGTTCCCCAAAATGCCTCTTATTATAATAAACTAGAAATCCAAGTCATTTGATAGGTTAAACATCGAAAACCAAGCAAATTTCCATTTTATCCATCTGCTGGTTGACCGGCTGCAGGGGCGGTTGACCAAGGGGGTGTTCGACTGGTCGACCGGCCACTTGCTCAGTGACGAACCAGAGCTCAATTTTCTCAATTTTTGATTCTATAATCTCTAATGGTACCCCAAAACCCCCAAAATAGTTGAAATCATCATTCTAAGGTCCTAATTCAGTAGGATAGAGATCGAATTTATACCTTTCGTTGCTTAATCTCAACCTTCAATCTTCAAATAGGTTGGCTATGGCTTTCTCCGCTTCTCCTACCACTGTCTTCTTCAATGGTACTGCCCCTCTTTTATCCTTGCCTCATTCTATAGACCATCTCACTTTCTCTATCAGTAGTCAAATGACTTAACGTAAAATGCGATTTGTGAGGAACATTTGCTATCAGATGGTTTAGAACAGTTGGGTAAATTGACACCTTAACTATAGGTGTTCTTCCCAAAACCTTCTGCTGCTGCCATTTCATTCATGCCTAAGCTAAAATTTTCCACGTATGACAAGTAACCCACCAAAGTAAAAATAATCTAGTGTAGGCACTCCTCAATATCTAGGTTACAACCTAGGTTTAATTACATCATAGGTCCTTCAAATTAGTATTAATCTCAAAAGCTAAACTAGATCACAATAATTCTCAATTAAGTTCCCCAATTTATAATTAGTTTTGACGTATACTCTTATCATTTCACTAATTAAAATTTTAAATCTTTAATCTTTCAAATTACGGGTCGGGTCCTTATAGAAGAACTATCTAACACATGTCTTGGAGTTGGCAGCTGTTGTATTTCCATTGAAGTTATGGTGCCACTACTTGTATGGGGAGGAAGTCGAGGTATTTACTGACCATAAGAGTCTCAAGTATCTATTCACGCAGAAAGAGTTAAATATGAGACAAAGAAAGTGGTTGGAGTATATCAAGGATTTCAAGTTCACTTTGTCATAACATCCTGGCAAAGGCCAATGTGGTAGCCGACGCACTGAGTCGAAAGTCTAGAGCGACAATAGCAAGTGTGGTAGTTCAGGAGTGGAGAATGATGGAATCGGTTAATGAATTTGATTTACACCCGACAGTAGGAGCTGAAGGAGTAAGCCTATGTGCTTTAGTAGACCCACCAGAACTACATCGGGAGATACTTTTGGTATAAGGGTTTAATCAGGAAGTAGGATTTGTCAAACACCGAATAGCTACAGGTGAGGTTATGACAGGCTGGATGATTGGCACTGACGGAGGATTGACATACCTGATCGAGGCTATTTGTGCCAGATATTGGGACTTTGAGAGAGTCAGTGCTGAAGGCATTTCACCAGCCCAGTTTTGCAGTTCATCTAGGAGGTAACAAGATATATAAGGACATTCGAAGACAATATTGGTGGAGTGGAATGAAAAAGGATGTCGCCAAGTTTGTTTCGGAATGCTTGACGTGTCAACAAGTTAAGGTGCATCAGAAGCCTGGGGGGATGCTTCAACCCTTACCAATTCCAGGTTGGAAGTGGGAGCATATTACTATGAATTTGGTCACAGGGCTGCCGAGGTCGATACAAGGTCATAACGCCATTTGGGTAATCGTAGATAGATTAACTAAGTCAGCGCATATCTTGCTTGTGAGAACCCAAGATTCGACATCTTTTTTTTTAATTGTTTTTAGAATGCGTAGCTTTGAGTTTAATATTTAATTGTGACTTAGTCGTAATGGATTAGAACGTTGGACTCGATGCGAGAGTTGTAGTAGTTCGAGGGAGGTTAATGTAATTGATCCAATTATGAGTATAAAAAAGATTAAGAAACCCTAAAATCAATTTGTATTAAAAATACGCAGCTTTTTTCTTAAAAAGATCTCTAAACCCTAAAAGATTGAGAAGAGAGAACAGATGTCTAGACAAAATATTCGTGTAAAGCGATCAACTGGAGAGTTGTAAAGGATATCGAGAGCTTCGCATAGAGTTCAAGAACAGCGTTATACACGAAGTATTCATAGGCCTTTCACCTACTTTACCGTTTCTGCGTTTTTATCGTTAAAATGTAGGATTTCATATTGATTTATATTGAGATATTGCGTAGATTATGTTTAATTCGATGATATATATGTTGTTTTTTGTGTGTGATCGAGCTGGACATATTTTGTGTAGATTTTGGGATGATTTGGACCGTTAGGTCGTAGAAACGAAGGCCAAAATGAAATTATTTTGTAAAGAACAGAATCTAGAAAAAACAGAGCACTGCGATAATCTGATATTGGAAGATTTCATTAAGGTGGTTCTAAAACTCTAAAATTTTTGAAAATTTTACTTAGTGTTGGGTTATGTGTCTACTATGTTGGGTTAAAATTTCAAAGTAACGTACATAATTCTACAAAAATCCGTGATTGAGTTGCAGTAGATTTGCGCTTGTGTAGGCTGCACTGACACATTTTGGTAAAACGAGCATAACTTTTAGTACGAGTATCGGAATTACGCACCGTTTGTTATGTTGGAAACTAGACACATAGAGTTTCAAAAAAAAATATGTTTAGCATCTTATTTTTACTCGATCAAAATCAATTTTTCAATTGAATTTGATGAAACAATTTTGGTGTCTCAAAATAAGGTATCCAACTTTAAACCGACACGAATATATTGTCAAAATTCTATTTTTAACATATTACGTATCGTTTGAAAGGTTAAAGAGTACAGTTTCTATTGACATTAGACCCAATGTCTCTTCTTATAAATTATAATGTTTTAAAATTTTTAAGGGTAAACCTGACTCTATAGCTTTATCCACTCGAGTAATCTATTGAAAAACAGAATTTGGATTTGTATACATTCGGCATGTTTCTTGCCTTTCGTTCCGCATAGAATTACTGTTTGAGTCTAGTTTTGATTGGTAATGGTACATATGAACATGCATGGACATTGGACTTCGGGTAAGGGATGGCCCCTCGGTATGAAAGCCCGTAGAACTGGTCAAGTACCTCAACATGGTGACCACTGACGATGTGATGATTCTAGAAATGAGGCCAGTCAGCAGCTTTGCGCGAGTGGAGAAGAGGGCATGGTCGAAAGGGTCGGAGCAGGTGGCAGAGCTGGAGGGACGACTGCGTTTGGGCATGGTGAGCAGTGAGGTTCGGGTATGAAAGGGAGGCGATAGATGAAGTGGCAGTTGAGGAGGGATACCGGGAAATGGGTGGAGGAGGCGAGACGAGAGGAGAGAGGGGGAGAGGAAACGGTACTAAGAAGCCACCTAGAGACCATTTAGTTTTGGTTTTACTATGCAGCGATCTGGACTAGCCGGTAGACATGCCAGTCGCAAATTCGGTAGGGAATCTAGAAATCCGGATTACTCGACATGGAAGTCTTTGCGATTCTTTCGGTGAAAGACTGTGAAACAATCGGGTAAAGAGGTAGCTCGATGGTCGGAGCAGTCCGTGAACTCTATGATAGGGTCCCCAATGTGGGTTGCCGGCGGTGCAAGACCGTTATATGCATGAGTCGCATGAGAGCATAATAGTGTTATGAATGTTTGGTCGATGGTTTATATTGTCGTTATGCATATTATATTGTTGATGCGAGCTTGCTTTACTCAATATGTTGACATTTTCAATATGACTTCCTACTCGAATTCCGGCTTATGTTTTTTCTGTAAATTAACAATTTACAGGTGATGACATGGACTCAATGACTTAGACCTCGTGTATGAAGATGTTTCAGCATGCTAGATAGAATTTATATTTTTGACAATATTTATATTTAGATGTTCAGTTGGAGATTTTCAGACTTTGTTTATTTATTTTATTCGGGCATTGTGGGCCTGTTTTGATTAGTTTATACTCAGATTAATTAGGATCAATTATTTGTTATTTGATAGTTAATCAGTTATTAAGGATTTATCTCAGTTTATTGGAGTTATTTTTATGTTAAGTTTTGGTTTGAGTTATTCCATTACTTATTTCATAACTTAGAAGTTTGGGGTGTGACATTGCCAGTCAAGATGTTGGACACGAGGGAATCTGATAGCTGACTCTATATTAGAGAGATAGTCAGACTGCATGAAGTGCCAATAACGATAGTGTCGAATCGGGATCCACGCTTTATGTCGATATTCAGGCAGAGTTTTCAGAAAGCCTTGGTGACTAATGTGCATCTAAGTACAACTTTCCATCCTCAGATTGATGGACAGTCAGAACGAACAATTTAGATACTTGAGGATATGTTGAGAGCTTGTATGCTGGATTTTCAGAATCATTGGGAATGAAACCTATCATTGTTCGAGTTCGCCTACAATAATAGCTATCAGGCCAGTATTGAAATGGCACCATACGAGGCTTTATATGGACGATCTTGTCGTTCACCTATTTGCTGGACTGAGGTCGGAGAGACTAGTTTTCTGGGACCAGAGTTGGTTCGGGAAACTACCAAGAAGATCAAAGTCATTAAGCAGCGATTGTTGACAGCTCAGAGCAGGCAGAAGAGTTATGCCGATAAAAGAAGGAGACCATTGGCATTTAAGTAGGGTGATCATGTATTCTTGAAGATCAAGCTGAGGAGAGGCATTACTTGGTTTGGTAAGAAAGGAAAACTGATGCCACGGTATATCGGGCCGTTTGAGATATTAGAGAGAATTGGAGAAGTTGCCTATTGACTAACATTGCCGCCACGGATCGACCGTGTTCATGTTGTGTTCCATGTGTTGATACTGAAGAAGTACATGGTCTTACCAACGCATATCCTAAATTGGGAAGACCTGACTTTGGATGAAGACACTACTTATGAAGAGAAGCCTGTTCAAATTCTAAATAACGGAGAAAAGAAATTGAGAGGCAAGGTCATTAAGTTAGTCAAAATTCTTTGGTGTCATCAGAATCTAGAAGAGTCGACTTGGGAGCAGGAGGACGTGATGAGAGATAATCATCCTGAACTTTTTATTTAGACCATACTGTTTAAATTTCGAGGACGAAATTGTTTAAGGGGGATAGATTGTAATAACCCAACTTTTCAATAAAAATTTAAATGATTTGTTGTAGCTCTTCTTTTTATGTTTAAACGTTACCTATTATTTAATTTTCCTAATTGAAATTTAATTTTTTTATAATTAGTTCATGTGAATTTTTTTTTTTATGGACGGGCGAGATCATTTGAGAAATAGACAGTTGTGATTGGAAGTGTACAAGAATATTTTAGACCGAGGATCACGAGATAATTTTTTTTTTTTATTCTTCCTCTTAAATTTTCTTTTGGCCATTTGAAGTTGGGAGATCAGTTTTCTTTTGGGACCAATTATAGGTATTATTATGGTATCGATTAAGGGATGTCAAAGTGAGTTTATGACACTTGAGTGCATTACAGACTGTAGATGAGTGGATTTTCTCAATCAGGACGGAAAACTAGGAGCTCACTATCTAGCCGAAACAATACTCTCAATTTGGGTGGACCTGTGATCTGCAAAATAATAAACCGTCAAAGAGCCCTCTGCCGCTGTGGCAGGAAGACACTTCGATGATTAAGTCAGGTAAAAGCTCACAGGAATAATAACTCAAGCTAATATTCTCTATTAGCAAGCGAAACTATACACTAGTTAGAACGTACCTTTTTTTGTTGATCTGGAGCTTTATTTATAGACTTTTTCTTTAATCCTAATTCTCTTAGGACTCTAGTTGGCCTTCTGATTGGCCACTAATGAGATAACTCTCTATCAAGTAGTTATCTTCTATCATTAAAGTTTTATTCAATTAATACTTCTCATATTAATTAAATTGGCCGTGCATTTTTCATCCATATTTGTTTGAACTCTATCCCGACTTGTTCGGGATTCTGTCTTATCTCGGAGCACAGTTGCTCGTCGCCTTTCTCGGGCCGACTGTATCTCGGGCCGACTTTATATGGTCGGCAAGACGTGAGTCCGCCTTTCTTAGGTCGGCTTTGCTCAATATTTGTTTCTGTTTTCCTGATTTATGTATGGTCAACACTCCTCGTGTCGGCCATATCCTCATGTGATCGGCACGTGCCTCTGGACATATCATCTGGTCTCGGCCGAACTCATTACTTACTTGGGGGGGATAAACGTATTTTTCTGATTATGTTTTTACCCTCGTCAATTGCCCCCTAGCTTCAGCTACTTCGTACCGACTTGGCGGAGTAGTCGAGGCTATACAGTGTACTCATGAGGGGGTCTGCATCGAACTAAGCGGTTCGTATGTGTATCTGGTCCATCTGAGGCGTGCTTCGTTCTGAAGCGTGCTCTGTCTTTCAATAAATGCGATGTGACCGTTTGAGTGCGCCTTTACGGAAAGACGCGCTTCCCGCGCGTGCCTGACGCGTCGTTTCAATGCCCACCCTGTAATTAATTAACAATCCAGGGGTGAAGAATCTGACGGTTCATTTATTTTGAATGTAAGGTGTAACTGAATCTGCTGCCTGAAATCCTATATATTCGCGTCCTTTGCCACTGTTCTTCTTCATCCTCTTCGTTTTCTCCATATTTGCCTGTAAGTCGTCTGTAAGTTATCTGGAACTGTTCTCTCTTTTAGTTTTTCTTTCTCGTGCGCACTTTTCCCCCGCTCATCCTCTGAGTATGGGGGTTTTCCGTAAACACTTCGCCTCCCCGGCGCGTATAGTGAAATTCCGTAGGCATTACAACATTCCAGACGATGTAGTGGTAGAAATCAATAGGCCTGAGACTCATCCTGAGATTTGGGATGAGGACTCCATTCACATCCCTCTGATGGCCGTCACTGAGGGTGGGGTTAGGTTCCCTCTCACCCTTACCATATAGTGATGGGCACAGTTCGTCTGAACGAACTGTGCAATACCAACTTAGGCTTATTGGACATAAACTATAACTATGACATGACATATAATAAGGACGAGAAATGGTATCTCAAATCCCGTAGGGGCCGAGAAAAGATAGTGACGCATCTCGTCGATTCGAATAGGGGGAACGACGACGATTTCTTGATCATCTCGGGTAATTGGGAGTTCTCTCCTGACGAACCCGAGCACACGCGGATCCCAGTTCCCCGCAGTTTGGGGCAACCCCATTAGTTTCCTTTTCCATCTGATTGTGATTTTTTTGGTAACTTTGCTGACCTACAATGTTTAATTGCTATTTGTTGTCTCTGTGCAGCTGCCAATGCGAATCGTGGTCGGCAACTCGCTGCCACCAACCCCGAAGATTTGAAAAAGGTGTTGAGGTACAAGGGCGTCGAGGGGTAGGTTAAGCCGAGATCTGCCGAGGTACTCCTTCGATATAATCCAACTTACAAGGGTTATATCAAGGACAAAGCTTACGTTGCCGAGGCGGTTGCTGAAGATTCCCAAACTTCTGTCCCCGAAGGCATACCGTTGCCATACCTCAGGGAGCCACATCGTGTCACAATTACTGCGATAGCCGAAGCCCCGAGCTCTTCTTTTTCGTCTTCATCGGCTGATCCCACGCAGTCTCCACCCCGGATACCTAGGAATACCGAGGACGAGGAAGAAATTGACCGTGAAATCATGTCGAGGAACCCAAACATGCCCAATCTGAAGGAATTGATGAAGCAAAAAAGCAAGGCTGCTGCCGAGGCGAAGAAGAAAGCCACTCCAACTGAGGCGAAGAAGAAAGCCACTCCAACCGAGGCGAAGAAACCCTCTGGCGTCACTTTGGCAAAGAGGAAACCTGACGAGGGCGAGGCTCCACCAAGTCTCAGCTCTGCCGATGTTGACACCGCCCCAGCCGACTCCAAAAGAAGGAGGCTGGTGAAGGCTCATGATGCTGGCCCCTCCAAGGCAAAGGGAAAAGAAAAAGTCCCCAAGAAAGCCGAGACATGGGCTCCACCGCTGCTGATCGACGGTGTGACTCCTATCACGGCCGCCAACACGGCTGGAGATCTGGGGACTGCCACAGCTCTTACCGGGGCCCTGATGCTGCCAAGGGGCATCGAGCCCTACTCTGATTCTGAGGATCCGGCCATGCTCCGGACAGTGATCGGGCACAAGATCTTTGTAAGTGTTTCTGTACTTAGTGATTGCTCTCTGTATATCATGTTGCTTCTGTTCTAACAATGTTTGTGATGATGCAGGCAATCCAGAAGACCATGCTGTGTCTCGGGGAAAGCCAAGATCGGGAGGCACGGCTTAATGCTGCTGAAGCCGAAGTGCGGGAATTCAAACTGAAATTCTCCACTGCTTAGGACGAGGCCGACGGCTATAAAAAGAAAGCTCTGGAGGCCAAGAAAGCCAAATCCTTCAACCATCTCCTATCCAAGGAGAAGAAGAAAAGTGCTGAGCTGCTTGCCGAGTTAACGGCTCTGAAGGTCAAGCATGCTGAGGAGATAGTCGAGACAGAGAGCAAGGCTCACAAGCTCGGCATGGACGAGGCAGCCGAAGATTTCCTCAACAACCAGATCCCTGACTTGCAGGAGGAATTTCTTGCAACCGGGTGGAAAGCAGCTCTGAAGCTTGTAACGTGGCTGCGGACTCGCCCCTATTCAGAGAGATTCCTCATTCCTCCGAATTGGGTGACGAAGAGGCAGTGAATACCAAAGCCGAACTTCCCGAAGGCGGCATCACTGGTCTCTTACTGCTGATGACCAGGAAGCTACTGGTGTCGGAGAGAATGCTGTAGGGGGAGAGCAACTTCAGGAGGGCCCTGTCGACATCGTCTGAAGGATGTCTTTGTTTTTACACAGTTTTTAGTATGTAGTAGTAACAAACTAGTTGTTTTCACTTTAGCACCCTTGTTTTTTGGATGTATTTCGCACATGAATGAATATACAATTCGAGCCTTTCCTCGGCAATTCTTGTCTTGATAATTTCTCGGTAGCTTTTGCTTGCATGAAGTTGGCAATCTTACCTGTACTTGCGATCAGTACTTTGAACCGTTCCTCAATGTACTCAACTCAAACTTTTTTCTTAAGTTTGTTCGGGTGTTTAACTCACACTTGGGCATTAAACACAAACTATTCTCAAGTATGCTCGGGGGTTTATACTTTCCTCAAGTGTTGAACTCTCTCAAACTT
Organism: Arctostaphylos glauca; assembly: GCA_019985065.2. Lineage (NCBI taxonomy): Eukaryota > Viridiplantae > Streptophyta > Magnoliopsida > Ericales > Ericaceae > Arctostaphylos > Arctostaphylos glauca. The sequence continues at coordinate 16,135,878 of JAHSPW020000003.1, forward strand.
TTTCCAAGTTTGTTCGGGTTGTTTAACCTGTAGTTAGGCTTAAACTCATACTTTTCTCAAGTACTGAATTTTCTCAAACTTTTCTCAAGTTTATTCGGCTATTTTAACCTGTAATCAGATTTAAACACATACTCTTCTCAAGTATGTTCTGGAGTTCGAACTTTCCTTAAGTGTTGAACTTGCTCAAACTTTTCTCAAGTTTGTTCGGCTGTTTAAACCTGTAATCAGGTTTAAACACATACTTTTCTCAAGTATGTTCGGAAGTTCAAACTTTCTTTAAGTGTTGAACTTGCTCAAACTTTTCTCAAGTTTGTTCGGCTGTTTAACCTATAGTTAGGATTAGACACATACTTTTCTCAAGTATGTTCGGGAGTTCAAACTTTTTTCAAGTTTGTTCGGCTGTTTAACTTGTAGTTAGGATTAAACACATACTTTTCTCAAGTATGTTCGGGAGTTCAAACTTTTCTCAAGTGTTGAACTTTCTCAAACTTTTCTCAAGTTTGTTTGGCTGTTTATCCTGTAGTTAGGTTTAAACACATACTTTTCTCAAGTATGTTCTGAAGTTTAAACTTTCTTTAAGTGTTGAACTTGCTCAAACTTTTCTCAAGTTTGTTCTGCCGTTTAACCTGTAGTTAGGATTAAACACATACTTTCTCAAGTATGTTCGGGAGTTCAAACTTTCTTTAAATGTTGAACTTTCTCAAATTTTTCTCAATTTTGTTCGGCTGTTTAACCTGTAGTTAGGATTAAACACATACTTTTCTCGAGTATGTTCGGGAGTTCAAACTTTTCTCAAGTGTTGAACTTTCTCAAACTTTTCTCAAGTTTGTTCTTACATTCTATTTATGCATGCACTGGATTTATCTTTGCCCCCAGTAAGGTAGTAAAGGTGGCCACAATATTGATAGCCTTACTGAAAATCTACTTATAAATTGAAACTGATGCTTTTATTCATTAACAATCGAATGTAGTAAACATAAGTACTAAAAAAGGAAAGTCTACTGGCAAAACTTCTTAAGGTTGGAAACAATCCAAGTGCGGGGTATTTTCTTTGTCATCAAGGTCTTGCAGTTCGTAGGCGCCCTTCCCAAGGCGTCTGAAGACTCTGTATGGACCTTCCCAGTTGGCTCCGAGCTTGCCATCAGTTGGGTCTTTTGTGTTTCCCATGACCTTTCGAAGGACCAGGTAGCCAAGATTAAATTCCTTTTGATGGACTTTCTTATTGTAAGACCTGGAGAGAGTGGATTGATAGGAAGCCAGCCTGATCATGGCCCGTTCCCTTTTTTCTTCGGCGAGGTCGAGCTCTACTGCCAATGCTTGATCGTTCCCTCCCTACTCCATTAACTCGGTGCAAAGAGTTGGGATGCCGACTTCAAGCGGGATGACAGCCTCGGTGCCATACGCGAGTGAATACGGGGTGACACCCGTAGATCGGCCACAGGACGAGCGGTAACTCTTCCACCCACTTGCCTTTGGCCTTTTCTAGTCATTTCTTGATTCCTCCCAGTATCGTTTTATTCGAAACTTCTGCCTCCCCGTTGCACTGTGGATATGCTACTGAGACGTAGTAATTTTGAATCTGATACTGTGAGCAGAAGGCCTTGAACTTGTCCTGGAATTGGGTCCCGTTGTCCGAGACGATGGCATAAGGGATACCGAATCTAGTGATGATGTTCTGCCAGACAAATCGCTCGACATTCTTCTCTGTGATCTTGGCCAGGGGTTCGGCCTATATCCACTTGGCGAAGTAATCTGTGCCGACCAACAGATACTTTCTTTCCCTAGTTGCTTTGGAAAGCGAACCGACAATATCTAGGCCCTACTGAGCAAAGGGCCATGGGCTGGTGAGTGGTGCCAGGTCGGTAGCAGGTTGATGTACGATCGGGGTGAATTTCTGGCATTTCTCGCAAGTCTGGACATATTTCTTTGCATCCTCCTGCATGTAGGGCCACCAGTATCCCTGAGATATGGCGCGATGGGCGATGGATCTACCCCCAGCATGGTTCCCACATGTCCCCTCATGAATTTCGAACAGGAACTTCTGTACTAGATTAGGGTGCACACACTTCAGATAGGGACAAGTGTAGAACTTTCGACAAAGTTCTTACTTAGGCGAGAGCCAGAAGCGCGTTGCTCTGATTCGCAACTTGTGAGCTTCTTTCTTATCCTCGAGAATCGGTCCCCCAGTGAGGTAGGAGATAATGGGATCCATCCAACTTGGGCCGAGATCGATTTCCAAAGCCTTCTCAGCAATTGGGATGTCGATACTCGGATACTCGATGGCGTCCACATATATGGTCCAGTGCTTATCTCAGGGTATTGCCAAAGCCAAACATGCCAAGGTGTCCGCGTGCTCGTTCTGTCTAGAGCTGATGTGAGTCATTTTCCACTTTCTTGAACTTAGATAACTCTGCTCTAGCCCTCTCCGCGTAGGAGGTCATCTTCTCGTCTCGGGTGGCATATTCTCCATTGAGTTGGTTGAGGACCAGTTGTGAATCACAGTAGACTTCCACATACATTGCCCCCAGGTTATGCGCACACTTGAGCCTGTGTATCAATGCCTCGTATTCGGCGACATTATTGGAGGCATTGAAATTCAGTCAAATGGACTGCTCAAAATAACATCCATATGGTTCTTCAATAACAATGCCGACTCCAGATCCACGCGAACATGATGATCCGTCGACATATAACCTCCAGTACGATACTTGCTCGGGAGCCAACCTATCCTGTTCTCCCTGTTCGAGCAAGCCCGACTCTGAGATTGAAGCCACATCTAGTGCAGGCTCGTGAGAGAATTCCGCAATGAAGTCTGCTAGGACTTGTCCCTTTACTGCTGTCCTTGGGAGGAATCTGATGTCGTATTCCCCGAGTTCAACGGACCAGGTTGTCACCCTGCCTGACAGTTCTGCTCTTCTCAAGACAGTGCTGAGGGGGTGTTTAGTCGGTACTTCTATCGTGTGGGCCAGGAAATAGTGTTGTAATTTCCTAGAGGCCATCACAAGGGACAAAATCAACTTCTCCAAGGGGAGGTATCTCGTCTCCGAGTCGAGAAGTGTCTTGCTCACGTAGTATATCGGTGTCTGCTCGCCATCTTTATTCTTCAGCAAAACTGCACTGACCGCATGCTCGGACATGGCCAGGTATAGTGTCAATGTATCTCCCTTCTCGGGAGTCGTGATCAAAGGTGGGTTTGCCAGGTAGGTCTTGATCTCCTGGAAATCTCTTTCGCATTCCTCCCCCCAGGAGTACTTGAACTATTTTCTCAACAGTTGGAAGAACGACCGACATCGGTCGGATGATCGGCTGATGAATCTGTTGAGAGCTGCTACCATTCCCGTCAACCTCTGAACCTCCTTCATAGTTCGGGGGCTCTGTAGATTTTGTAGGGCAATGATTTGATCGGGTTGGCCTCTATTCCCCTCTGAGTAACCAGATGCCCCAAGAATTTTCCCGAGCTGACCCCGAAAGCACATTTCGAGGCGTTGAGCTTGAGTTTGTACTTTCTGAGTACCTGGAAAGTTTTGCCGAGATCGTCGATATGGGTTTTGGCCTCCTCAGACTTGACGACCATATCGTCGATGTACACCTCCATGCTCTTCCCGAGCAATTCCCTGAACATAAGAGTAGCCAACCTTTGGTATGTTGCTCCTGCATTTCTTAGTCCGAACGGCATTACTTTGTAGCAGAATAATCCACGTGGAGTAATGAAGGACGTCTTCTTTTGGTCTGGCGCGTACATGGCTATTTGATGATATCCCCGGTATGCATCCAAGAAGCTCATGCGCCGATACCCAGCTGTGGCATCTACGAATTGATCTACTTTAGGCAGTGGGAAGCTATCCTTGGGATAGGCTTTATTCAGGTTTGTGAAGTCAATGCACACTCTCCACTTGCCATTCTTCTTTTTAACCACCACAGTGTTTGATAACCACTCGGGGTAATGCACCTCTCTGATGGCCTCGGCTTCCAGCAACCGATCTACTTCTTCTATCACGGCATCCACATGTTGGACTGCCGATCTCCTTCTTTTCTGCATGACGGGTTTGTGGATAGGATCCACATTCAAATGATGACAGATGATATCCGGGCTCACCCCAAGCATCTCGTGTGGTGTCCAAGCGAATACATCGATGTGCTCCTTATGAATCTTTATCAGAACTCTCTCGTCCTGCTCTGATAACTCTTCTCCGATGAAAAAGTACCGCTCTAGGTCTGTCTCATGAGCCGGTACCTGCTTGAGTTTTTCCACAACTCGATCGGCTGGATTACGCCCGATATCCTCTATTGTCAGCCGATCTGGGACCTCTATAGATTTTACGTGTTCGGCTTTGGGCTTATATTTTATCGAGGTGATGTAGCAGCTTCTCACCGTTGTCTGATTCCCCTGAACACATTCCATCCCCTTCTTACCCGGGAACTTCAGCATCTGGTGATAGGTGGAAGGGATTGCCCCCATCCTGTGGAGCCAAGTTCTCCCCACAATGGCATTGTATGCCGATGGTACGTCTACGACTAGAAAGTCGATATCCAGGGTCACTCTCCCCGCCCGTACGGGGATAGTGATGGATCCCAAGGGCCAGATTGCCTCGGCACTGAATCCGATGAGTGGAATGTGGGCCTTTTGCAAGTCTGCCTTATCAAGCTTGAGCTTCTTAAAAGCGTCATAGTACAAAATTTCTGTTGAGCTGCCCTGGTCAACTAGGATTCTCTCCATGTTGATGGTGCCGAGGAGCAGCGTGATTACCAATACATCGTTGTGGGGGTGCACCACCCCCTCCAGATCCTTATCTGAAAAGGATATAACCATGTCTATCTTTGTCTCGGGCTCCTTTCGCTTTTGCTCGAGATGCTGAACGTGATGTTCCTGCTCATCCCGGCGTCGTTGTAGCCGTATTTCTTTTTTATCGGGGACGGGGGTTGCTGCGTGTATGACATGCACGGTCTCAGTTATCGTTGCCTCTTCCTCAGAGGATTCAGTTTCTATTGGTTCCGGCTGGACCGTTGGTTGCTGCTGATCGGCCACAAATCGCCTAAGGTGCCCGGCTTCAACTAATTCCCTTAGGAATCGTTTAAGTGCCTTGCACTTCTCTGTGATATGGCCATTATTGTGGTGATAGCTGCACCGATCTCTGTTCGGGTCACGTTTTACTGGCTCCCCCCTGACCCTGTTGGGTATTTCCAGAAAGGCTCGTTCTTCAAAGGCCAGATCAACTTGAATATTGGAGTGTTGAAAACCGTACTTATCGCCCTATACGCCTGGGGTCCAGGTGGTTTGCGCTCCTTTATTACCTGCGCCACTTCGGCCACCTCAGTTCCTGGCCTTTTTGCCGTTGGTTCTATTGCCGCATTCCTATGCGCTTTTCCAGTTGGTCGATCCTTGTCTCGGTCAATCTTGTCTTCAAACTTAGCGTACTTCTCGACCCTTCCCATCAGGTCGGCAATTGTACTTGGGGGCTCTATGGTGAGAGATTCCCTCAGCCGATCTCGGTATGACAAATCCAGCCTGAAGGATTCTACAGCATAGGCCTCTGTACAATCCCTTATCTCATTATAGGTCGCCCAATATCTGTTGGCATATTGCCTGAGATCCTCTCTCGGTCCTTTTATCAAGGCCAAAAGGGTGTTCACGTATTTCTTTTGTGCTCGGTTAGCCACAAATTGCTTGAGGAACTGGTCTTCCAGTTGCCTCCAGCTAGTAATAGATCTCGGCGGGAGGGCCTGAAACCAATTTAGGGCTGTCTCGCCCAAACTCAAGGAAAAAACCTTGCAATAGAGGCTGTCATGGCCTACATAAATCATCATGGAGTTCACGAATCCTTTGATATATGAGTCATTGGATCCGTTCGTCCATTATAAATTGTGAACTTTGGAGGGACAAATTTTCTGGGTAAGTTTTCCGTCTCAATCTGTACTGACAGTGGTGACACTACCAGCTGTTGCAGCTTTTTATGATTCTCGTCATCCTCCGGGCGGTTGAATCCCAATTGCTGATTCAACCATGCTCTCATATCGGTAACCGGAGCAACTGGTGGTACAATTTGATATGGGATCCCCTGTTGAACATTTGAGGGCATCCGACTCAGTTCGTGTCAGCTATCTTGCCTTGATGGCCCAGTCTCGGAACGCTCATCACGCCCAGATACCGACTATCGGGCCGGGTTTCTCTGCTTGCGGAGAGTGCGGTTCTCCCTCTCCATGCGTCGTATGTAACGCCTCATGTCCTCTATTTCTTGGTCCCTCCTCCGGACCCGATCGATATTATCGTAATCCTCGTCTCGGTGTGACCCTTCGTGAGTTCGGGATCCTCTCCCTCCCTCATTTCGGCTTTGAGTTAGGGACCTGTCCCTGTTTCTCGACCGTTCCGCTTCTCACTGAAGATCGGGACGCTGCTCTAGAGGTAGGGATGGCAATGTGGTTGGTAGTGCGGGAGCTACCGGTGTATTGGCGGGTAATGGAACGGCAGGGGGCGGCACCTGTTCCCCAGGATGCTCCCCTACCAGTTTTTGGGGGTTGAACCCTAGGGATTTCTTTCCTAGGTCCCCTCGACTTATGTGGAATTGAAGGGGGGGGGGGGATTTGGATCTGTGTTTCCCTTCGCGCTCCCTCCCCTGATCTCTTCTGGGCGTTTCAGCCATGAGTCTCTAGCTTTCCCACAGACGGTGCCAAATGTAGATCGGTGGATTTTCTCAATCAGGACGGAAAACTAGGAGCTCACTATCCAACCAAAACAATGCTCTCAATTTGGGTGGACCTGTGATCGGCAAAACAATAAACCGTCAAAGAACCTTCTGCCGCTGTGGCAGGAAGACACTCCGATGATTAAGTCAGGCAAAAGCTCATAGGAATAATAACTCAAGCTAATATTCTCTATTAGCAAGCGAAACTATGCACTAGTTAGAACGTACATTTTTTTGTTAATCTGGAGCTTTATTTATAGACTTTTTCTTTAATCCTAATTCTCTTAGGACTCTAGTTGGAGTGAAGTGCCTTCTGATTAATGAGATAACTCTCTATCAAGTAGTTATCTTCTATCATTAGAGTTTTATTCAATTAATATTTTTCATATTAATTAAATTGGCCGTGGATTTCTCATCCATATCTGTTTGAACTCTATCCCGACTTTAGTTCGGGATTCTGTCTTATCTCGGAGCACAGTCGCTCGTCGCCTTTCTCGGGCCAACTGTATCTCGGGCTGACTTTATATGGTCGGCAAGATGTGAGTCCGCCTTTCTCAGGTCGGCTTTGCTCAATATTTGTTTCTGTTGTCCTGGTTTATGTATGATCAACATTCCTCGTGTCGGCCATACCCTCATGTGATCGGCACGTGCCTCTGGACATATCATCTGGTCTCAGCCGAACTCATTACTTACTTGGGGGGTTAAACGTATTTTTCTGATTACGTTTTTACCCTCGTCACAAACCTATGTATCTACTGCACATTTTCACCTTTATGTACGAGTCTTGAGAAACCAGAGAGAGAGTTTTCCGGGGCAAATTCTTTGTATTTTGTTCTGTACGGGTAAAGGGGTTTGATATTTCTACATATACAGTGGAGTTAGAGAGATACTCCCTCCGTCCCAGTTTGTTTGTCCACTTTTTGACTTTTACATGTTCCAAAATGTTTGTCCAATTTTAAAATTGACTTGTAAAAATTATCTTAATGCCCTCCTCTTTTTTTAAAAACCATACATTGAAAAATGTGTGCTCTTATTTAATGCTAAAAAGTTAAGGGTATTATGGGAAAGTTAAAATTTGAAAGAGCAATCATTGTGTTCCCTTAATAAGTGGGAATTTCGAGAATGGACAAACAAATTGGGACGGAGGGGAATTCTGAGAGAGAGAGAGAGAGACAACTACTGTTGAAATCCCAAAGTGCAATTCCAATTCCGTTCATTGTTCTTCGCCTGCTTGATACGTACATTCGAGGTAGGATTCCGTACCTACCGCCCTTAGATTTACGTACTGATTATTTCGTGTGGAAAAAAAATTTGATCACGTTCTTCATTTTTCATTTTTTTTTATACTAACAGTCTTCTTAATGCCAATTTTATATTGATCCATAATGGAGATGACGAAGCGGTACACAAGCACATCTTGTCAAAATGATATGTGTTTCAGTGTTTGGATTGGACTAATCATTTTATTTAGATGTGTACATTATACTTTCGTGAATTGTTTTTAACGAGGGTAAAAACGTAATCAGTAAAATACGTTTAACCCCCCCCCCCCCAGTAAGTAACGAGTTCTGCCGAGACCGGATGATATGTCCAGAGGCATGTGCCGATCACACGAGGGAATGGCCGACACGAGGAGTGTTGACCATACATAAATCGGAACAACAGAACCAAGTATTAAGCAAAGCCAACCTAAGAAAGGCGGATCCATGTCTTGCCGACCATATAAAGTCGGCCCGAACAAGCGTTTGCCCGAGAAAGGTGACGAGCAACCGTTGCTCCGAGATAAGACAGAATCCCGAACAAGTCGGGATAGAGTTCAAACAGATATGAATGAGAAATCCACGACCAATTTAATTAATATGAGAAGTATTAATTGAATGAAACTCTAATGATAGAAGATAAATACTTGACAGAGAGTTATCTCATTAGTGGCCAATCACAAGGCACTTCACTCCAATTAGAGTCCTAAGAGAATTGGAATTAAAGAGAAAGTCTATAAATAAAGTTCCAGATCAACAAAAAAAGGTACGTTCTAACTAGTGCATAGTTTCGCTTGCTAATAGAGAATATTAGCTTGAGTTATTATTCCTGTGAGCTTTGGCCTGACTTAATCATCGGAGTGTCTTCCTGCCACAGCGGCAGAGGACTCTTTGACGGATTATTGTTTTGCAGATCATAGGTCCACCCAAATTGAGAGCATTGTTTCGACTGGATAGTGAGCTCCTACTTTTCCGCCTTGATTGAGAAAATCAACCCATCTATAATTGGCGCCGTCTGTGGGGAAAGCTAGAGACTCATGACTGAAACACCCAGAAGAGATCAGGGGAGGGAGCGCGAAGGGAAAGACAGATCTAAATCCCCCCCTCCAGTTCCACATAAGTCGAGGGGACCTAGGAAGGAAATCCCTAAGGTTCAACCCCCAAAACTAGTAGGGAGCATCCTGGAGAACAGGTGCCGCCCCCTGCCGTTCCATTACCCACCAATACTCTGGTAGCCCCCGCGCTACCAACCGCATTGCCATCGCGACCTCTGGAGCAGCGTCCCGATCATCCGCGAGAAGCGGAACGGTCGAGAAACAGGGACAGATCCCTAACTCAAACCCGGAACGAGGGAGGGAGAGAATCCCAAACTCATGAAGGGTCTCGCCAAGACGAGGATTACAATAATGCTGATCGGATCCGGAGGAGGAACCAAGAAATAGAGGACATGAGGCGTTACATACGAGGCATGGAGAGGGAGAATCGCACTCTCCGCAAGCAGAGAAACTCGACCCGACAGTCGGTATCTGGGCGTGATGAGCGTTCCGAGGCTAGGCCATCAAGGCAGGATGCCGACACAAATCGAGTCGGAGGCCCCGAGGAGGGGAAAACCAGGCTGGGGCGCCGTCAAATCTGGGCAGATTACCTCCAGCGCAACCACTTCCTGACATGCGGGAATGGCTGAATCAGCGGGCGGGAACGCCCCCAAATGTTCAGTAGGGGATCCCATATCAAACTGTACCACCAGTTGCTCCAGTTACTGATATGAGATCATGGTTGAATCAGTAATTGGGATTCAACCGCCCGGAGGACGACAAGAATCATAAAGAGCTGCAACAGCTGGCAGTATCACCCCTGTCAGTACAAATTGAGATGGAGAACTTACCCAGAAAGTTTGTCGCTCCTAAGTTCACAATTTATAATGGACGAACGGATCCGATGACCCACATCAAAGGATTCGTGAACTCCATGATGATTTATGTAGGCCATGACAGCCTCTACTACAAGGTTTTTCCTTGAGCTTGGGCGAGACAGCTCTGAATTGGTTTCAGGCCCTCCCTCCAAGATCCATCACTAGTTGGAGGCAACTGGCAGACCAGTTCCTCAAGCAATTTGTGGCTAATCGAGCACAAAAGAAATATGTGAACACCTTTCTGGCCTTGAGAAAAGGACCGGAAGAGGATCTCAGGCAATACGCCAGCAGATATTGGGTGACCTATAATGAGATAGGGGATTGTACAGAGGCCTATACTGTAGAATCCTTCAGGCTGGATTTGTCGTACCGAGATCGGCTGAGAGAATCTCTTACCATAGTCCCCCGAGTACAATTACCGACCTGATGGGAAGGGTCGAGAAGTACGCTAAGTTTGAAGACGAGATTCGCCGAGACAAGGATTGGCCAACTGGCAAGGCACATAGGAGTGCGGCAATAGAACATGCGGCAAAGAGGCCACGAACTGAGGTGGCCGAAGTAGCACAGGTGACGAAGGAGCGCAAACCACCTGGATCCCAGGCGTATAGGGCGATCGTACGGTTTTCAACACTCCAATATTCAAGTTCATCTGGCCTTTGAAGAACGAGCCTTTCTGGAAGTGGCCAGCCGGGTCAGGGGAGCCAGTGAAACGCGACTCGAATAGAGATTGGTGCAGCTATCACCGCAATAATGGGCATATCACAGAGAAGTGCAAGGCGCTTAAACGGTTCCTAGAGGAATTAGTTGAAGCCGGGCACCTTATGCGACTTGCCGATCAGCGGCAATCAACGGTTCAGCCGGAACCAATGAAAATCGAATCCTCTGAGGAAGAGGCGACGATAACCGGGACCGTGCATGTCATACACGCGGCAACTTCGGTTCCCGATAAAAAAGAAATACGGCTCCAGGGACACCGAGATGGGCATGACAACACCTTCAACACCTCGGACAAAAGCGAAAAGAGCCCGAGACAAAGACAGACACGGTTATATCATTTTCAGATAAGGATCTGGAGGGGGTGGTGCACCCCCACAACGATGCATTGGTAATCACGCTGCTCCTCGGCACCATCAACACGGAGAGAATCCTAGTTGACCAGGGCAGCTCAACAGAAATTTTGTACTATGACGCTTTTAAGAAGCTCAAGCTTGATAAGGCAGATTTGCAGAAGGCCGACATTCCACGCATCGGATTCAGCGCAAAGGCAGTCTGGCCCTTAGGATCCATCACTATCCCCGTGCGGGCAAGGAGAGTGACACTAGATATCGACTTTCTGGTCGTAGACGTACCATCGGCATACAATGCCATTGTAGGGAGAACTTGGCTCCACAGGATGGGGGCAATCCCTTCCACCTATCACCAGATGCTGAAGTTTCCGGGTAAGAAGGGGATCGAATGTGTTCGGGGGAATCAAACAACGGCGAGAAGCTGCTACGTCACCTCGATAAAACATAAGCCCAAAGCCGAACACGTAAAGTCTACAGAGGTCCCAGATCGGCCGACGATAGAGGATATCAGGCGTAATCCAGCCGATCGAGTTGTGGAAAAACTCAAGCAGGTACCGGCTCATGAGACAGACCCAGAGCAGTACTTTCTCATCAAAGAAGAGTTCTCAGAACAGGACGAGGAAGTCCTAATAAAAGTCCTTAAGGAGCACATCGATGTATTCGCTTGGACACCACAAGAGATGCCTGGGGTGAGCACGAATATCATATGTCATCACTTGAATGTGGATCCTGCCCACAAACCCGTCATGCAGAAAAGAAGGAGATCGATAGTCCAACATGTGGATGCCGTGATAGAAGAAGTAGATCGGTTGCTGGAAGCCGAGGCCATCAAAGAGGTGGATTACCCCGAGTGGTTATCAAACACCGTGGTGGTCAAAAAGAATAATGGAAAGTGGAGAGTATGCGTTGACTTCACGAACCTGAATAAAGCCTGTCCCAAGGATAGCTTCTGATACGAGCTCGGATCATGAGTTGTCGGATCACCAAGACGGAGCTATGGATCCCAAAGATGGAGCTAAGGAGGTGCTGATCCCGGACGGTCCAATTACAAGGTCCAAAGCCCGAGCATTACAAGAAGCCGTGAGGAGCCTAATGGTGACCACCTTTCCCACGCGAGAAGCCATGCAAGAAACCACCAAGATCTTGCATGTAATGAAGGTGGCCATGCATTGTGAAGCACGGAATGAAGGTTGCCGCCCGCATTCAAGTCTTGCCGCCCACAATTAGCTCATTGCTTACATCATGCCGCCCACTCTCTAAAAATAGCCAAGGACCATTTATGCATTGCCGCCCAACAATAAAGTCTTGGCTGTTTTTCCCAAATGGAGGTGCACGGATTATCAACATGACCACCCATCTTGGCCATTCATCAAATGCCGCCCATCTTCAATGGCCGGCCACCTAAATTTAGCTCTAGTTTTTCCTATAAATATTGTAATGTTTGAAGGATATTGTTTTAACTCAGATTATAATCAAAACTTGTGAGATTCTTCTCCTTTAGTTCTTCACGAACTCGAACTTATCGGATTCAATCCGTGGCGTTCATCCCGACTTATCAACGGCTCATCATCACCGTTGTGGCGTCTTCCATATACCACGATCCTTGCTTTGACTCATTCCTTGTATCGCGGTCCTCTATACCAAGATCCTTGTTTGGTCTAAAGTTTGTATCAAGGTCTCCACCCTATCCAACCGAACCTGTTTTTGGTCGATCCTTCAAAAGCGAAGTAAGTTTCGCATCATTTGGTATCAGAGCTTTTGGAATCCAAATCAGGTTTATCTATCCTTGTTTTCAATTATCTTAGTTTCTAAAATTCCATATCTGTTCCTTCTTTCTTCTCATTTCAATATCAAAAAAAAAAAAAAAAAAGAATTTTCGTCCAAAAAAAAAAAAAAGAAAAAAAAGAAAGACGAATTAGAAAGGCAAAAAAAAGAGAAGAAGAAGCCGTTGGAAATTGGAAGCCGTTGGAAATTGTTTTCTTCCTTCAAAGTGTCATTAATTACTTGTTTACCATTCCAAATCTTCTCCCTCCAAATTTCTCCGTGCCAAATCTGTTTTTTTCTCTTCTCCTTCTTCACAATTATTTCTGTTATCCTTTTCTCTTCTCATCACAAGAGAAAACTTCCTTTCCCTTCTACCTTATCTTTCCTTTCATATCTCCGGGTTAAAGCAAGAATTGTGGTGGAAAAAGCGCAAGTCTTTTGGAGGCCATTGTTTTGTTATCTGTTTGAGTTTTGAGTTTTTGCAGGACTTGTGGAGTAAGAAAGAGTGGTAAAAGGCAAAAAGAGAGGTCATTGTGCAAAAAGAGCCAAGAAGCACCGAGAGTTAAACACTTGGGTGGTGAGTGTTTTTTTCTGGGAAATTTAAACACTTGGTGTGTGATTTTGTTTTCTTTTCAGGTTCAAACATGTCACAAGGAGACGGAGGCGGCCAAGGAGACAATAACAATAAGCTCTTGATAGAGGCTATACATCAAATGTCCCAAAAGTGGGATTCGGCTTTAAGAGAACTTCAGGAAGAAATGGATGAATTAAAAAAGGATCGGCGGTATCAAGTTCCTCATCCAAGGAGGCCTAGTCCGAGGGGTCCTAAGGAGCCAAATGAGTCCAGGGGGGACTATGATGGAGATGAGAGTGATGAAAGTAGGCGGAGCTACCACTCTAGGGCTGTTCCAAGTGAGAGGAGAAGGCGCCACCGCCATGACTCTCGGGATAGAGTGGACCGAGACTTGGGGAGCATTAAGCTGAACATCCCACCCTTCCAAGGAAAAAGTGATCCCGACGTCTACCTTGAATGGGAGAGAAAGGTTGAAATGATGTATGATTGTCACAACTATTCCGAAGAGAAAAAGGTAAAACTTGCCGCCATTGCCTTCACTGATTATGCTATAGTATGGTGGGATCAATTGTTAATAGGTCGGAGGAGGAACTATGAACCGCCTATTGAGACATGGGCCGAGATGAAGGCTGCCATGAGGAAGAGATTCGTGCCTTCCCACTATTACCGAGATATGCACCTCAAGTTGCAGCAACTTAGGCAAGGTTCCAAGAGTGTGGAAGAGTACTTCAAGGAGATGGAGATGGCCATAACCCGGACCAATATCACCGAGGAGAGGGAGGCCACCATGGCACGGTTTTTGAGCGGGCTAAACCGTGAGATTGCCAATGTTGTAGAGCTGCAACATTATGTAGAACTTGAGGATGTGGTGCACATGGCTATAAAGGTAGAGAGGCAACTTCGGCGGGGAAGAATGGCCAAGTCAGAATCTCCTTTTGCTGGTTCAACGTTTAGGCCTAAACCATCCGTGGATCAACCTACCAAGTCCGGGGAAAATCCAAACTATGCCAACCGAGGGGAGCAAACCAAGCCACGGGAAAACAACAAGGATAAAGGTATAGCTCCTACCACTTCATCTCAAAGAACTAGAGACATCAAATGTTTCTGCTGTTTAGGAGTTGGCCACAAGGCTTCGGAGTGCCCAAACAAGAGAGTCATGATCGCGCTGGGAAATGGGGAGTACGAGTCCGAGGCTAGTGAAGAGGAGGTGCCACCACTTGAGGATGATAGTGATTGTGAATATGCCGTTAAAGGGGAAGTACTTGTGATCAGGAGAGCCCTTAGTGCACAAACGGTAGAAGAAGAGGACGGCCATGTTGAGCAGCGTGAGAACATTTTCCACACGCGGTGCCTTGTGAAGGAAAAGGTCTGCAGCATGATCATTGATGGAGGGAGCTGCGTCAACGTTGCTAGTAACTTACTTGTTGAAAAATTGGGGCTGCCAACCATGAAGCATCCGAGGCCTTATAAACTTCAATGGCTGAATGAAACCGGTAAAGTGAAGGTGAATAAACAAGTCCTTGTCTCATTTTCAATTGGCAGGTACAAAGATGAAATCCTTTGTGATGTTGTGCCCATGCACGCAAGCCACATCTTGTTGGGTCGCCCATGGCAATACGACCGTAGTACCTTGCACAACGGGAATACCAACCGGTACACCTTCACCAAAGATGGCCGAAATGTGACTCTAGTTCCAATGTCACCAAAGCAAGTCCTTGAAGATCAAATCAGAATCCAGCAATCACTGGGGGGGGTGAGTGAAAAAAAAGAGAGTAATGAAAAAAAAGAGAGAGTTGAAAAAAAAGAGTGTCAAAAAAAAGAGAGTGAAAAGGGGGACAATGAAAAAAGAAGAGAGGAAAAAAAGATAGTGAGCTTTTATGCAAAAGAAAAAGAAGTGAGGAGAGCTTATGAAACTAATCGGCCGATGATTTTGATTGTTTACAAGGAGGCCAATTTTTCTCACCATGATCTTTCTTCTTCCATCCCTCCAGAAGTTCAATCGGTTTTGCAGGAATTCGAGGATGTCTTGCCCGAGGAGGTGCCCGCCGGCTTACCACCAATTAGAGGCATTGAACACCAAATTGATTTTGTTCCGGGTTCTCCTATTCCAAACCGACCAGCCTATAGAGCCAATCCGGAGGAAACCAAGGAACTTCAAAAACAAGTTGAGGAGCTGTTGGCCAAGGGACATGTCCGAGAGAGCATGAGTCCATGCGCGGTTCCCGTGCTGCTGGTGCCAAAGAAAGATGGAACATGGCACATGTGTGTTGATTGCCGCGCCATCAACAAAATCACGGAAAAGAAGCCCATCGCATACTTCAGTGAGAAATTGAGTGGGGCAGCCTTGAACTACTCGACATACGACAAGGAACTCTATGCATTGGTGCGAGCGTTGGAAACTTGGCAGCATTACCTTTGGCCCAAGCAGTTTGTGATCCACACGGATCATGAATCTTTGAAGCACTTGAGGGGACAAGACAAGCTCAACCGTAGGCATGCCAAATGGGTGGAGTTCATTGAGATGTTTCCGTACGTCATACAATACAAGCAAGGTAAGGAAAACACGGTGGCGGATGCATTGTCTCGAAGGTATGCCTTGATATCTACTCTTAATGCTAAATTACTTGGGTTTGAGCATATCAAAGAATTGTATGAAAAAGATGAGGATTTTAGTGCTATCTTTAATGCTTGCAAGTTGAGTGCATTTGATAAATTTTACAAGCATGAGGGGTTTCTGTTTAGGGAAAACAAGCTTTGCATTCCTAATTGTTCGATGCGTGATTTGCTTGTACTTGAGGCTCATGGGGGCGGGTTAATGGGACACTTTGGGGTAGCTAAGACCTTAGACATGCTTAAGGAGCACATCTTTTGGCCACATATGAGAAAGGATGTAGAAAAGATTTGTTCTAATTGTGTTACTTGCAAGAGGGCTAAGTCTAGGGTGAATGCTAATGGATTGTATACTCCTTTACCCGTGCCTAATGGACCTTGGACTGATATATCAATGGACTTTGTACTAGGGTTGCCTAAGACTAAGAGAGGTAGAGACTCAATCTTTGTGGTTGTTGATAGATTCTCGAAAATGGCTCATTTCATCCCTTGTCACAAAACTGATGATGCTACCCATATTGCTGACTTATTCTTTAGGGAAATAGTGCGCTTGCATGGATTACCTAATAGTATAGTGAGTGATAGGGACGCAAAATTTCTGAGCCATTTTTGGCGAGTCTTATGGGGAAAACTAGGAACGAACTTGCTATTCTCTACTTCCTGCCACCCACAAACAGATGGGCAAACTGAGGTTGTCAATAGGACATTATCTACTCTCTTAAGGGTTGTGCTTAAAAATAATCTAAAGGCTTGGGAAGATTGTTTACCTTTTGTGGAATTTGCTTACAATCGCACTATTCATTCTTCTACTAATTTTTCGCCCTTTGAGATTGTTTATGGTTTTAATCCTCTAACCCCTTTGGATTTACTTCCTTTGCCTGTAAGTGAACTTTCAAGTTTAGATGGACAGAAAAAGGCAGAAAAGGTGAAGAAGATTCATGAGGAAGCATGGCAACGAATCATGCAAAGGAACGAACAAATCTCTACTCGAGCCAACAAGGGGAGGAAGAAAGTTGTTTTAAAACCAGGGGATTGGGTGTGGGTTCATTTGAGGAAGGACAGATTCCCTTCAAAGAGGGCAAGCAAGCTGATGCCAAGGGGAGATGGCCCCTCTCAAGTGATAAAAAGGATCAACGACAACGCTTACAAGATCAACCTTCCGGGTGAGTATCAAGTGAGTGCTACCTTTAACGTTTCTGATTTATCTCCTTGTGATGTAGGTTCAGATTCGAGGACGAATCTTTTCGAGGAAGGAGGAGATGATACGAGCTCGGATCATGAGTTGTCGGATCACCAAGACGGAGCTATGGATCCCAAAGATGGAGCTAAGGAGGTGCTGATCCCGGACGGTCCAATTACAAGGTCCAAAGCCCGAGCATTACAAGAAGCCGTGAGGAGCCTAATGGTGACCACCTTTCCCACGCGAGAAGCCATGCAAGAAACCACCAAGATCTTGCATGTAATGAAGGTGGCCATGCATTGTGAAGCACGGAATGAAGGTTGCCGCCCGCATTCAAGTCTTGCCGCCCACAATTAGCTCATTGCTTACATCATGCCGCCCACTCTCTAAAAATAGCCAAGGACCATTTATGCATTGCCGCCCAACAATAAAGTCTTGGCTGTTTTTCCCAAATGGAGGTGCACGGATTATCAACATGACCACCCATCTTGGCCATTCATCAAATGCCGCCCATCTTCAATGGCCGGCCACCTAAATTTAGCTCTAGTTTTTCCTATAAATATTGTAATGTTTGAAGGATATTGTTTTAACTCAGATTATAATCAAAACTTGTGAGATTCTTCTCCTTTAGTTCTTCACGAACTCGAACTTATCGGATTCAATCCGTGGCGTTCATCCCGACTTATCAACGGCTCATCATCACCGTTGTGGCGTCTTCCATATACCACGATCCTTGCTTTGACTCATTCCTTGTATCGCGGTCCTCTATACCAAGATCCTTGTTTGGTCTAAAGTTTGTATCAAGGTCTCCACCCTATCCAACCGAACCTGTTTTTGGTCGATCCTTCAAAAGCGAAGTAAGTTTCGCATCAGCTTCCCACTGCCTAAGATAGATCAGCTCGTGGATGCCACAGCTGGGTATCGGCGCATGAGCTTCTTGGATGCATATCGGGGATATCATCAAATAGCCATGTACGCGCCGGACCAAGAGAAGACGTCCTTCATTACTCCACGTGGACTGTTCTGCTACAAAGTAATGCCGTTCGGACTGAGAAATGCAGGAGCAACATACCAAAGGTTGGCGACTCTTATGTTCAAGGAACTGCTCGAGAAGAGCGTGCTGAAGGCATTTCACCAGCCCAGTTTTGCAGTTCATCTAGGAGGTAACAAGATATATAAGGACCTTCGAAGACAATATTGGTGGAGTGGAATGAAAAAGGATGTCGCCAAGTTTGTTTCGGCATGCTTGACGTGTCAACAAGTTAAGGTGGAGCATCAGAAGCCTGGGGGGATGCTTCAACCCGTACCAATTCCAGGTTGGAAGTGGGAGCATATTACTATGAATTTGGTCACAGGGCTGCCGAGGTCGATACAAGGTCATAACGCCATTTGGGTAATCATAGATAGATTAACTAAGTCAGCGCATATCTTGCCTGTGAGAACCCGAGATTCGACATCTTTTTTTTTAATTGTTTTTAGAATGCGTAGCTTTGAGTTTAATATTTAATTTTGGCTTAGTCGTAATGGATTAGAACGTTGGACTCGATGTGAGAGTTGTAGTAGCTCGAGGGAGGTTAATGTAATTGATCCAATTATGAGTATAAAAAGATTAGGAAACCCTAAAATCAATTTGTATTAAAAATACACAGCTTTTTTCTTAAAAAGATCTCTAAACCCTAAAAGATTGAGAAGAGAGAACTGATGTGGACATCAAGGCTACAACCAGCAATCCTACCAATGATCCAATGCACATTCTGATTGGGCCAGTAACGAGGGCGAGAGCAAGAAGGTTCAAGGAGGCGCTGAACAATTTTACTCGAAGAATTCTACAACAAGGTGAAGGGTTCACTATGGCCGAAGGTGAACAAAGGCTGGTCATGTGCATCAAAGTGGAGCAAGAATCAGTCCAGTAGACTGGGTAGCGCTCCCCCAAAAAGGGTGTAGCGCTACCGAAGTGTTATGTTGCGTTTTTAGGGTTTTTCTCTACGTATTAGGGTTTTCCTAGTATGTTTAGGATTTCTTTTGGGCTTATTTCTTTTGGGCTTCTCATTATATAAGGATTATGAGGCCAAATTTGAAAAGAATTATTAATGATGGAATAAACTTTGGAGTGTTCTTCTTGAGTTCTTGAAGAGACTTTTTCGAACTTATCAAGGGATTCCTTGTGGCGTTCATCCGACTTATCAAACGGATCTCACATCCCCGTTTGTGGCGTCTTCATCATACCAAGGTTCTTGCTTCGCTAAGCAACGGGTCGCGGTTCCATACAAATTTGGTAATTCTTTTCGTTTATGAAATCATATTTGATATCGGGTTATTGTCACGGGTTGACTTGGTTTGTATCAGTTGGTATCAGAGCGAAGGTTGTCAGGTTTGCCTATTCTAGTTTTTAATTATTTAGTGTCAATCCGTGTCTTGTTCAATAGATTTCAGAATCTTAAATTCGTGCTTCTAGTCGTGTGTTCTATATATTCCTTCTATTCCTGCTTATTCCTACATCTTGGTTTCTTATTGTCGTAATCGTTTGACAAAAAAAAAAAAAGAAGAAGATCGAAAGTAAGAGAAATTCATGAATTTGTTACGATCAACTTTAAACGACCATATCTTTTGATCCGGGGAGAGTTACGGAAGCCATAAGCACTCAAATCAAAGCTTATTACGACATCTACACTTTCCTTTGTGTTCCAGCCCGAAATCTTTTTAGTTTTCATCAGTTTCAGAGTCGTATAAATTTCTTGGCGTCATTTATTTTCAGTTTCTTGAGATTCTTGTTTTTTAGTTGCTCTTGTTCTTGTACAATATCTTGAGATTCTTGTTTTCTTATTATTTCTTGAACCTATTGCTGGTTGGTTGTGTCTTGATTTAGTTCTGGAAACCACTCAAAAAAAAATTAGAACCAGCAAGAACGAAAGAAATTGTTTTTTTTTCGGAATTTTTTTTTTCTATTTGTTTTCTAACATTGTTTTGCAGGCGTTAAGTCATGTCTAACGGTAAGGGAACGGATACAACGGAGGAAGTGCCTATTGTGTCTAATCTGCAGATGCAAGCACTCATGGGGGAGTTTAGGCGGATAATGAGGGGAGAACTGGAACAAATTAATGAGAGGTTAGACCGGGTGGAAGATAGAACGCATAGGGGACAAAATGAATGACAGGATCTACAAATTGGTCCTAACGTTCCTAGAAGAAACCGGGTGCATAGGAGAGGAGTGGAAGAAGAGGAGTATGACGGTGATAGGTTTGAGGATGATTTTGATAGACGTTGGACGGTCACAAGGAGTACGGCCTGGATAGAGGAATGAGGAATCGGGGGGGATAACAACTTGGGAGGTATCAAGATGAAGATTCCAGCATTTCAAGGCAAAAGTGATCCCGAAGCATACCTTGAATGGGAAAAGAAGATTGAGTGGGTGTTCGATTGTCACAACTACTCCGAAACTCAGAAGGTAAAGCTTGCTGCCATTGAGTTTACGGATTATGCTATTGTGTGGTGGGATCAAATTTGTGTTACTAGGCGACGGAATGGGGAACGTCCCATTGCAACTTGGGATGAAATGAAAAGATTGATGAAGCGGCGGTTTGTACCAAGTCACTACTACCGGAAGCTATTCCTCAAGCTTCAAGGTCTTCGGCAAGGCAATCGAAGTGTTGATGAGTATTTCAAGGAGATGGAGATGGCAATGATAAGGGCTAATGTTGAGGAGGATCGGGAAGCAACCATGGCTCGATTCTTGAATGGGCTAAACCGGGAGATTGCCAACCCAATTGAGCTCCATCATTATGTGGAGTTGGAGGATTTGGTATACATGGCGATCAAGGTTGAGCGGCAACTGAAGAGAGGGGGTCCAAGGTCACGCCTAGCTCCATACAACGCAAGTTCTAGTTCAACGCCTTGGACACCAGGTTTCCCAAGGAAAGAAGACAATTCATCCACTTCCAAGGCCAAATTTGAGCACAAACCGGCCACTACGAACACAACTCCTCAAGATACTTCATCCACGACTACGACTCGTTCTAGTGATATCAAATGTTTTAGATGTCAAGGAAGAGGGCACATCGCTAGTCAATGCCCAAACAAGCGAGTTATGGTAATCCGGGATAATGGCGAGATTGAGTCAGAAAACGAAGAGGACGTGGGTGACATGCCTCTAGTTGAGGACGCTTCTGAGGGAGAAGAAGAGTTTGGTGCAGAGCATGGAGTGATGCTTGGATTGGTTACACGGCGAGCCTTAAGCTTGCAAGCATGTGAAGAAGAAGTAGTGCAGCGGGAGAACATCTTTCACACTCGTTGCCATGTGAAAGACAAGGTTTGCGGCGTTATCATCAATGGAGGTAGTTGCACCAATGTTGCTAGCACCTCCATGGTTGAACAGCTTGGACTCACAACGCTTAAGCATCCTAGCCCATACAAGCTGCAATGGTTGAATGATAGTGGGGAGGTAAAGGTGACCAAACAGGTTAAGGTACCGTTCCGCATTGGGAAGTATGAGGATCAAGTGCTATGTGATGTAGTGCCAATGCAAGCGGGCCATCTATTGCTTGGTAGGCCATGGCAATTCGATCGACGTGTGCAACAGGATGGATTCACCAACAAGTATTCTTTTGTGCTCAATCAACGAACAATCATCCTTGCCCCATTGACACCAAAGCAAGTTTATGAAGACCAAGTGAGGGTACAAAAATTGAGTGATAAAAGAAAGTTGAGTGAAGCAAAGTCGAGAGTTGTGGTAAAAAAAGAGAGTTCACCCAGAGAGGAAAAAAAAGAAGAGAGCAATGAGAGAAGACAAGAGAGGAAGTCAAGTTTCTATGCAAAAACAAGTGAGGTTAAACGAGCGTTAATTTCAAAACAGCCAATGATTGTACT
Organism: Arctostaphylos glauca; assembly: GCA_019985065.2. Lineage (NCBI taxonomy): Eukaryota > Viridiplantae > Streptophyta > Magnoliopsida > Ericales > Ericaceae > Arctostaphylos > Arctostaphylos glauca. The sequence continues at coordinate 16,157,787 of JAHSPW020000003.1, forward strand.
TATGTACAAGGAGGCTCTTTTAAACACTAACCAACTTGACCCTTCTTTGCCTAGTGTTGTTGTTTCTCTTTTACAGGATTTCAAGGATATATTGCCCGAGGAGGTACCACATGGGTTACCACCTATTCGAGGGATTGAGCACCAAATTGATTTTGTTCCTGGTGCATCGATTCCAAACCGACCCGCATATCGGAGCAATCCGGAGGAAACCAAGGAGCTTCAACGTCAAGTTGAGGAATTAATGGAGAAAGGACATGTGAGAGAAAGCATGAGTCCTTGTGCGGTTCCGGTGATTCTTGTGCCCAAGAAGGATGGGACGTGGAGGATGTGTGTTGATTGCCGCGCGATCAACAACATAACGGTAAAGTATCGACACCCCATCCCTCGTTTAGATGATATGTTAGATGAATTGCATGGATCTTGTGTGTTTTCAAAGATTGATCTTAAGAGTGGATATCATCAAATTAGAATGAAAGAAGGAGATGAATGGAAAACAGCATTTAAAACAAAATATGGATTGTATGAATGGTTGGTTATGCCATTTGGTTTAACTAATGCCCCTAGTACTTTCATGCGCTTAATGAATCATGTTTTGCGTGCTTTCATTGGTAAATTCGTTGTTGTGTATTTTGATGATATTCTGATTTACAGCAAGAATTTGCATGATCATGTCTCGCATTTGCATTCGGTTTTGGATGTGCTTAGGAAGGAGAAGTTGTATGCTAACCTCAAAAAGTGTACTTTCTGCATTGATAAGCTTGTGTTCTTAGGCTTTGTTGTAAGTGCTAAAGGTATTGAGGTTGATGAGGAGAAGGTCAAAGCCATCCAAGAGTGGCCTACTCCTTCCAGTGTAAGTAATGTTAGAAGCTTTCATGGGCTTGCTAGTTTTTACAGGAGGTTTGTGAAGGATTTTATCACCGTTGCTGCACCACTCACCGAGGTTATCAAGAAGAACGTTGCGTTCAATTGGGGTGAAGAACAGGAGAAACCTTTTCAGCTCCTTAAGCATAAGCTTACTCATGCTCCTTTACTTGCTTTACCTGATTTTTCTAAAACGTTTGAGATTGAATGTGATGCTTCTGGTGTTGGTATAGGCGTTGTACTTATGCAGGACGGAAGACCACTTGCGTATTTTAGCGAGAAGTTGAGTGGGGCTGCACTCAACTATCCCACGTATGACAAGGAATTGTACGCTTTGGTTCGGGCCTTAGAGGCATGGCAGCATTACTTGTGGCCGAAGGAGTTCGTGATTCGAACGGATCATGAATCCTTGAAGCATTTGAAAGGCCAACACAAGCTAAACAAGAGGCATGCACGGTGGGTTGAGTTCATTGAGACATTTCCCTATGTCATTCGATACAAGCAAGGTAAGGAAAACGTGGTTGCGGATGCACTTTCACGCAGGTATACCTTAATCTCTACTCTTGATGCTAAATTTCTGGGTTTTGAGCATATTAAGGAACTTTATCATGATGACCACGATTTTTGTGAGGTGTATGGTGCTTGTGAAAAATTTGCTGAGGGAAAGTTTTATAGGCATGATGGTTTCTTGTTTAGGGAGAATAAATTGTGTGTTCCGAATGGTTCGATTAGAGATTTACTTGTGCGAGAGTCCCATGGTGGAGGGTTAATGGGACATTTTGGGGTCGCCAAAACCTTAGCCATTTTGCAAGAGCATTTCTATTGGCCACACATGAAAAGGGACGTTGAGCGAATTTGTGGTAGGTGTATCACTTGTAGGCAGGCTAAGTCGCGGGTTCAACCAGATGGTCTTTATAGGGACCTATTCCTAGTTCACCTTGGATTGATATTTCTATGGACTTTGTTTTGGGTTTACCTAGGAGTAAGCGTGGGAGGGATTCAATTTTTGTGGTGGTTGACAGGTTTTCTAAGATGACACATTTTTTCCCTTGTCATAAGACTGATGATGCTTCTTATATTGCAGACTTGTTCTTTTCGGGAGATTGTTAGACTTCATGGTTTGCCTAGGACAATACTGTCGGACCGGGATGCTAAGTTCTTAAGTTACTTTTGGAAGACCTTATGGGGAAAGCTAGGAACGAAACTTTTGTTTTCTACTACTTGTCACCCTCAAACTGATGGTCAAACGGAAGTAGTCAATAGGACTTTATCTACCTTGTTGAGGGCTATCATTAGTAAGAACATCAAGACTTGGGAGGATTGTTTGCCTCATGTTGAGTTTGCTTATAACCGTACCATTCATTCTGCTACAAAGTTTTCACCATTTGAAATTGTTTATGGTTAACTCCTTTGGATTTATCGCCTTTACCAATGTCTGAGCATGTGAATTTAGATGGCAAGAAGAAGGCTGAATTTGTAAAGCAGCTGCATGAAAAGGCAAGGTTCAACATTGAGAGACGAACTGAGCAATACATCAAGCAAGCTAACAAGGGTCGTCACAAGCTGATTTTTGAGCCCGGAGATTGGGTATGGTTGCACATGCGCAAGGAGCGGTTTCCAACACAGAGGCGTTCTAAATTGCTGCCTCGTGGAGACGGACCTTTCCAAGTGTTGGAACGGATCAATGACAACGCCTACAAGCTTGACTTGCCTGGTGAGTACAATGTTAGTGCTACTTTCAATGTTACTGATTTGAGTCCTTTTGATGTAGGTGACGATTTGAGGACAAATCCTTTTCAAGAGGAGGGGAATGATGTGGACATCAAGGCTACAACCAGCAATCCTACCAATGATCCAATGCACATTCCGATTGGGCCAGTAACGAGGGCGAGAGCAAGAAGGTTCAAGGAGGCGCTGAACAATTTTACTCGACGAATTCTACAACAAGGTGAAGGGTTCACTATGGCCGAAGGTGAACAAAGGCTGGTCATGTGCATCAAAGTGGAGCAAGAATCAGTCCAGTAGACTGGGTAGCGCTCCCCCAAAAAGGGTGTAGCGCTACCGAAGTGTTATGTTGCGTTTTTAGGGTTTTTTCTACGTATTAGGGTTTTCCTAGTGTGTTTAGGATTTCTTTTGGGCTTATTTCTTGATGGAATAAACTTTGGAGTGTTCTTCTTGAGTTCTTGAAGAGACTTTTTCGAACTTATCAAGGGATTCCTTGTGGCGTTCATCCGACTTATCAAACGGATCTCACATCCCCGTTTGTGGCGTCTTCATCATACCAAGGTTCTTGCTTCGCTAAGCAACGGGTCGCGGTTCCATACAAATTTGGTAATTCTTTTCGTTTATGAAATCATATTTGATATCGGGTTATTGTCACGGGTTGACTTGGTTCGTATCAAGAACAGATGTCTAGACAAAATATTCGTGTAAAGCGATCAACTGGAGAGTTGTAAAGGATATCGAGAGTTTCGCATAGAGTTCAAGAACATCGTTATACACGAAGTATTCATAGGCCTTTCAACTACTTTACCGTTTCTGCATTTTTATCATTAAAAGGTAGGATTTCATATTGATTTACATTGAGATGTTGCGTAGATTATGTTTAATTCGATGATATATATGTTGTTTTTTGTGTGTGATCGAGTTGGACATATTTTTTGTAGATTTTGGGATGATTTGGACCATTAGATCGTAGAAACGAAGGCCAAAATGAAATTATTTTGTAAAGAACAGAATCTGGAAAAAACAGATCACTGCGATAATCTGATATTGGAAGATTTCATTAAGGTGGTTCTAAAACTCTAAAATTTCCGAAAATTTTACTTAGTGTTGGGTTATGTGTCTACTATGTTGGGTTAAAATTTCAAAGTCTAATTCAACGTACATAATTCTACAAAAATCCGTGATCGAGCTGCAGTAGATTCGCGCCTGTGTAGGCTGCACTGACACACTTTGGTAAAACGAGCATAACTTTTAGTACGGGTATCGGAATTATGCACCGTTTGTTATGTTGGAAACTAGACACATAGAGTTTCAAAAAAATATATGTTTAGCATCTTATTTTTACTCGATCAAAATCAATTTTTCAATTGAATTTGATGAAACAATTTTGGTGTCTCAAAATAAGGTATCCAACTTTAAACCGACACGAATATATTGTCAAAATTCTATTTTTAACATATTACGTATCGTTTGAAAGGTTAAAGAGTACAGTTTCTATTGACATTAGACATAAATTATAATATTTTAGAATTTTTAAGGGTAAACCTGACTCTATAGCTTTATCCACTCGAGTAATCTATTGAAAAACAGAATTTGGATTTGTATACATTCAGCATGTTTCTTGCCTTTCGTTCCACATAGAGTTACTGTTTGAGTCTGGTTTTGATTGGTAATGGTACATATGAACATGCATGGACATTGGACTTCGGGTAAGGGATGGCCCCTCGGTATGAAAGCCCGTAAACTCGACATGGAAGTCTTTGCGATTCTTTCAGTGAAAGACCGTGAAACAACCGGGTAAAGAGGTAACCCGATGGTCAGAGCAGTCCGTCAACTCTATGATAGGGTCTCCAATGTGGGTTGCCTGCGGTGCAAGAACGTTATATGCATGAGTCGCATGAGAGCATAATAGTGTTATGAATGTTTGGTCGATGGTTTATATTGTCGTTATGCATATTATATTGTTGATGCGAGCATGCTTTACTCAATATGTTGACGTTTTCAATATGACTTCCTACTCGAACTCCGGCTTATGTTTTTTCTGTAAATTAACAATTTACAGGTGATCACGTGGACTCAATGACTTAGATCTCGTGTATGAAGATGTTTCAGCATGCTAGATGAATTTATATTTTTGACAATATTTATATTTAGATGTTCAGTTGGAGATTTTCAGACATTGTTTATTTATTTGTTCGGGCATTGTGGGCCTGTTTTGATTAGTTTATATTCAGATTAATTAGGATCAATTATTTGTTATGTGATAGTTGATTATCAGTTATTAAGGATTTATCTCATTTTATTGGAGTTATTTTTATGTTAAGTTTTGGTTTGAGTTATTCCATTACTTATTTCATACCCTAGAAGTTTGGGGTGTGATGGCCAGTCAAGATGTTGGACACGATGGAATCTGATAGCCGACTCTATATTAGAGAGATAGTCAGACTGCATGGAGTGCCAATAACGATAGTGTCGAATCGGGATCCACGCTTTATGTCGATATTCTGGCAAAGTTTTCAGAAAGCATTGGGGACTAATGTGCATCTAAGTACAACTTTCCATCCTCAGATTGATGGACAGTCAGAACGAACAATTTAGATACTTGAGGATATGTTGAGAGCTTGTATGCTGGATTTTCAGAATCATTGGGAACGAAACCTATCGTTGTTCGAGTTCGCCTACAATAATAGCTATCAGGCCAGTATTGAGATGGCACCATATGAGGCTTTATATGGACGATCTTGTCGTTCACCTATTTGCTGGACTGAGGTCAGAGAGACTAGTTTTCTGGGACCAGAGTTGGTTCGGGAAACTACCAAGAAGATCAAAGTCATTATTAAGCAGCGATTGTTGACAGCTCAGAGCAGGCAGAAGAGTTATGTCGGTAAAAGAAGGAGACCTTTGGCATTTAAAGTAGGGTGATCATATGTATTCTTGAAGATCAAGCTGAGGAGAGGAGAGGCATTACTTGGTTTGGTAAGAAAGGAAAACTGATGCCACGGTATATCGGGCCGTTTGAGATATGAGAAAGTCTGTGTACACAGATGTGTACACAGATCCGAACACAGATGTGTCCGGATCCATTAGATGCACGTGGGACCCTTGATAATTTAAGGGCCCCACGTACATCCGACTGTCCGGACACATCTGTGTCCGGATCTGTGTTGATAAGGTCTGTGTCCGTAGCATTGTTCTTGAGACATTAGAGAGAATTGGAGAAGTTGCCTATCGACTAACATTGCCGCCACGGATCAACCGTGTTCATGTTGTGTTCCATGTGTTGATACTGAAGAAGTATATGGTCTTACCAACGCATATCCTAAATTGGGAAGACCTAACTTTGGATGAAGACACTACTTAAGAAGAGAAGCCTGTTCAAATTCTAAATAACGGAGAAAAGAACTTGAGAAGCAAGGTCATTATGTTAGTCAAAATTCCTTGGCGTCATCGGAATCTAGAAGAGTCGACTTGGGAGCACGTGATGAGAGATAATCATCCTGAACTTTTTATTTAGACCATACTGTTTAAATTTCGAGGACGAAATTGTTAAAGGGGGATAGATTGTAATAACCCGACTTTTCAATAGAAATAGACAGTTGTGATTGGAAGTGTACAAGAATATTTTAGACCGAGGATCATGAGATAATTTTTTTTCTTTTATTCTTCCTCCTAAATTTTCTTTTGGCCATTTGAAGTTGGGAGATCAGTTTTCTTTTGGGACCAATTATAGGTATTATGATGGTATTGATTAAGGGATGTCAAAGTGAGTTTATGACACTTGAGTGCATTACAAACTGTATATGGGTGGATTTTCCCAATCAGGACGGAAAACTAGGAGCTCACTATCCAGCTGAAACAATGCTCTCAATTTGGGTGGACCTATGATCTACAAAATAATAAACCGTCAAAGAGCCCTTTGTCGCTGTGGCAGGAAGACACTTCGATGATTAAGTCAGGCAAAAGCTCACAGGAATAATAACTCAAGCTAATATTCTCTATTAGCAAGCGAAACTATGCACTAGTTAGAACGTACCTTTTTTTGTTGATCTGGAACTTTATTTATAGACTTGTTCTTTAATCCTAATTCTCTTAGGACTCTAGTTGGAGTGAAGTGCCTTCTGATTGGCCACTAATAAGATAACTCTCTATCAAGTAGTTATCTTCTATCATTAGAGTTTTATTCAATTAATACTTCTCATATTAATTAAATTGGCCGTGGATTTCTCATCCATATTTGTTTGAACTCTAACCCGACTTGTTCGGGATTTTGTCTTATCTCGGAGCACAGTTGCTCGTCGCCTTTCTCGGGCCAAACTGTATCTCGGGCCGACTTTATATGGTCAGCAAGACGTGAGTTAATCCAAGTAAGATATGGCATTATGATGAATGGTAATGGCCATAAGATACATTGAGATGCATTGACGTTAAGATGACATGTAGTGATTGGCAAATAATACATTGACGTTAAATCCCAATAAATGATATCCAATTATCGAATTCGAACTAACAAAACTACGCCCACAATGCCTGAACAAATGAATAATCAAAACGTGAATGCTTCTAACTGAACTGCTAAACATGAAAATATCTCTAAAATAGAAAATTCAACTAAGCATGCGTATTTGAGATACTCTTGATTAACTCTTATGCATTGGAATTGGGATTCCTAGTGGATTATTTGAGATACTCTTGATAAGAGTCACCTATATGAGTGTGAAGTAGGGCCGCTTCAACAAAAATTTAGGAAGGCGAAATTCTTAGAACAATTATAGAACCAGGATGCGTATTCATGGGCAAAACGAACACAACAGTGAGAACTAAACTGTGTTAGTTGTAGTTCCTGTGTAGAGTATGTTGTCTTGGTTTACACAACACAGAACAGTTCAAGACATTATGTTCACTAATTTGCCGATAAATTCGATAGGCTTTCATAATGGAAGGTTCAAGGTCAAAAGCTACCTATCTAATACAGGGATTATCTGATGTGCTCTCTTTCTTGGTTTGATTTGTATTTTGTGTCAATATTTTGCCAAGTTCTTTCATGTGGGGGATTGTTGAAAATTCGGAAGGATTGTAAATGAAATTGGGACACCAGAGGGTCTGACGAGATAACCGGAAGGTCTCAACCATTACAGCTCATTCATATATGTATAGATGTCCATCAATTGCGCCATTGATGTTCATCAATAATCCTATTAATCTCTCCATTATGGTCTTGTGATTTTATTAGTTTATAGGGGTCTATAAATAGTGAATTTGTATTTAGTTTTCAGAGATACCGAATGATTTCCGTGTGATTTTTACAGAGAGAGAGGCAGACATAGTTAGTTTGATAGGCGGTCGTTATATGGTGTTTCATCCGCCGAGTGAGCCATTTTACCCTGGGAGACAGCTACCGGAGCGATCTTCCAACACTTACGGGAGGCAGCGAATCTGTTTTATGGAGACTGTGATTTCACAGGACTAAATTCGGTAATGTATTTTTGATTTCGAATTTATATTATAATTTTGTTCTGTAATAATCAATTGTCGATTAATAGAAATATTTTTTTGGAATTGAATCCGATCAACTTTTCCGCATATTTTTCCTACATTATGTATGTGAACGTGGTTTTTATACACAATTCCACTATATTATGATAGTTCTAAAGCCTGACCCGATGGTTTTTCATCCCTCCTTCGCTTTCCACTTCACCTCACCTATACTCAATCACCCATTTCACGTAATACATTTCACTACGAAGTCATTAACAATTTTCCATTTATATAATAAAAACAAAAAAATTTCCAAGCCTTACATTTGTGTTTATGTCGTATATGGGGAAAATCTAGAAATAATGTTCGGGACACTGATTCGAATGACACTTGGATAAGGAAGAGGAGGGTATTGAGCGTGCATCATAATATAGTGGAATTGTGCAGAGACAAGTAAGTCTACGTTAATGAAAAGATGTAAAACTAATTTAGATATGGCCTGCCCTGACAGTGTTATTGATATCTGGGCGTCGCCCCATGTTTGATATTTGGATGTTGTCCCATTATAAGGACACCAACTAGGAGTTCTTGGAGACGGACTTAGAGATAGTTGAGAGTGACTTTGAGAATGTCTGCGAAGGCAGCTCTGGACCCCGAGAGAGTGATGACCAGTGTCTTGGGCATCATTTAGCCGATAAAAGCGGCTAAGGTTTGTTGGTACCTGACCTGGTGATTCCATGTTCGTGTGATCTAGATAGGGTGAGTTAGATATTGACTTGAGTAGATGGTAGAAAGTTCCTTCCTTACTGGGCCGGTATTCAAATCAGGCACATAACCTCAAACTAATACCCAAGTTAGATAAAGACTGATCAATATCAACTAAGTGCTCTATGTTAGTATCTAAGGGAGGACACGATTTCTCTATGTGGGATTCCTAGAAACTTAAAGGGAAGATTCATAACATACCTATGTTATTTTCTCTAGGTGGGGTGGGATTTGTTGTCATTTACACTGTTCATATATATACACACCATGCTATACATGTATGCTTTCTCTAGGTTTCGTTTTCAGGTATTTTTTCCTACTGAGTTTCATAACTTATTGGAGCAACTTGTCTGCCCCTAGTATTTCATACTAGATGTCGAGAAGCAATTTTGAATTCGCCCGAGCAGGAAGAGCTGGGAGCTACTGGAGAAGACGTTGGTGGTATTTCATCCCTAGATGCGCTGTTTATCTTATTTTCTAAATAAATGTAAACTCCGAGTGGTATTTCTGTCAAAACTTTGATTTATCACATTTCATGTTATTTAATTAATAATAAAAGTGACATTTCTTTGATTTATATTTTTAAATAAAATAAAGAATAAAATATTTTAATTAATTTCTCAAGAAATCGGGGTATTACACTCATTAATGTTCATGCAAAAGTTATAATATTGATTTTATATTTATATTAAGGTATGGTTGGCAACCACCAAAATGACCCAACCAGAATGATTTGTAGATTGAAATCAAATTACTGAGTATTAACAACACCTTGTCCCATGTGTTGGTAATAATGTCTTCGCAAATCACAGTTCTTTAATCAAAGAGATATAAAGTAGGCCCAAAGGTGTACCACTTCTTAATGATTAAAGAAATCGAATAGGATAATTTATAGGTATTTACAATTGAAGTTGGAACTGGATACTCAAATGTTACAAACCTACTTAATTGTGAATTCTTATCGATTAGTCCTATGGGTGATAAGGAATCACCATAACAATTAATAGTATGACATTAAATAAGCCCAAAGACAGATCACTGTTATACTATTTATTATGATTTCTACAAAAATAAGTTTTATTTTGTCAACTTATGTATAATGTTGTGGAGCATAAATTATGTATGATGTTGTCAATGCTTCACATTCTCGTGCTTCATTTGTTTCGATTTAATTTCTCAAATAGGGGAAGAATGTATTTATTTTTCCTTACTCTGCAAGTTTTGATAACATAATTATATTTGAGAAATTCTTTGTCTTGTTAATCCAAGCATTGAAATAATAAGTGTTTTGAATGAATTCAAACAAAAGAAATTTACGAGAATTACTGTAGTGGCCAATATCAAGTTTATTTTTAAGGTAACTGACAATAAGGATGGATAAATACGTAGTATGAAAGAACACTTTCAAATAGTAAGCAAGTCCTTTGTAGAGACACTTATGGTTAACTCAATATGATCATATTTAATATTACAAGTTTGATGTTGCACCTGAGATGTTTGAGTATGTTATTGAAATATTATATTTGGCTACTCAATTAAATTTCTTTGAGAATTAATGTGGAGAAGCCCAAAAAGGAAATGAGTCTACTAATGGTTTTAAGACTCAATAAAAGGGAAAGGACAATGATATTTGTCATTTCTGTAAATAGTTGAGACATTATCAGAAAGTTGATCATAATTGTAGGCCATGATTCAAAAGGAAAGATCAGCATTTAAGCTATATATTTTGAATCACACCTAAATTATTAAAGTTCTTTTGAAGATTAAGTGATTTAATAATGAGCTACTTATGTTTATATTAATATTCAAAGATTTCCAAGGACTTTGATATTATTGATGATCGTGGAGAGGTTAAAATTCATATTAAAGTTGTTGTGACTAATCATTGAATATATTTTTTCTTAAAAGTTGGTCATCATTGATATTTGTATCGAACACTTCATGTTTCTTATATCTTTTAGAAGTTTATTGTGTTTTTCTCCAAACTTAATTTCAAATGCTATTTTTATTTTAAGTTTGGAAATAAAACTTTTATTGTGATAAAAAATACCTCTTAAGAGTTATGGTATAGTTATGGTGATTTGTACAAATTAATATTTGATGACCATTATGTTAAAACCACTCCACATCCTAGTATTTGTTTTGACCATAATCTCATGAATAAAAAAATTTCAATCTTGTGGTATGAATGATTGAAAATTAATTTCAAAAAAATATATGAAAGATTATGTTTTGACCATTCATACAATCCATATTTTGTTTTAAATGCTGTTTTCCATTCATCTCCTTCTTTCATTCTAATTTGATGATATCCACTCTTAAGATCAATCTTTGAAAACACACAAGATCCATGCAATTCATCTAACATATCATCTAAACGAGGGACGGGGTGTCGATACTTTACCGTTATGTTGTTGATCGCGCGGCAATCAACACACATCCTCCACGTCCCATCCTTCTTGGGCACAAGAATCACCGGAACCGCACTAGGACTCATGCTTTCTCTCACATGTCCTTTCTCCATTAATTCCTCAACTTGACGTTGAAGCTCCTTGGTTTCCTCCGGATTGCTCCGATATGCGGGTCGGTTTGGAATCGATGCACCAGGAACAAAATCAATTTGGTGCTCAATCCCTCGAATAGGTGGTAACCCATGTGGTACCTCATCGGGCAATATATCCTTGAAATCCTGTAAAAGAGAAACAACAACACTAGGCAAAGAAGGGTCAAGTTGGTTAGTGTTTAAAAGAGCCTCCTTGTACATAAGTACAATCATTGGCTGTTTTGAAATTAACGCTCGCTTAACCTCACTTGTTTTTGCATAGAAACTTGACTTCCTCTCTTGTCTTCTCTCATTGCTCTCTTCTTTTTTTTCCTCTCTGGGTGAACTCTCTTTTTTTACCACAACTCTCGACTTTGCTTCACTCAACTTTCTTTTATCACTCAATTTTTGTACCCTCACTTGGTCTTCATAAACTTGCTTTGGTGTCAATGGGGCAAGGATGATTGTTCGTTGATTGAGCACAAAAGAATACTTGTTGGTGAATCCATCCTGTTGCACACGTCGATCGAATTGCCATGGCCTACCAAGCAATAGATGGCCCGCTTGCATTGGCACTACATCACATAGCACTTGATCCTCATACTTCCCAATGCGGAACGGTACCTTAACCTGTTTGGTCACCTTTACCTCCCCACTATCATTCAACCATTGCAGCTTGTATGGGCTAGGATGCTTAAGCGTTGTGAGTCCAAGCTGTTCAACCATGGAGGTGCTAGCAACATTGGTGCAACTACCTCCATTGATGATAACGCCGCAAACCTTGTCTTTCACATGGCAACGAGTGTGAAAGATGTTCTCCCGCTGCACTACTTCTTCTTCACATGCTTGCAAGCTTAAGGCTCGCCGTGTAACCAATCCAAGCATCACTCCATGCTCTGCACCAAACTCTTCTTCTCCCTCAGAAGCGTCCTCAACTAGAGGCATGTCACCCACGTCCTCTTCGTTTTCTGACTCAATCTCGCCATTATCCCGGATTACCATAACTCGCTTGTTTGGGCATTGACTAGCGATGTGCCCTCTTCCTTGACATCTAAAACATTTGATATCACTAGAACGAGTCGTAGTCGTGGACGAAGTATCTTGAGGAGTTGTGTTCGTAGTGGCCGGTTTGTGCTCAAATTTGGCCTTGGAAGTGGATGAATTGTCTTCTTTCCTTGGGAAACCTGGTGTCCAAGGCGTTGAACTAGAACTTGCGTTGTATGGAGATAGGCGTGGCCTTGGACCCCCTCTCTTGAGTTGCCGCTCAACCTTGATCGCCATGTGTACCAAATCCTCCAACTCCACTTAATGATGGAGCTCAATTGGGTTGGCAATCTCCCGGTTTAGCCCATTCAAGAATCGAGCCATGGTTGCTTCCCGATCCTCCTCAACATTAGCCCTTATCATTGCCATCTCCATCTCCTTGAAATACTCATCAACACTTCGATTGCCTTGCCGAAGACCTTGAAGCTTGAGGAATAGCTCCCGGTAGTAGTGACTTGGTACAAACCGCCGCTTCATCAATCTTTTCATTTCATCCCAAGTTGCAATGGGACGTTCCCCATTCCGTGGCCTAGTAACACAAATTTGATCCCACCACACAATAGCATAATCCGTAAACTCAATGGCAGCAAGCTTTACCTTCTGAGTTTCGGAGTAGTTGTGACAATCGGACACCCACTCAATCTTCTTTTCCCATTCAAGGTATGCTTCGGGATCACTTTTGCCTTGAAATGCTGGAATCTTCATCTTGATACCTCCCAAGTTGTTATCCCCCCGATTCCTCATTCCTCTATCCCAGCCGTACTCCCTGTGACCATCCATGGTTAGTCTATCAAAATCATTCTCAAACCTATCACCGTCATACTCCTCTTCTTCCGCTCCTCTCCTATGCACCGGTTTCTTCTAGGAATGTTAGGACCAATTTGTAGATCCGGTCGTTCATTTTGTCCCCTATGCGTTCTATCTTCCACCCGGTCTAACCTCTCATTAATTTGTTCCAGTTCTCCCCTCATTATCCGCCTAAACTCCCCCATGAGTGCTTGCATCTGCAGATTAGACACAATAGGCACTTCCTCCGTTGTATCCGTTCCGTTACCGTTAGACATGACTTAACGCCTGCAAAACAATGTTAGAAAACAAATAGAAAAAAATTCCGAAAAACAATTTCTTTCGTTCTTGCTGGTTCTAATTTTTTTTTGAGTGGTTTCCAGAACTAAATCAAGACACAACCTTGTTTTATTCCAACCAGCAATAGGTTCAAGAAATAAGAAAACAAGAATCTCAAGAAATTGTACAAGAACAAGAGCAACTAGAAAACAAGAATCTCAAGAAACTGAAAATAAATGACGCCAAGAAACTTATACGACTCTGAAACTGATGAAAACTAAAAAGATTTCGGGCTGGAACACAAAGGAAAGTGTAGATCTCGTAATAAGCTTTGATTTGAGTGCTTATGGCTTCCGTAACTCTCCCCGGATCAAAAGATATGGTCGTTTGAAGTTGATCGTAACAAATTCATGAATTTCTCTTACTTTCGATCTTCTTCTTCTTTTTTTTTTTTTTTGTCAAACGATTACGACAATAAGAAACCAAGATGTAGGAATAAGCAGGAATAGAAGGAATATATAGAACACACGACTAGAAGCACGAATTTAAGATTCTGAAATCTATTGAACAAGACAGGGATTGACACGAAATAATTAAAAACTAGGATAGGCAAACCTGACAACCTTCGCTCTGATACCAACTGATACGAACCAAGTCAACCCGTGACAATAACCCGATATCAAATATGATTTCATAAACGAAAAGAATTACCAAATTTGTATGGAACCGCGACCCATTGCTTAGCGAAGCAAGAACCTTGGTTTGATGAAGACGCCACAAACGGGGATGTGAGATCCGTTTGATAAGTCGGATGAACGCCACAAGGAATCCCTTGATAAGTTCGAAAAAGTCTCTTCAAGAACTCAAGAAGAACACTCCAAAGTTTATTCCATCATTAATAGTTCTTTTCAAATTCGGCCTCATAATCCTTATATAATGAGAAGCCCAAATGAAATCCTAAACACACTAGGAAAACCCTAATACGTAGAAAAAAAACCCTAGAAACGCAACATAACACTTCAGTAGCGCTACACCCTTTTTTGGGGGAGCGCTACCCAGTCTACTGGACTGATTCTTGCTCCACTTTGATGCACATGACCAGCCTTTGTTCACCTTCGGCCATAGTGAACCCTTCACCTTGTTGTAGAATTCTTCGAGTAAAATTGTTCAGCGCCTCCTTGAACCTTCTTGCTCTCACCCTCGTTACTGGCCCAATCGGAATGTGCATTGGATCATTGGTAGGATTGCTGGTTGTAGCCTTGATGTCCACATCACGTTTGCTGAGCTGGACATATAGCTGGATTAAACAAACTAACAACCATCTAACCATAGCTTCTGATCCTAGCTTCTAAACTTGTGAACCTGAGGTTACACAGAACCTGAGGCATCAGTAGATGTATTGTTTACATCCCCCTTCGAACTGATGGGAGGCAAAACCATCAGTTTGGATTTAAGAACCAAAAATTGAGCTACAGGGAGGCCCTTAGTGAAGATATCTGCAATCTGATGCTGAGTATTGAGATACCTAACAACCAAGTACTTGTTTGCTCAACACTTTTTCACAAATAAAGTGATAATCAATCTCAATATGCTTGGTTCGAGCGTGAAACAAAGGATTGGAAGCTAGAGAGACGGCACTTTGGTTATCACACCAAATAAGAGCAGGACCAGAACAAGGAATGCCTAGATCATGAGCTAGCTGAACGAACCAAGTGAGTTCAGCAGCAGTATTAGCCAAAGCCATATTCTGCTTCAGTGGAGGACCTAGCCACAGTAGGTTGTTTCTTGGCAGACCAGGATACTAAATTGGAACCAAAATAAACACAAAAGCCTGAAGTGGACCGTCTGTCCACGGAATCTCCAGCCCAATCTGCATCAGCACATGCTGTAAAATTGAAGGATCCTGGAGTAAAATACAGCCCATGAGCACTTGTACCATGAACATAACGCAAGATACGCTTCACAGCAGAAAAGTGAAGATCAGTAGGTGCATGCATGTGTTGACACACTTTATTAACAGCATGAGAGATGTCTGGCCTGGTTATGGTAAGATACTGAAGAGACCCAACCAAAGTACGATACAAAGTAGGATCAGTAAACATGGGAGAAGAAATCAGAGATGGTTGTTTGGTGGATTCAGGAGTCAGACTTGGCTTGCAATGAAGCAGACTTGCTTTGTTTAAAAGATCAGTGGCATATTTTTGCTGAGACAAGAATAAACCAGTAGGAGACCTGTGGATTTCTATGCCCAGGAAGTAGTATAGATCGCCTAAATCTTTCATGGCGAATTTAGTACTGAGAGTGGCAATCAATTTGGAAATAAGACCATCATCATTTCCAGTGAGAATGATATCATCAACATATACTAAAAGAACAACACAGGACCCATCTTGATTGAGAACAAACAAAGAGGTATCAGCTGAACTGTTCTTGAACCCTTGAGTAATAAGGAACTGGCTAAACACTGAATACCATGCTCGTGGGGCCTGACGGAGTCCATACAAAGCTTTGTGCAATTTACACACTAACTGAGGATGATGAGGATCCTTATATCCTGGTGGTTGGTTCATAAACACTTCTTCTTCAATAATGCCATGAAGAAACGCATTAGATACATCAAGTTGACGCAAGGACCAAGACTTGGTAAGAGCCAAAGATAGAACCATCCGAACTGTGGTTTGCTTAACCACAGGACTAAAGGTATCAGCATAATCAAGACCCTCAGTTTGTTGATTCCCATTGGCAACCAATCTTGCCTTATAGCGAGCCACTTGACCATTCGAGTGTCGCTTAACCTTATAAATCCATTGACATCCAATAGCATGACCATGAGGAGGAAGGGAAACAAGGGACCAAGTTCCTTGTTTTAGCAAGGCTGCATACTCTTCATCCATTGCAGATTTCCATACAGCATGTTTGGAAGCTTCAGTAAAGTTTTTGGGCTCCAGTGAGTCATCTACGGTTTTAGCTAAGAGTGATAAAGGAACTCTAGGCTTAGTTATTCCATGCTTACCCCTAGTAATCATAGAATGCTGATTAGTAAAAAGAGGAACAACTGCAGCTGGACCATGAGAGGTAGCAGAAGGCTGAGAAAGTGATGCATTGGTCAAAGATACTGACTCCGAAGATCTTGAGTCATCAGTAGGTGAGACAGAAATGTTTGTAGGGTCTGAAGGAACTTCCGGATGTATGGTGACCAGAGGTACTGGGGTTGGAATAGTCACAGTGATAGGATCATATACTGTAAGAGGAACAGAAAAGGTGGAGAAAGAAGAGTCCTCTGAATCTGACCTTACAAGAGATTGATAAGGAAAGGTGGTTTCATCAAACTTAACATGGCGTGAAATATATACCCTGTGTGTACTTGGATCATAGCATCTATAACCTTTGGTTGTCTGACAGTAACCCAAGAAAACACAATGAACTGATTTGGGCTCCAACTTGTTAGATGTGTAAGGTTTAAGCCAAGGGAAACATGAACAACCAAACGGTTTTAAAAGGTGATAATCAGGAACCTTGTTAAACACCAGCTGAAATGGAATTTGAAACTTAATAGAGGAATGTGGAAGTCTGTTTATGAGATACACAGCTGTAAACAGAGCTTCAACCCAAAAAGAAGATGGTAACCCTCCTTGTTATGAGATACACAGCTGTAAACAGAGCTTCAACCCAAAAAGAAGATGGTAACCCTCCTTGATGAAGTAATGTGAGAGTAGTTTCCATGATATGATGATGAGTCCTCTCTGCCCTTCCATTCTGCTCTGCGGTGTGAGGACAAGACGTCTGATGGATAATCCCAGCCTCAAGAAACAGATGATACAGATACTTATTAATGAATTCTCCCCCATTGTCACTCCTAACAAACTTAACAGATCTTGTGAACTGGTTCTCAACAAATGCTTTAAAGTAAGTAAGATGAGTTTTAACCTCAGATTTGTAATGCATAGGAAAAATCCATATGTAACGGGAATAATCATCCAAGAGTAAAAGGTAGTACTTGTATCCTTTATTGGAAGCAACTGGGGATGGACCCCATACATCAACATGGAGTAATTGAAACAATTCAGTGGACTGAGAATCAGAACTAGAAAAGGGCAATTTGTGACTCTTCACAATATTGCAAGAAACACACTTAACATCAGCTGGTTTGGTGGTCTGAATGGCCTGTTGTTTTATTAAATGATCCAGAAGACTAGAACATGGATGCCCCAGTCTTTGATGCCACAAAGAACTGGTGAAGGTACGTGGACTAAAGAAGACAGCACCTGAGATGTTGCTAGAGTAATCCAGTAAAGGATACAACCCCTGCTTGCACAGACCCTTGCCCAGAATTTGATTGGTGAACTTGTCCTGAATAAGAAAGCCAGTAGAGTCAAAAACAACCCTGCAATTGTTATCTTTAGTGAACTGATATACGGACAGAAGGTTATGACTAATCTAAGGTGCATGCAACATATGTTTCGGGGAAAAGATAGAAGATGAACAGGCTAACTTGCCTTCTCCTGTGGGGGTTATAGGAATATGAGAACCATTGCCAACCAAAATACCTTGATTACCATTGTATGGGTGCTGCTGAACAGATAATTGTGACAAGGAATTGGTAACATGTCCAGTGGCTCCACTATCAAAATACCATGGTGATCCAGGATACACATTCACCTGACTGATATCTGAACCCGGATACATGGAATAGTCTGCTATATGAGCTTGAGGTGGAATCTGTCCCATGGAATTAGAGGAATGGGATACTGATCTAGGATCTGGAACACCATTTGTGCTTCTGGCTGAAAATTGACCACCATTATACATAGGAAAGGTTTGTGTCCCAATATGGGAAGGAAATGGAGATTGCCCATAAGGACCTCCCATACCAGAACCAGGTGATGTAAAACCTGATGACTGAGATCCATTAACCAAATAAGATGGTGGTTGATAAGCCAAATTTTGCCTATGATGGCACATATTGGCCATGTGATTATCTCTCCCACATATCTGACAAAGAGCCTTTGGGAAGCCAAAATAAGAACCTGGACCTTGACCTTGAGGAATCATATAGTTAGAATTTGGATTATAACCTTTACCTTGACCTTGATTGTAACCTCTGTAACTCCTTCTTTTGTCCTTAGAGAAACCTCTACCTTGATTGCCTGAGTATGGATTATAAAACTGTTGCTGAGGTACAAAACCAGTTGGCTGAGTAGAACTCTGAACTACACCAGATGGTTGAGCAAAGGACTGGACTGAAGTGGGAGGAATTGGAGAAGGTACCACAGATGGCTTAGGGTGAGATTCTCCTGTCAAATTCACGTGTTCTGAACTGTGATGAGCCACAAACACAGAAGATGTGGTGCCTATATCAGATTTTCGAACTTCTGTATCCAAATCCTCCGATTGAAGAAGTGAAATCAAATCATCAAATATGATTGTTTCAGTCCTGGCCTTAAGAGCTACTTTTAACCCTTTGAACTCATCTGGTAAACCATGTAATGTGTGAAATACGAGGTCATCATCTGAAACCGGACAACCAGAGCTAGCTAACTTCTGAGCACAGTCTTTGATAAAATCTATATATCTGTCCATTGTGGAAGTTTTGGTTGCATCAAACAACTTTCGTTTTAACACATGTACATGAGACCTTTATAGCATGCCAAAACGATTTTCCAGTGAATGCCACACCTCATAGGCATGGCTACAGCCAAGGATATGTTGTAATATTGAAGGTGATACAGAGGCAGTAAGACAAGAGAGTAGGTGACCATCTATCACAGTCCAATTCAAGAAATCTGGATTGGATATTTCTTCACCGTTTAACACAACAGTGTGTGATGGACATTTTACTGTTCCATCAATGTAGCCTAAAAATCCATTAGGTCTTGTTGCATTTTGAACTTGAGTTTTCCAAAGTACGTAGTTATTTGAATCAAGTTTTATCGTTACCAAACCATGGAAGTTTGATACTAAGAAAATTAGAGATGAAGGCATAGTTACTGACCTTGTACCTATTTCTATGTTACCTTGTGAATCCATTTTCAAATACTCTGAGAAAATGACTTATGGTTACTTGAAAGGAAGCAGCAGATCAGCAAGAGGATCCTTCACGTTGGTCTTGGAAGCTCTGATACCAGGTGATAAGTGCAAAATACAAGTAAAGAGGAGATAAAACATAGAAGAACTCAGAAGCAGAGAACAATTCATAGAAAGTGTATTCGATTCTCATTGCCTTGAAAGAAATACAAAAGGTCCTATTTATAGGTGATCTGCCGGTTTGGCTCGGCCGGTTTTGGCTCCGGTTTGGGTGGTCTTGGGCCAAAATCATCAAAAAATGTAAAAAGTAACTTAGAAATCAGAAAAATAACTTAGTACATGAACCCACAAATCAAATGCGAAATCGGTAAACAAATAACTCAAAAACATAACTTAATATATGAAGACCAGAACTCAGAAATCACTAAAAATAAGTACACGAACTCAATAAAAAAAATACAAAATCAAATGGAGTGAGACATAAAGAACCTAAACACTTAAAACTATAAAGTATAAAATGACTTAGGGTTAAAACCGGTCCGGCCGGTCCGGTCCGGCTCCAAAAACTCAAAAACCGAAAACTAAACGGAAACAATTCAAAAAAATCAAACCGGACCGAACCGGACCGGTCTGCTCCCAAAACCGGACCAAACCGACGCCGGTTTAGTCTTACACCCCTATGAGAGACGGTTCGATGACTTTCCAAGGTTTCAAGTTTCGTTCAAGATCTCTTGAATAAACAAGACCAATGTCAACATATGATTCTAGACTCTTGCATCTCGCATGATCAAAAATTCATGTTTATATTACATCAATGAGAAATAAAATATTTAGATCAAGTATTTTTACGCAAGTGTAGGATGAATTTCGCAATTATTCATGAAATTATATACGTTATTAAATTTAAGGAATGGCATCGGTAGCATGGATTGATAAAAATGCATTCATAATAATTCATCTAAATCCAGCAATTTTGCAAGTAAGAAGTAAAAACAATCAATAAGAACATCAAGTTAATGAATAAATTATGCATGTGATATGAAGCATTTAGATCATGTAAATGATTAAATAAGAAATAAATTCATTATGGTATGTACGAGATTATGTATGTAGAGATTGAATCATGATATAAATCCTTTAATAGGGTATATAGGTTGAGGGGTCTAAAATTGAAGTTCATGGTCTAAGGGAATTTGGGTCACAACAAAAAAGTGACTAGAAAGAGCATCAAGTTAGGATATGTGTGACTGGATGATAATAGGTCACGAGGTGCGTGACTGGATGGCAACTTGTCCTGATGTGTGTGACTAGATGGCAATAGATCACAGAGTGAGTGATTGGAACTCGTGACTAGATGAGTTTGTAATATGAAAATTCCAGCAGCAAAGCCTGACTGGTCAAGCTCCACTCCTGACTGGTCAGGATTGAAGACTGTCCAAAAATTCATCCTAAGTTTTCACCATTAAAGCTTCGTGAAGCTTTTGATTTGATCTAAAACACAAATTAAAGCTTGGGGAATGAAGATTTACCTTGAAATCAGTTGATCAAACTCCAATTTGAAGGATTTGAATGGGTAAAACGCTGGATTTAAAGATCTTCAAGTGGGTTTAGATCCCAAAAATTGAGCTCTCTCTCTCTCTCTCTCTCTCTCTCTCTCTCTCTAAAACTTCTCTGAAATTCTCAAACTCTCACCCTCTGTTCTTAACTTCGAATTCAATTGCTTGGTATGTGAAAAATACTGAGAATGCAGCCCTATTTATAGGAGAAGGAAGTGTTAGTTACATGGGTTTGCACATGGTGCACATGGGAATGGAGTTTTGGTGAAGAAAGTGACCATGGCTGCCATTGGATGAACTTTAAAACTTGGAGTGCAAGAATTTCTAAAATACCTCAGGGTTTTCACCCATTAGGGAGAAAGAGATAGGGGTCAAGGGCTTTTGGGTGAAACACACATGTTTATATAACAACATGTGAGAGTGATGATGGCCATGAGGAGTAATCCTATGTGGTTGACACCTAACACAAATCAGGCAAATGGAATAGAATTTGGGCCAAAGAAATACTGATTATCACACTCCAAACTTCTAGGGTATGAAATAAGTAATAGAATAATGCAAACCAAAACTTAACAGAAACATAACTCCAATAAACTAAAATAAATCTCGATAATTGATCAACTATCAAATAATAAATAATCGATCATAACTAATCTGAATATAAACTAATCCAAACAGGCCCATAATGCCCGAACAAATAAATAAACAAAGTTTTTAAAAATCTCAAACTGAACATTTAAACATAAATATTGTCAAAAATATAAATTAAATCTAACATGCTGAAACATCTCCATACACGAGGTCTAAGCCCTCGGGTACACGTCATCACTTGTAAATTGTTAATTTACAGAAAAACATAAGTCAAAGCTTGAGCAGGAAATCATACTGAAAACATCAACATATTGAATAAAGCATGCTTGCGTCAACATTATAATATGCATAAAGACAATATAAATCAGCAACAAAACATTCACAACATTATCATGCTCACATGCGACTCATATATAATTTCAACGGTCTTACACCGTGGACAGCTCACATTGAGGACCCTATCGTAAAGTTCAAGGGTTACCCCGACCATCGGGTATCCTCTAAGTTCGATAGTTTCACGGTCTTTCACCAGAAGAATTACAAAGACTCCAAATTGAGTTCACGGACTGCTCCGACCGTTGGGTCATCTCCTACCTAGTACTTTCACGACCTTTCGCCAGAAGAATCATAAAGAGTCCAAGTCAATCACAGGCTGCTCCGACCGTCAGGCCATCTCCTACTTAGTATCAAACATCCATGTATGCTTATATGTACCAATAATAATCAATTTCAGACTTAAACAGTAATCCCAAATGGACCGAAAAGCAAGAAATATGCTGAAAATAAAAAATAAATATTATGTTTTCTAGTAAGCGCTTGAGTGGAAAAAACTATATATACAGTTAGGTTCAACCTTAATAATTCTTAAAACATTATAATTTGTAAGTAGAGATAATGGGTTCAATGTCAATAAAAATTACACTCTACAAGCTTTCAAATGATAGGTAATAAGTTAAAAACAGAGTTCGGATGACACCGTAGCAATGGTTCAAAGTTGAATACTTTATTTTAAAACATAAAAATTATTTTGTCAAATTCATCGAAAAACTAATTTTACTTGGGTAAAATAAGATGCAAAATACATATTGTTTTGGATCTCTATGTGTCTAATTTCAAACAGAATAAATAGTGCACAATTCCGATACTTGTACTAAACGTCATGCTCGTTTTACCAAAGTGTGTCAGTACAGTCGACACATGCGCGAATCTACTACAGCTCAATCACGGATTTTTGTATAATTATGTACATTTAATTAATTAGGTTTTAAAATTTTAACTCAACATAGTAGATACAAAGACTCGGTAAAATATTCAAAAATTTTGGAGTTTTAAAACAACCCTAACGGAATTTTTCAAAATCAGAGTATTGTTGTGTTCTATTTTTTCAAATTCTATTCATCGCAAATAACTTCGTTTTGGCCTTCGTTTCTATAAGCTAACCGCCCAAATCATCCCAAAATCTACACAAAATATGCATGACTCTATCACACACCAAAAACAACATATATATACTACCGAATTAAACATGATCTACTCAATATCTCAATGTAAATCAACATGAAATCCTACCTTATTCGTATGAAACGCAGAAAACACTTGTATGATCGAAAATCCCTCGAATACTTCGTGTACTAGGTTGATTTTGGGCTCTATGCGAAGCTACCAATGTCCTCTACAACTTTCTAGTTGACCTTGTCACGTTCATCCTTCGTCTTGGTACTCGTTCTCCATTCTAAATCTATTAGGGTTTAGAAATCTCCTTAGAAAAAACTGCGTATATTTTAGAAAAATTGATTCAGAGTTTCCTAATCCTTACATACTCATGATTAAGTTAATTATGTTAATCTCCCTCGAACTACCACAACCCTCACTTCGAGTCTTAATGTTCCAATCCATTACGTTTAAGCCACAATTGAATATTAAACTCAAAACCACAAGTTCTAAAAATAATAAAAACAAGAAGTCGAACCTTGGGTCCTCACAACTGATTCGGCTCAAGAACAAAATGAGTCATAAGGATTTGGGTCATAGTCATGAGAAATGGTTAGATTGGGCAGGGTTAGGGCTATGTTCAATATGCACAAACAAATTATATACGAAATCATGCAAGGGTAGGCAACCATTAATGAACAGAACTCTCAAGTTATAGGAAATCTACATTCTCAAATAACTAAGTTGACCACCTCAACTGGGGCACTACATCAAGAAATGGACAAATTTCTTGCCCAACCTCAGCCTAATCCCAAGGCCAACACTTTGTGAGCAGTTCTGCATTTTCTTATTTGAATTTAGAGCAAGCCAAGTCAATTACGACTTTGAGAAGTGACAAAGAAGTTGCCAAAATAATCCAACAAAAATAACCACTCCTGAAACTCTTGCTCTTGTCACAAGCCCTGAACCTGATCAGCCAGAAATTGAACCATCGTAGTCCCCTAAACATCAGGATATTCCAGATAGAGACCAGCCTGTCTCTACTTGTCCCATATCGACACCATTTCCACAAAGGTTAAAACCTGTGCCTAAAACCTCACAAAATGCCGAGATTTATGAGCTATCCAAACAAATCAAGGTCAATATTTCCTTGTTGAATGCTTTCAAGCAAGTCTCTTCCTATGCTAAATCTCTGAAAGATCTATGAACTATTAAGCGAAGGCATAATGTGCAAAAGAAGGTCTTTTTAACCCAGCAAGCCAGTTTTATTATTCAAACCCCTATAGCTCCAAAATATAAAAACCCAAGTTGTCCTACCATTTCTATTCAAATAGGGGGAAAGAGAATCAAGAAAACCCTACTTGACTTGGGTGCAAGTGTGAACTTGTTGCCTTATTTTGTGTATGAACAACTAGGCCTAAGTGAGATAAAACCAACCACAGTGACTCTGCAATTGGATGATAGAAGTATTAGTAGAGTCCCAAGGGGGTTGATAGAGAATGTACTTGAGCAGGTAGATAACTTTGTCTACCCAGTCAATTTGTTGTGTTTCATACTTGCCTGATGTCTAAATCGCAACCCCAAACTCCTATCATTCTCAGAAGGCATTTCTTGGCTACCACCAATGCAGTGATCCATTGTAGAAACGGGTTGTTAAGCATGACATTTGAAAACATGACTCTCGAGTTAAATATTTTAATGTGTCTACCCAATTGGGGGATGACGATGATTTCACGATGTTAGTATCATTGACTCACTCATTCAGGAGTACGCAGATCATCATTTATTTTCCGAACCCTTGGAAACTTGTCTTACGACCGAAGAGACGACCATTTAGAATCACCTGAAGTAGAATATTCTCTTCTCGAGGGAGAAAAAGTGTTGGGCACAAAAAAGTGGATACCCACTTTCGAAAAATTGCCGCTAGCCAAATCTTGAACACTTCCTTCTAGTGTTTAGCCACCCCAACTTGAGTTTAACACCATGCCTTCAGATCTTGAATATGCCTTTCTTGGTGATGCTAATGAATTTTCAGTAGTAATTTCTTCTACTCTTGAAAAAAACCAAAAGATGGAGCTATTGACAGTCTTTTTTTTTTTTTGATAAGCAGCTATTGACAGTCTTGAGGAACACAAAAAGCCAATTGGTTGGACAATAGTAGATATTCAAGGTATAAGCCCGTTATTTTGTAGCCATCATATATACCTCGAAGATGACATTAAAGCCTCTCACCAACCTCAACATCGATTGAATCCTATTATGAAAGATGTTGTGTGAGACGAGGTCTTAAAGTTGTTAAATGTGGACATCATCTATCCCATCGCTAACAGCAAATGGGTGAGCCCTATCCAAGTTGTACCTAAGAAGTCCAGTATTACTGTGGTTCCAAATGATCAAGGGGAACTAATCCCAACTCGTGTAATCACCGGACGGAGTGTTTGTATTGATTATATAGCAAGCTAAATTCTTGCACCAAAAAGGATCATTTTTTCCTTCCATTCATTGATCAAATGTTGGAAACGGTCGCTGGTCGCTCATTCTATTGCATTCTAGACGGTTATTCTGGATATAACCAAATCGAGGTCTCTTTGGAAAACTAGGAGAAGACCACATTTACATGTTCGTTTGGCACTTTTGCATACCGCCGTATGCCATTTGGGCTATCTAATTCACCCAGCATCTTCTCTCAGTGTATGATGGGTATCTTCAGTGTATGTGATAGAGAAAGTGACAAAAGTGTTTATGGACGACTTTTCTATTTTTGGAGATTTCTTTTGAGTCCTGCTTGAAAAATCTTGAGTCAATTTTAAAGAGATGTGAGGAGACGAATCCCGCCTTCAATTGGGAGAAATGCCATTATATGGTAAAACAAGGTATCATTCTCAGACATATTGTATCTGCTAAAGGAATCGAGGTAGACTCATTTCTAAGTTGCCCAGTCCATAGTGTGTCAAGTATATTTGTTCTTTCCTTGGACATGCTGATTTTTATAGGCGCATTCAAAATTTTAGTGCCATTTCCCGTCCGTTGTGCAAATTGTTAGCCAAAGATATACCATTTGAATGATGCAGGAGTGTGAGGAAGCTTTTTCAAAGCTTAAAATCAGTCTTATGACCCCACCTATCATGGAACCACCAAATTGGGATTTATCTTTTGAGCTTATGTGTGATTCAAATGATTACACCATAAGGCCAGGGAAATGGAAAGGCACCTCATGTGATTGTCTATTCGATCGAAACACTTAATGATGCTCAATTGAACTACACCTCCACTAAAAAGAGCTATTAGCAGTAGTTTTTGCACTTGATAAATTTCGATCCTACTTCATAGAATCACCAATTATTGTCTATGCTAACCATGCTACTCTGAAATATCTCTTGCCTAAACAATACGCTAAGAAGGGAGTAGAAAATATGGTTGCGGACTATTTGTCGCGACTCAAGTTTAATGAGCACACCACAGACATTCCTATTCCTGACTCTTTTCCTGATGAACAAGTTTTCAATGTATCAACTTATCCCTGGTATGCTAATATTGTTAATTACTTAGCCATGGGACAAATTTCACGTCATTGGACCACTCAGGATAGAAGAAAGTTTGTAGTAGACATAAGGAAATTTGTGACTAACAAACCTTACCTGTTTAAGTTCTGCCCGGACCAAATTGTACGGAGGTGCATACCTGATAATGAACAGAAGGATGTCCTTTCTTTTTGCCACACTGAAGCATGTGGGGGTCACTTTTTATCTAAAAAGACCGCCGCCAAGGTGTTGCAGAGCGGTTTCTATTGGCCTAATCTCTTTAAAAATGGCTTTGAGTTTTGTAAATGATGTGATCGATGTCAACAACTTGGAGCTCTTTCTCGTAGAAACATGATGCCTCTCAACCCCATCCTTTTCATAGAAATTTTTTATTATTGGGGTATTGATTTCATGGGACTATTCCCTAATTCCTTTGGTCAAGTAGTCATTCTCCTTGTTGTCAATTACGTTTCTAAATGGGTGGAAGCCATGCCATGCATATGAATGATCACAAAGTTGTGATCAAATTTCTTAAAGAACATATCTTTTCCAGATTTGGGATGGCGAAGGGACACATTTTTGCAATTGCCATATGGCTGCCTCAGAGAAAAATTACGGGGCTAATCATAAAATTTCCATCGCCTATCACGCCCAGACAACTGGGCAAGTAGAACTAGCAAATCGAGAAATTAAGCATATCCTTAAAAAAACAATTAATCACAACTATAAAGATTTGTCCCTCCGGCTGATTGATGCGTTGTGGGCTCACCATACAGCGTATAAAATAGTTTTGAGCATGTGACCATATTGTCTAATTTATGGCAAAGCTTGTCTGTCATTTACCTGTTGAATTAGAGCATAGGGCATATTGGGCAATTAAACAACTAAACTATCACCTATCCCAAGTCAGTGCCCATCGCAAGTTTCAACTCGATGAGTTAGAAGAAATTCATAGGGATGCCTTTGATAACGCTTATATCTATAAATATAAGGTGAAAGCTTTCATGACAAGAAAATCGTAGGCAAAAACCTTTGTTCCTGGTCAAAACGTCATGTTGTAAAATTCAATGCTACATTTGTTTGCAGGGAAGCTTTGATCCCGATGGATTGAAACTTATATTGTATAGACCGTGTTTCCACACAGTGCCGTTGAAATTGAGAACCCTGCAAATCAACATAGTTTCAAAGTAAAAGACCACCACCGTAAACCCTCTGTTGAAACTTTTACAGCGGATGAAGTTGAGGAGGGGTGCATTGCTCCAAATTATTCGTGATAGTAAGCATTGAGAAGTCTAAGAGACTATAAATCTATGGAGTTTGAGATACCTCCAGTGTTTGCCGTGCTTGAATGGCCCCTTTTTGCTGGTTCGGTATGGCCACCTTGTTTAAAGCTATGTATATAATACCTTCGAGCTTGGGTCTGACGGCAAGCGCATAGACAACAAGAAATCTATCCGAATCATCAGGGTTAAATGTTGAAGCTCCATGGAGATTGTTTCAAAGTGGAATGATGGGTAAGGAATTGTGCTAAAACAAAAGGGATGTCGTAGCCTATTAGATGATGGCGCCTCTTCTCAAGATATTGTTAAATCCTATGCATATTGTCCTTCCAACAAAGAGGGAACCACAGTCTTTTTCAAGGGGAAAAGTAGCATCCATGTCTTTCGCATGAAGAGGGAGGTGGATTAGTTTGGAATTTAGATTTTCCTGTCATTTCTTTATATTTTATTTTTGGACTAACCCACTAATAATGTGATGATGTTGTTGAAAAAGTCATTTTTACTTTTAGTAGGTAGTTGGTTGTTAAGTCTTTGCAGGATGAACACGCTACCACATCAGCCTTTGTAGTTTGGATCTAAGCTGGAGTGAAAGGCATTCAGGAGCCCAAAGCCATGGATGCAGCTATGTGTTACGGTTGTTAGTCCAATAAAGCCTCAGTAATGGTCCTATGCGATTGGTTGTGGTTCCACAAGTTGGAGCCAAATAAGTGAGTTGTGGGAGCACTTCTAATGATAAAAAGAGTAGCTGACAAAAAATCTTCAAACTTGGTCAAAGTATATGGTGGTTGACATTCCACCTACCAGTTATGATCTTTCCATTTTTTGTTATATTGCATGCTTCAATGTCTTCTTACATTGAGGACAATGCAAACTTTAAGTAGGGGGAGAGATTAGTGTTAGTTAGTCCCATTTTCAAAATTTGGTATGGTTTAGTATGTTTTGATGTACTTTAGTCTAATCTCTCTTGTTATTATTAAGTCAATTGGCATATGCGCAATTATGTTTTGAACCATGCATATTATGAGCTTCAGAGATGATATCCTACTTTTTGTGTACAAGCATGAATTTTGTTGAACAAGTTACAGTTAGAATGAGCATGTGAGTGAAGTTGATTTACAAAGAGTGGAGATTCATTTTTGTCATTCATATCCCATATAGTCCACTTGAACTCTTTGTTTTCTTTGTTCCAGTAAATGCTAAATGCTATGCCATGATGAGATATGCAAAGACATTTAGTTGAAATTCATAACATGACATGGGAAATGATACAAGGCTATATTCTATTATTAAAAAACCACATATGAGTCTCCTAGACCTTACATTTTGAACCATGTCAAGTACCCAATTTCTTGTATAAACCCATAAGTAGCATGTGATATAAGGTGTTAGGATTGTGTGATATGTGTGTGGTTATCAAGCGAGCAATAACCTGAAAAACATCCAGATGAAAGCCATAAACTTTCGGGATGTTTACCTCTGAAAATGAATCAAACCATTGAACATCTGGATATACCCTTTTGCCTTAACCCAATTGAAAAACCGGAGCCATAAAACATCCGGATGTTCCTTACAAACATCTGGATCTTCCATCACCCCAAAAAAATTCTATTTTAGCCAGAGACACTGAACATTTGGATGTTCCTCAACATCATCCAGATGTTCTCACTAAAATTCCAAAAAAATCCCTAAGCCTATAAAAAGACCAGCAATTCATACCATCTCCTCACGCGACAAACTCAGGCGATTTGAACCGACGTTCACTCCCACCACCACTGTCCTCCTCCTTCTCAAATTTGGGTAAGTCTTCTCACCACCTTTTGAAGTTTCTAGTTGTTAACAATGGCTAAGTGGAAGGATAAGGAGGTTAGAGAAACCCCTGTAGACCCAAAATTTGCTAGTGATTACCAAAGGAGTGATTTGGAAACCGATGAGGGGAATATGAACACTTAACTCCACCGGTAGCAAGGAGATTGATAGAAAAAATTAAAAGGGTTTGTGCATGAGTGGGGCCCTCGAAAGGAAAACCCACTCAAAAACTCATCCTTAGGAGAAAAATCACTAGACCATCTAGTACTCCACAATTCAAGGGGCCTGTTATTCATGATTTAGGGAATGAGAGTGACTCTGAGGGAGAGTTGAAAGTTTTGCTATCTGAAGCCGAGATGACCATCCCAAAAGAAAAGGGAAAGCCAAAGCCAAATCCAAAGCAAAACCAAAATCCAAGTCCAAACCAAATAAACCCATCCGAGGCAATCCAAAAGAAAATAACCCTCTAAACCCTTTAAAACTATGAAACCCCGAGCTAAGAAGCAAACGAAACAAAGGGTTGAGGAGAGTTTAGTTGAGGAAGAAGGAGAGGAGGGTGGGGAGAAGAAAAAAGTGGGAGAAGAAGTTGGAGGAAAAGAACAATATTACTGTGAGCGTCAAGTAAACAAAATCAGTATTTGATTGACAAATAAAGTGGTGATGGAATTGTAAAATTGTCAGTTGGATCGATTCTTCAAAGTTGCAGAGGGATATGTGATGGAGCTCGTCGAAACTTTTTATGCCAATATAAGTATGAAAGGAGTAGAAGGGGAGGAACCTGGACTTGAAAGTAAGGATTTCAGATTATCTTGAGTGCCCAATACCCGTCAACAACACAGTTGATATCTCTTAGATCGCTTTTGACTCCTCCACCTTCGACAAAGATTTTTATACCTCCCTAATATGCGAGGATCCTTCAACGTTCAATGGGGAGTTTATGACTGGGTCATTAAATCCAGAATACAGATTGTTGAACAAAGTGGTAAAATACAACATATACCCCCTAGCCCAAGAAAGAAACTACTACCACGAACCTTTTGGTTTATGCTTGTGATGATAAACAACGTAGTGATTGACTTTGGAAAAGTCATTTTTCAAGAAATGTATTTTTTCACGAAAACAAGGGCCAAGGCGAACACGAGTTTTCCGGCCATGATCATACTTTTGCGGGGAGCAGAGTTTTGGACCCAAATAACAAAAGGGTACCCGGAGCCTATCATTGCTACCTCTATGGCCAAGAGCCGGGCAAATTTTCAATCCGTAACTTTAAAAACCAAGCAAACCACCACCTCCACTACCCATGAGATACCACCTTCTATCTCACCATCCATGCCATCTCACACTCAACCAAGCCAAGATAATGAACCACCATTCCAACAAACTCCACCTCCTACTACCCAATCTACTCCCCACCAATGGGAACAATGGATCAAAAACATCCACAAAAAGCAGAACATGACCATTAAAATGCAAAAGGCCACTTTATGGAGACAAGGCAAGAAAGGATTGAGAATGCTAAATTTCGGACAAAAATGAGCTGTACAATAAGGGTCCAAGCAATAGTGAATGCACAGCTGTTGAGTGTAGTTATCAAAGAAGAAATCTGGAGCGAGAAGTGAGAGGGAATATGGAAAAAGAAAAACAACAGTGGTGATAGGAGATATAAACTAGGAGGATGTGGGGAATGTTGACGCTCTGACAACGATTTAGGGAATGACATAAATATTGAGGCATTTCTGCGTAATTTCAACAAGAAGAAAGGATGGTGCAAAGAGCAACAGAGATTTAACAGTTTGGAAGCCACCACCTGCCACACCTTGATACCATCACGCATAGTTTTTGTTTGTTGTTGATCAGACGACATTTTTTTGGGGGTAGTCGTGTCATTAGTAATATGTAGTTTGTAGTCTGTAGATGTTCCAGAAAAGATAAAATTGAAAGTTTGTTGTTGTAGTATGATGACATGGGGGTAGTTAGGTAAGTATCGTCTTAGGGTAGTCTTTTTCTAGACTATGGATATGAGACGGTACTTATTTTTCAATCTAACCATTTTTTGTAACCCATGGTCATTATCAGCTAAATACGAAGTCCTCAGTTAATCTCATGTTAAGTCTTGAATTAAAATTAATTGTATTTCGCATACTTGCATGGTCGATAGCTTGGCATATTTCGTCTTTATCAACTTTATATACTTCATGTTTCTTGAAATGCATAGTTTTTTTGTCACTATTGCATTATTGTTGCGCATATTGTGGGATATTACTTGAATTCCTGGAGTGAAATTCATTTTGAGAGATCATCCGGTGAGGTTTGGAATTGAGACTCATATTGATTTTCAATAAACTTGCATGCCAATATAGTTTAGAATGTTCAGTTGAATTCATGACATGGTTGCACATTAAGAAAATGTGGCATGTACTCCGTATGCATTGGTTGGGTGAATCACAGATCGGGCATATGCCATATGATATCAATATACAAGGGAGACTTTGTCAAATTTTGTCATTTTCTGATATCTTAAGCCTTTGATTGCTAGGGACTAGCAACCATCAAGTTGGGGGGAGGGGGTGATTAGCACACATATTTGCATATCTAATAATAGCTTGGATGATTAGTTTTAGACTTGCATACATGGTTAAGCTTTTGATGATATTACACGTAATGTATGTTTCTCCTTTCTATAGGAAAAAGGTTAAAAGGATATTCCGGGAAGTTTTTATGACTCTCGAATGATCTATGAAGTTATCCCAAGGTCAGAGCAAAGTGTTGACATGTTTGAAACCCGAAAAATAAGCAAGAAAGGATCCAAAGAAGCTAAGGAATGTTGTTGTTGCTGTTGATGACTAGAAACCAAGAACATCCAAATGAAGTCTTCAAACATTCGAATGATGTGCCTGACCAAAGATAAACCAAGAATCCTGAGAACAAAAACATCCAGATGAAGTCTATAAACATCCAGATGTTCTGTATTGCCAAGCCAAGGCCAAAGAAAACAGAGAAGGAAAACAACCAGATGAAAGTCATAAAACATCCGGATGTTCTATAATGAAGCCAATGCCAGAGGAAATAGAGAATGAAAACATCCAGATGATCTATATAGACAAGCCAAAGCTAGGAATTCAGAGAAGAAAAATATGTGGATGAAAGCTTTAAACTTCCGAATGTTGACCAAGTATAGCAAACGAAGTCAGAAAATCAGACTAAAGATCTGGAGCTTTCTCTAAAACATCTGAATGTTTTGATAAGTAAAGCAACATCTTGAAGAAATCTGGATATAGAAGAAGTAGAAGAATATAGAGGAATGAAACATCCAGATGTTTATCAGTAACATCGGATATTTGAAAGACAGATTGAAGACTAAAGAAGATAGAGAAGGAAAATATCCGGACGTTTAGCAGTAACATCTGGATGTTCTATTTACAAACCAGCCACTATTGTTAACTTTTCAAAGGAAATGTTGCAATATACAATATGTTATCGGCCCCTACATGATCTATCTCACATATAACATGGTACTTGCCCATCTTATCTGGTACATCTCAACTTCTTAGAGCAAAAAGCTAAACAATCATATTTGAACTTTCATAGGCCCTAACGCCTCCTACCTCATTACCTGATATATTGTTCAACAACATCATTAGCATAACACTAGTATGAATCAAGATATACAAGTCTTATAGGTTTTTCATGACTTAATCTCATTATAAACATTTCATTAGCATGTCAACAATGTTCGTAAATTGATCCATGGACCGTGGCCGAGGACATGATAAACATTTCATAGTTTTCATAACTTGTAGGTTATCAGCATCTGATTCAACAACGCAGTATACTTTGTAACGAAATCAAACAACCAACGGTTTATGCCAAAATTGGTGAAGCAAGCAATCCTTGAATAATAATACGGAATTGGCATGACATCATCCGATGCCACCAGGCCATGGGACCTAGTCTTATCTTAAACCACCACTTGTCACACCTCCAGTAGTTAGGGAATCACCATTTTCACGTTATGTCAATACATGATCATCTTGAACGAGTTCATCAATTTATAACATCATATAACATGTTAATCAGTCATGTATCGTGCGTACGCATGGTTTCATTATAAATGATCTTTAAATAGAATTCAACAAATTCACATGCTCGGACACATTTTAAACATACAAGTAGGACAAGCATATCAAAACTCACTCATGCCACACAATAAGTTTCAACGATTAATCTCGGCCTCGTCGTCGCGAGAATGTCCTAACAACAATGAATATCGTAGATTAAAACTATGTTGTAAGTTACAAATGCTACAACTAACAATATCCAAACTCATTACGTTAATCCTCCCTTAATTTCCAGTGTTAATGTGAGGGTTGAAAGTTCCAAGCTTCAATCTAGGTTCACTATATAATTGTACGTGTAAAGCAAGTCAATCGGTTGACCAAAGAAATGCATCCGGATGGGATATAGTTTTGTGAGATTCAAGGATAGTTCATTTGGATGGAAAGGGTAGGTCATCTGGATGAAATGGGGTTCTGTTTAATCTAGGCCAAAATCATAATGTAAACGTCCAAGAGGTCTCATCCTAAAAGTCATCGGGATGAAATAAGTTCATCCTAAAGGTCATCCAGATAAAGTGTGGTTCATACTGAAAGTCATCCGAATGAGTTCGTCCCAAAATGAGACAGAGGGCTCTTTCATCCGGATGAACTATTCTACGAGCAAACTACAATAACAAACGTGCTTTTCCTTCAACCTCAAGCTCCAACTTTAAACTCAGAAATCCCTTCTCCAAATCTTCAAAACCAACCTCTAAACTACTCAATACTAAGAATATAAGCCCAAAAGAGAAATAATTAACATCCACTACTTACTTGTTGATGAATTTCTTGGCAAATCCAAAAACCAATTTCCTTCTTCTCTCTCTCTCTCTCTAAATTTGGTCGAAGGAATGGAGTGAAAGAGCTGTAACCATGGTTATAAAAACAAAGTAGAAAGCAGGAGGTGGCATGAGACCAAAGTTATCAATCTCGTACCGGTAAGGGTACCGGTTTTGTTACTGGTACAGTACGTACCGGTACCGGTAGGTACCGGGGTACCGTTTCGGATTTATCGCTAAAAAATAATATAATTTTTTTAAACTAATATTCTTTACAAAAAATTACATTTGACATATAAAGTAAACCCCACAACTTAAAAATAACTCACAAAACATAACATTTTCAAAGGACAATAATAAACCTATGATATTTCAATATCATTTAATTCACAAAATTTATAAAATTAGTTAGCATATGCTTGATTAGAAAGAAAAATTAATATTCATTTTAACATTAAGGTATGAAAAATGAAAAAAGAAAAATTAACATTCATTTTCTTGTCTAGAGAAATTGAAAAGAAAAATTAACATTCATAAAGTATCGAAAATGAAAAAAAAATATTTATTTTCATGTATGTATGAAATTATGAATAAAGGTTAATATTTATTTTTTATTTTAAATTAAAAAGCAATGTTAAGTTTAAAAAAAAGAATGTTAACATTCATAAAAAGGAATGTTAGCTTCAAATTTAAAAAATGCTAATTTTTTCTTTTAATTTTCATAAAAAATAATGTTAACTTTTCTTTTTGTATTATAAATTTTCCTACCTTAATTAGAAGTATTTACAAGGAAAATGAAAAAAAAAAAAAGGTATGTAAATGTAATTAAAAATACATAAAAAGTAAAAAAAAATTAAAAAAAAAAAAAAACCGGTACCGGCCGAGATCCGGTATTTGGCCGGTACCGCCGGTACCGGCCGGAACCGCCGGTATTCTGGCCGGAAC
Organism: Arctostaphylos glauca; assembly: GCA_019985065.2. NCBI lineage: Eukaryota > Viridiplantae > Streptophyta > Magnoliopsida > Ericales > Ericaceae > Arctostaphylos > Arctostaphylos glauca. Next base: position 16,193,291 of record JAHSPW020000003.1, read on the forward strand.
GGAATGGACGTCCGGCCGTACCGGTTTTGGTCCGGTACGGAAGGTACCGGCCGGTACCGGCCGGTACGGTACGAGATTAATTACTTTGCATGAGACGGCTTTGTGTCAAAGCCAGAGAACTCCTAAACATGCAAAAATTATGTCTATACTTATCTGATGTTTCAATTAAAAAAATCATTGGGTGCTTCTCATCTATGGTCCAAATGTTATAGCGGTCCATTAAATAACTCGTTTATATATCGTCTGATCCAACATTGGGGTTCCAACCACGAATAAAAATAAATGCTGGGACCACTTCCCGATATCCAATTAAAATCCAGATTAGCACTGAATTAATTAAATTAATTTCATTTACGCCGTTAATCACCCAATTATGGGTTGGAATCTCATAGTATACGTAACGTAGTTTATGATTCACTACAATGCAACAATTTGAGGATGCTTGAGATTTGTTCATCAAAAACTACGAGTTTCAAAGTAACACATAGTTAGAGGTGTTGTACCTGGAGAGGAAACATGGGTGCCTACTTATGTGAAAGATGCATTTTGGGTGAGAATGTCATCCACACAAAGAAACAAAGGTATAAATGCATATTTTGATGGTTACATCACTTCAAAGACAACTCAATTTGTAGAGCAATATAAAGCATTAGTAAAAAAAAAGGTGGAAAGTAAAAAACAAGAAGATATGAAAAATTATAACTCTTACATCTCATGTGTTGGACGGATGAGTTGGAGAAGCAATTTCAAAGTGTCTACAGGAATGATAACTATACAGAGTTTCAGGATCAATTTATGGGGAAGCTTAACTTTACTTTGCTTCTAAGAAAAAAAGTTGGTATTGAATCTAAATACGAGGTGAAATAACACATTATATTCGGAGAAGGAGAAGAGAAAACGAGGAAATGTATGTCATTTAATGTCAATTTTAATGCTAAAACTGATACGAGCATGAGCACGGATCATGAGGAAGATGATGCACAAGACAATGGAGCCAAGGAGGGAGCCGAGGATTTACACATTCCGGAGGGCCCAATTACAAGATCCAAGGCCCGAGCCTTACAAGACGTGGTGCGGAGCTGCATGGCCACCTCTTATGCTGAGCAAGGCGCCACCAAGATCCTCCATGTGACCACCTTTGCTTGGAAGCCCGGAATGGAAGAACCCGCGAGCAATGAGGCCCGGCCTTGAGCAGCCCGGACCAAGAAGAGCCCTCCATGCATGGGCAGCCCAATTAATCCAAAAAAAAACAACTCTAGAACATTAACCAACATGCCTTCAAGACCCTACAACCGCCGGCCATTTTTCCCCCTTGCAAGATTTGTTTAATCTCCACTCAACAAACATTCCGACAAAGCATTAAATGCTTTGCCGGCCAGCTTGGTTCCACCACCTCCCAAGCCACCCAAATCACCATTCCAACTCTTCACTTGCTTGTTTGAAGACTTCACCACCACCCAAACAAACCACTCCCTTTTGCCGCCCACATCCAACTATTGGGCAGGAAAACTCCAACTCATCATTACAAGGAAGGCCAGCCACCCTAGCTAGTTTGTTTGTTTCTTGTTTTTCCTTTAAAATTGTAAGCTTGTTCATGGATGAAAAAAAACTCAGATTTGAAATTTAACTTGTGAGAATTTCTTCTCCTTTAGTTCATCACGAACTCGGTCTTATCGGGAGCAATTCCGTGGCGACCTTCCCGACTTATCAACGGCTCAATCACAACCGTTGTGGCGTCATCCCAACACCAAGGTGCTTGCTTTGATTCTTCTTGTGTCGAGGTCTTTACCAAGGTGCTCTAAGATCTAAAGTTTGTGTCACGGTTCCATCTTATTTATCAATCCCGAACCTGTTCTTGGACGATCCGTCAACATACGAAGCTCATTCGTATCATTTGGTATCAGAGCTTTTGGAATCCAATTCAGGTTCATCTATCCTTGTTTTTCACTTATCTTAGTTTCATAGTTCATATCTTTCTTCTTCTCATTTCGGTATTCAAAAAAAAAAAAAAAAGGAGAGCAGAACAAAAAAAAAAAAGAAAAGCTTTCCGTCACAAAAAAAAAAAAAAAAAGAAAGAAGACGGAATTGAGAAAAAGCAAAGAGAAGAAGAAAACCAAAACATCATTTCTTAATTTGTCTCCCACTATCTTTCCAACACCTTTTCCCTCCAATTTTTCTTTTGTTTTTTTTACCGTGCCAAATCTGATAACTTTTTCCTCCTTCCATTTAATTCTGTTTCTTGTTTGTCTCTTTACCATTTTAAAGAGCAACGGTCATTTCCTTCTTCCTAAACCTTCCTTCCATTTTCCCGGGTCAAAGCAAGTGTTGAGGTAGGAAAAAAAAAAAAAAAAGCGCAAGTCTTGGGAAAGCCATTGTTTTGTTTTCTGTTTAAGCTTGAGTTTTTGCAGAACTTGTAGGAGCAAGAAGGAGTGGAAAAAGGCAAGAAGTGAGGACATTGTGCAAAAAAAGCCAAGAGCACCGAGAGCAAACACTTGGTTGGTGAGTGATTTGGGAAAATTTAAACACTTGGTGTGGGTTTGTTTGCTTGTTTTCTTTTTCAGGTTTAAGATGTCACAAGGAGACGATTCCGGAGTTAACAACAACAATAAAATTTTATTGGAGGCAATCCAACAAATGTCACGAAAGTGGGATTCGGCCTTTAAAGATTTAAGGGACGAAATGGAGGAAATGAGGAGGGAGCGGCATGAGCAAGTCCCTACAAGAAATTCTAATCCGAGGAGTTCAAATGCACCAAATGCAACCGGGAGGGAGTATGATGGTGACAATAGTGAAGATAGTGAGCAAAGCTATCGATCAAGGGCCAATCCAAGAGAGAGGAGAAGGCGCCATAGCCATGGTTCACGGGAGAGGGTAGACTGAGACTTGGGCAGTATCAAGCTAAACATTCCGCCATTCCAAGGCAAGAGTGACCCCGACGCCTACCTAGAATGGGAAAGGAAGGTGGAGATGATGTATGAATGCCACAATTACTCAGAGGAAAAGAAGGTAAAGCTTGCCGCCATTTCATTCACGGATTATGCTATAGTATGGTGGGATCAACTTTTGATAGGTAGAAGAAGGAACTATGAGCCACCAATTGAGACATGGGCTGAGATGAAGGCTGCCATGAAGAAGAGATTTGTGCCCAACCATTACTACAGTGACATGCATCTCAAGCTGCAGCAGCTTAGGCAAGGGACTAAGGGCGTGGAAGAATACTACAAAGAAATGGAAATGGCAATGATCCGAGCCAACATCACGGAGGAAAGGGAGGCCACCATGGCGCGGTTTGTAAGCGGGCTCAACCGTGAGATTGCAAATGTGGTAGAGTTGCAGCATTATGTTGAGCTTGAGGATGTGGTGCATATGGCAATCAAGGTGGAGAGGCAGCTTCGGAGGGGGAGGACAGCCAAACCTGACTTTTCTTTTGCTGGGTCTTCGTCTAGGCCAAAACCACCCGCGGAGCAACCTGCCAAGTCCGGGGAGAAGCCTACTTATGCAAACCGAGGAGAGCAGCCTAAACCACGGGAGAACTCAACCAACAAAGGTATAACTCCCACCAACTCAACTCAAAGAAGTCGTGATTTCAAATGTTTTCGTTGCCTAGGAGTTGGGCACATGGCTTCGGATTGCCCAAATAAGAGGGTGATGATTGCGCTCGGTAATGGAGAAAATGAATCCGAGGCTAGTGATGAGGAGGTGCCACCTTTGGAGGACACGAGTGATTGTGAGTATGCTGTCAAAGGAGAGGCACTTGTAGTCATGAGAGCTCTTAATGCTCACACCGTGGAGGACGAGGAAGGATATGTGGAGCAGCGGGAAAATATCTTTCACACCCGTTGCCTTGTGAAAGAGAAGGTATGCAGCATGATCATAGATGAAGCGAGCTGCGTCAATGTAGCTAGCCTTTTACTTGTTGAGAAATTGGGGCTGCCCACCAAGAAACATCCGAGGCCCTATCAATTGCAATGGCTCAACGACAGCGGCAAAGTAAGGGTGAGCAAGCAAGTCCTTGTACCATTTACCATTGGCAGGTACCAAGATGAGATTCTATGTGATGTGGTGCCCATGCACGCAAGCCACATTCTGTTGGGGCGTCCTTGGCAATATGATCGTAGTACTTTGCATCACGGGAGCACAAACCGTTACACCTTCACCAAGGATGGCAGAAATGTCACCCTCGTTCCAATGTCGCCAAAACAAGTCTTAGAGGATCAAAACAGAATCCAGCAGTCCCTTAGTGAGGTAAAGGAGGGGAGTGAAAAAAAGAATGAGAGAAAAGAAAGAAAAGAAGAAGTTGAAAAGAAGAGTGAGCCGAAAGAAAAAGAAGGAGTTGAAAAGAGAGGAAGAGAGGGCGGGAATTGTGAAATAGGAAAGAGCAGATTGAGAGAAGAAAAAAAGAGGGAAGAAAAAAAGAGGGTAAGTTTGTATGCCAAACAAAAAGAAGTTAGGAGGGCTTGTGAGAACAATCAACCAGTGATCCTATGTGTCTACAAAGGGGCCTATCTTGCTAATCCAGATTCTACTCCTCCACCCCCTCTTGCTATTCAATCTGTTTTGCAGGAGTATAATGATGTATTTCCCGAGGAAGTTCCGGCCGGATTGCCACCCATCCGAGGCATTGAGCACCAAATCGACTTTGTGCCGGGCTCACCAATCCCAAACCGACCAGCCTATAGAACCAACCCCGAGGAGACCAAAGAACTACAAAGGCAGGTTGAGGAGTTGATGGAGAAGGGCCACATCCGCGAGAGCATGAGCCCTTGCGCGGTCCCGGTCTTGCTAGTGCCAAAGAAGGACGGATCTTGGCGTATGTGCGTTGATTGTCGTGCCATCAACAAGATAACAGTTAAGTACCGCCATCCCATTCCTAGACTTGATGACATGTTAGATGAGCTTCATGGTTCCACATATTTTTCAAAGATTGATTTAAAAAGTGGTTACCATCAAATTAGAATGAAGGAGGGAGATGAGTGGAAAATAGCTTTCAAAACTAAGTATGGTTTATATGAATGGTTAGTCATGCCCTTTGGACTTAGCAATGCACCTAGCACATTCATGAGGTTAATGAATCATGTTTTAAGAGCCTACTTAGGAAAGTTTGTGGTAGTGTATTTTGATGATATCCTTGTCTATAGTCGAACCTTAGATGAACACACTAACCATTTGAAAAGTGTGTTTGAAATTTTGAGAAAAGAAAAACTCTATGCTAATGTTAAGAAATGCACCTTTTGCTTGGATAGAGTTATCTTTCTTGGTTTTGTTGTTTCAGCTCAAGGGATCGAGGTTGATAAAGAGAAGACTAAGGCCATTCGGGAGTGGCCAACACCCAAAAGCATCACCGAAGTGAGGAGCTTTCTCGGACTTGCAAGTTTCTATAGGAGATTCGTGCGAGATTTCAGCACATTGGCCGCACCCTTGACCGAGGTGATCAAGAAGGAGGTAGGGTTTAAATGGGGTAATGATCAAGAGAATGTCTTCAATTCAATCAAGGAGAAATTGTGTTCTGCCCCATTACTTAATTTGCCTGACTTTGCTAAAACATTTGATATTGAGTGTGATACCAGCATGAGCACGGATCATGAGGAAGATGATGCACAAGACAATGGAGCCAAGGAGGGAGCCGAGGACTTGCACATTCCGGAGGGCCCAATTACAAGATCCAAGGCCCGAGCCTTACAAGACGTGGTGCGGAGCTGCATGGCCACCTCTTATGCTGAGCAAGGCGCCACCAAGATCCTCCATGTGACCACCTTTGCTTGGAAGCCCGGAATGGAAGAACCCGCGAGCAATGAGGCCCGGCCTTGAGCAGCCCGGACCAAGAAGAGCCCTCCATGCATGGGCAGCCCAATTAATCCAAAAAAACAACTCTAGCACATTAACCAACATGCCTTCAAGTCTTGCCGCCCACTCTCTAAAAATAGCCAAGGACCATTTATGCATTGCCACCCAACAATAAAGTCTTGGCTGTTTTTCCCAAATGGAGGTGCACGGATTATCAACATGACCACCCATCTTGGCCATTCATCAAATGCCGCCCATCTTCAATGGCCGACCACCTAAATTTAGCTCTAGTTTTCCTATAAATATTGTAATGTTTGAAGGATATTGGTTTTTAACTCAGATTTGAAATTTAACTTGTGAGAATTTCTTCTCCTTTAGTTCATCACGAACTAGGTCTTATCGGGAGCAATTCCGTGGCGACCTTCTCCGACTTATCAACGGCTCAATCACAACCGTTGTGGCGTCATCCCAATACCAAGGTGCTTGCTTTGATTCTTCTTGTGTCGAGGTCTTTACCAAGGTGCTCTAAGATCTAAAGTTTGTGTCACGGTTCCATCTTATTTATCAATCCCGAACCTGTTCTTGGACGATCCGTTAACATACGAAGCTCATTCGTATCATTTGGTATCAGAGCTTTTGGAATCCAATTCAGATTCATCTATCCTTGTTTTTCACTTATCTTAGTTTCATAGTTCATATCTTTCTTCTTCTCATTTCGGTATTCAAAAAAAAAAAAAAAAGAAAGCTTTCCGTCACAAAAAAAAAAAAAAAGGAGAGCAGAACAAAAAAAAAAAAAAAAAGAAAGAAAGAAGACGGAATTGAGAAAGAGCAAAGAGAAGAAGAAAACCAAAACATCATTTCTTACTTTGTCTCCCACTATCTTTCCAACACCTTTTCCCTCCAATTTTCTTTTGTTTTTACCGTGCCAAATCTGATAACTTTTTCCTCCTTCCATTTTATTCTGTTTCTTGTTTGTCTCTTTACCATTTTAAAGAGCGACGGTCATTTCCTTCTTCCTAAACCTTCCTTCCATTTTCCCGGGTCAAAGCAAGTGTTGAGGTAGGGAAAAAAAGCGCAAGTCTTGGGAAAGCCATTGTTTTGTTTTCTGTTTGAGCTTGAGTTTTTGCAGAACTTGTAGGAGCAAGAAGGAGTGGAAAAAGGCAAGAAGTGAGGACATTGTGCAAAAAAAGCCAAGAGCACCGAGAGCAAACACTTGGTTGGTGAGTGATTTGGGAAAATTTAAACACTTGGTGTGGGTTTGTTTGCTTGTTTTCTTTTTCAGGTTTAAGATGTCACAAGGAGACGATTCCGGAGTTAACAACAACAATAAAATTTTATTGGATGCAATCCAACAAATGTCACGAAAGTGGGATTCGGCCTTTAAAGATTTAAGGGACGAAATGGAGGAAATGAGGAGGGAGCGGCATGAGCAAGTCCCTACAAGAAATTCTAATCCGAGGAGTTCAAATGCACCAAATGCAACCGGGAGGGAGTATGATGGTGACAATAGTGAAGATAGTGAGCAAAGCTATCGATCAAGGGCCAATCCAAGAGAGAGGAGAAGGCGCCATAGCCATGGTTCACGGGAGAGTGTAGACCGAGACTTGGGCAGTATCAAGCTAAACATTCCGCCATTCCAAGGCAAGAGTGACCCCGACGCCTACCTAGAATGGGAAAGGAAGGTGGAGATGATGTATGAATGCCACAATTACTCAGAGGAAAAGAAGGTAAAGCTTGCGGCCATTTCATTCACGGATTATGCTATAGTATGGTGGGATCAACTTTTGATAGGTAGAAGAAGGAACTATGAGCCACCAATTGAGACTTGGGCTGAGATGAAGGCTGCCATGAAGAAGAGATTTGTGCCCAACCATTACTACCGTGACATGCATCTCAAGCTGCAGCAGCTTAGGCAAGGGACTAAGGGCGTGGAAGAATACTACAAAGAAATGGAAATGGCAATGATCCGAGCCAACATCACGGAGGAAAGGGAGGCCACCATGGCGCGGTTTGTAAGCGGGCTCAACCGTGAGATTGCAAATGTGGTAGAGTTGCAGCATTATGTTGAGCTTGAGGATGTGGTGCATATGGCAATCAAGGTGGAGAGGCAGCTTCGGAGGGGGAGGACAGCCAAACCTGACTTTTCTTTTGCTGGGTCTTCGTCTAGGCCAAAACCACCCGCGGAGCAACCTGCCAAGTCCGGGGAGAAGCCTACTTATGCAAACCGAGGAGAGCAGCCTAAACCACGGGAGAACTCAACCAACAAAGGTATAACTCCCACCAACTCAACTCAAAGAAGTCGTGATTTCAAATGTTTTCGTTGCCTAGGAGTTGGGCACAAGGCTTCGGATTGCCCAAATAAGAGGGTGATGATTGCGCTCGGTAATGAGAATATGAATCCGAGGCTAGTGATGAGGAGGTGCCACCTTTGGAGGACACGAGTGATTGTGAGTATGCTGTCAAAGGAGAGGCACTTGTAGTCATGAGAGCTCTTAATGCTCACGCCGTGGAGTACGAGGAAGGATATGCGGAGCAGCGGGAAAATATCTTCCACACCCGTTGCCTTGTGAAAGAGAAGGTATGCAGCATGATCATAGATGGAGGGAGCTGCGTCAATGTAGCTAGCCTTTTACTTGTTGAGAAATTGGGGCTGCCCACCAAGAAACATCCGAGGCCCTATCAATTGCAATGGCTCAACGACAGCGGCAAAGTAAGGGTGAGCAAGCAAGTCCTTGTACCATTTACCATTGGCAGGTACCAAGATGAGATTCTATGTGATGGGGTACCCATGCACGCAAGCCACATTCTGTTGGGGCGTCCTTGGCAATATGATCGTAGTACTTTGCATCACGGGAGCACAAACCGTTACACCTTCACCAAGGATGGCAGAAATGTCACCCTCGTTCCAATGTCGCCAAAACAAGTCTTAGAGAATCAAAACAGAATCCAGCAGTCCCTTAGTGAGGTAAAGGAGGGGAGTGAAAAAAAGAATGAGAGAAAAGAAAGAAAAGAAGAAGTTGAAAAAAAGAGTGAGCCGAAAGAAAAAGAAGGAGTTGAAAAGAGAGGAAGAGAGGGCGGGAATAGTGAAATAGGAAAGGGCAGTTTGAGAGAAGAAAAAAAGAGGGAAGAAAAGAAGAGGGTAAGTTTGTATGCCAAACAAAAAGAAGTTAGGAGGGCTTGTGAGAACAATCAACCAATGATCCTATGTGTCTACAAAGGGGCCTATCTTGCTAATCCAGATTCTACTCCTCCACCCCCTCTTGCTATTCAATCTGTTTTGCAGGAGTATAATGATGTATTTCCCGAGGAAGTTCCGGCCGGATTGCCACCCATCCGAGGCATTGAGCACCAAATCGACTTTGTGCCGGGCTCACCAATCCCAAACCGACCAGCCTATAGAACCAACCCTGAGGAGACCAAAGAACTACAAAGGCAGGTTGAGGAGTTGATGGAGAAGGGCCACATCCGCGAGAGCATGAGCCCTTGCGCGGTCCCGGTCTTGCTAGTGCCAAAGAAGGACGGATCTTGGCGTATGTGCGTTGATTGTCGTGCCATCAACAAGATAACAGTTAAGTACCGCCATCCCATTCCTAGACTTGATGACATGTTAGATGAGCTTCATGGTTCCACATATTTTTCAAAGATTGATTTAAAAAGTGGTTACCATCAAATTAGAATGAAGGAGGGAGATGAGTGGAAAACAGCTTTCAAAACTAAGTATGGTTTATATGAATGGTTAGTCATGCCCTTTGGACTTAGCAATGCACCTAGCACATTCATGAGGTTAATGAATCATGTTTTAAGAGCCTACTTAGGAAAGTTTGTGGTAGTGTATTTTGATGATATCCTTGTCTATAGTCGAACCTTAGATGAACACACTAACCATTTGAAAACTGTGTTTGAAATTTTGAGAAAAGAAAAACTCTATGCTAATGTTAAGAAATGCACCTTTTGCTTGGATAGAGTTATCTTTCTTGGTTTTGTTGTTTCAGCTCAAGGGATCGAGGTTGATAAAGAGAAGACTAAGGCCATTCGGGAGTGGCCAACACCCAAAAGCATCACCGAAGTGAGGAGCTTTCTCGGACTTGCAAGTTTCTATAGGAGATTCGTGCGAGATTTCAGCACATTGGCCGCACCCTTGACCGAGGTGATCAAGAAGGAGGTAGGGTTTAAATGGGGTAATGATCAAGAGAATGCCTTCAATTCAATCAAGGAGAAATTGTGTTCTGCCCCATTACTTAATTTGCCTGACTTTGCTAAAACATTTGAGATTGAGTGTGACGCATCCGGAGTAGGTATAGGTGCCGTCTTAATGCAAGAGAAGAAGCCCATTGCTTACTTCAGTGAAAAGTTGAACGGGGCAGCCCTGAATTATTCAACATATGACAAGGAGTTGTATGCTTTGATTCATGCGTTGAAGACATGGCAACATTACCTATGGCCTAAGCAATTTGTGATCCACACGGATCATGAGTCGTTGAAGCACTTAAGGGGGCAAGACAAGCTCAACCGGAGGCATGCACGATGGGTCGAATTCATTGAAATGTTTCCATATGTCGTGCAATATAAACAAGGCAAGGACAACAAGGTGGCGGATGCCTTGTCCCGGAGGTATGTTCTCATCTCAACTCTTAATGCTAAATTACTTGGATTTGAACATATAAAGGAAATGTATTCAAAAGATGATGATTTTGGTGCCATATTTGATGCATGCGAATTAGGGGCATTAGATAAGTTATATAAGCATGATGGTTACTTGTTTAGGGAGAACAAACTATGCATCCCAAAATGTTCTTTGCGTGAGTTGTTAGTGCTTGAGTCTCACGGGGGCGGGTTAATGGGGCATTTCGGAGTAACTAAAACCCTAGACATACTTAGAGAACATTTCTTTTGGCCTCACATGAGGAAGCATGTAGAGAAAATTTGTGCTAATTGTATCACTTGCAAGAAGGCTAAATCTAGGGTCAATACCAATGGACTATACACTCCCTTACCCGTGCCTAATGAACCTTGGACAGATGTGTCAATGGATTTTGTGGTAGGGTTACCTAGAACCAAAAAAGGAAGGGACTCCATTTTTGTGGTGGTAGATAGGTTCTCAAAGATGGCCCATTTTATCCCTTGTCACAAAAACCGATGATGCCACCCATATTGCCGACCTATTCTTTAGGGAAGTAGTACGTTTGCATGGCTTGCCCAAAACCGTAGTGAGTGATAGGGATGCGAAATTCTTGAGCCATTTTTGGAGAGTCTTGTGGGGTAAATTGGGAACAAAGCTACTATTTTCGACCTCATGCCACCCCCAAACCGACGGCCAAACCGAAGTGGTCAATAGGTCCCTATCTCAACTTTTGAGGGTTGTTATTAATAAGAATCTGAAATCATGGGAGGAGTGTTTGCCCTTTGTGGAATTCGCCTATAATCGCACCATTCACTCATCCACCAATTTTTCTCCCTTTGAGGTTCTTATGGATTTTAACCCCCTAACCCCTTTGGATTTAATCCCTTTACCTTTGAGTGATCTTACAAGCTTAGATGGGGAAAAGAAGGCCAAACAGGTTCGGAAAAATCCATGAAGAGGCTCGGCAACAAATCACTAAGAAGAACGAGCAAGCTGCCGCCCGAGCCAACAAAGGAAGAAGGAAGGTTGTGTTCCAACCGGGAGATTGGGTTTGGGTTCATTTGAGGAAAGACCGATTTCCTTCCAAACGGGCCAGCAAGTTGATGCCAAGAGGAGATGGCCCATTCCAAGTGTTAAAAAGGATGAATGACAATGCATACAAAATTGATTTACCCGGTGAGTACCAAGTTAGTGCTACCTTCAACGTGTCTGATTTATCCCCTTGTGATGTAGGTCCAGATTCGAGGACGAATCCTTTTGAAAGGGGAGGAGATGATACGAGCATGAGCACGGATCATGAGGAAGATGATGCACAAGACAATGGAGCCAAGGAGGGAGCCGAGGACTTGCACATTCCGGAGGGCCCAATTACAAGATCCAAGGCCCGAGCCTTACAAGACGTGGTGCGGAGCTGCATGGCCACCTCTTATGCTGAGCAAGGCGCCACCAAGATCCTCCATGTGACCACCTTTGCTTGGAAGCCCGGAATGGAAGAACCCGCGAGCAATGAGGCCCGGCCTTGAGCAGCCCGGACCAAGAATAGCCCTCCATGCATGGGCAGCCCAATTAATCCAAAAAAACAACTCTAGCACATTAACCAACATGCCTTCAAGTCTTGCCGCCCACTCTCTAAAAATAGCCAAGGACCATTTATGCATTGCCACCCAACAATAAAGTCTTGGCTGTTTTTCCCAAATGGAGGTGCACGGATTATCAACATGACCACCCATCTTGGCCATTCATCAAATGCCGCCCATCTTCAATGGCCGACCACCTAAATTTAGCTCTAGTTTTTCCTATAAATATTGTAATGTTTGAAGGATATTGGTTTTTAACTCAGATTTGAAATTTAACTTGTGAGAATTTCTTCTCCTTTAGTTCATCACGAACTAGGTCTTATCGGGAGCAATTCCGTGGCGACCTTCTCCGACTTATCAACGGCTCAATCACAACCGTTGTGGCGTCATCCCAATACCAAGGTGCTTGCTTTGATTCTTCTTGTGTCGAGGTCTTTACCAAGGTGCTCTAAGATCTAAAGTTTGTGTCACGGTTCCATCTTATTTATCAATCCCGAACCTGTTCTTGGACGATCCGTTAACATACGAAGCTCATTCGTATCAGAGTGTGACGCATCCGGAGTAGGTATAGGTGCCGTCTTAATGCAAGAGAAGAAGCCCATTGCTTACTTCAGTGAAAAGTTGAACGGGGCAGCCCTGAATTATTCAACATATGACAAGGAGTTGTATGCTTTGGTTCGTGCGTTGAAGACATGGCAACATTACCTATGGCCTAAGCAATTTGTGATCCACACGGATCATGAGTCGTTGAAGCACTTAAAGGGGCAACAAGCTCAACCGGAGGCATGCACGATGGGTCGAATTCATTGAAATGTTTCCATATGTCGTGCAATACAAACAAGGCAAGGACAACAAGGTGGCGGATGCCTTGTCCCGGAGGTATGTTCTCATCTCAACTCTTAATGCTAAATTACTTGGATTTGAACATATAAAGGAAATGTATTCAAAAGATGATGAATTTGGTGCCATATTTGATGCATGCGAATTAGGGGCATTAGATAAGTTATATAAGCATGATGGTTACTTGTTTAGGGAGAACAAACTATGCATCCCAAAATGTTCTTTGCGTGAGTTGTTAGTGCTTGAGTCTCACGGGGGCGGGTTAATGGGGCATTTCGGAGTAACTAAAACCCTAGACATACTTAGAGAACATTTCTTTTGGCCTCACATGAAGAAGCATGTAGAGAAAATTTGTGCTAATTGTATCACTTGCAAGAAGGCTAAATCTAGGGTCAATACTGATGCGAAACTTACTTCGCTTTTGAAGGATCGACCAAAAACAGGTTCGGTTGGATAGGGTGGAGACCTTGATACAAACTTTAGACCAAACAAGGATCTTGGTATAGAGGACCGCGATACAAGGAATGAGTCAAAGCAAGGATCGTGGTATATGGAAGACGCCACAACGGTGATGATGAGCCGTTGATAAGTCGGGATGAACGCCACGGATTGAATCCGATAAGTTCGAGTTCGTGAAGAACTAAAGGAGAAGAATCTCACAAGTTTTGATTATAATCTGAGTTAAAACAATATCCTTCAAACATTACAATATTTATAGGAAAAACTAGAGCTAAATTTAGGTGGCCGGCCATTGAAGATGGGCGGCATTTGATGAATGGCCAAGATGGGTGGTCATGTTGATAATCCGTGCACCTCCATTTGGGAAAAACAGCCAAGACTTTATTGTTGGGCGGCAATGCATAAATGGTCCTTGGCTATTTTTAGAGAGTGGGCGGCATGATGTAAGCAATGAGCTAATTGTGGGCGGCAAGACTTGAATGCGGGCGGCAACCTTCATTCCGTGCTTCACAATGCATGGCCACCTTCATTACATGCAAGATCTTGGTGGTTTCTTGCATGGCTTCTCGCGTGGGAAAGGTGGTCACCATTAGGCTCCTCACGGCTTCTTGTAATGCTCGGGCTTTGGACCTTGTAATTGGACCGTCCGGGATCAGCACCTCCTTAGCTCCATCTTTGGGATCCATAGCTCCGTCTTGGTGATCCGACAACTCATGATCCGAGCTCGTATCATCTCCTCCTTCCTCGAAAAGATTCGTCCTCGAATCTGAACCTACATCACAAGGAGATAAATCAGAAACGTTAAAGGTAGCACTCACTTGATACTCACCCGGAAGGTTGATCTTGTAAGCGTTGTCGTTGATCCTTTTTATCACTTGAAAGGGGCCATCTCCCCTTGGCATCAGCTTGCTTGCCCTCTTTGAAGGGAATCTGTCCTTCCTCAAATGAACCCACACCCAATCCCCTGGTTTTAAAACAACTTTCTTCCTCCCCTTGTTGGCTCGAGTAGAGATTTGTTCGTTCCTTTGCATGATTCGTTGCCATGCTTCCTCATGATTCTTCTTCACCTTTTCTGCCTTTTTCTGTCCATCTAAACTTGAAAGTTCACTTACAGGCAAAGGAAGTAAATCCAAAGGGGTTAGAGGATTAAAACCATAAACAATCTCAAAGGGCGAAAAATTAGTAGAAGAATGAATAGTGCGATTGTAAGCAAATTCCACAAAAGGTAAACAATCTTCCCAAGCCTTTAGATTATTTTTAAGCACAACCCTTAAGAGAGTAGATAATGTCCTATTGACAACCTCAGTTTGCCCATCTGTTTGTGGGTGGCAGGAAGTAGAGAATAGCAAGTTCGTTCCTAGTTTTCCCCATAAGACTCGCCAAAAATGGCTCAGAAATTTTGCGTCCCTATCACTCACTATACTATTAGGTAATCCATGCAAGCGCACTATTTCCCTAAAGAATAAGTCAGCAATATGGGTAGCATCATCAGTTTTGTGACAAGGGATGAAATGAGCCATTTTCGAGAATCTATCAACAACCACAAAGATTGAGTCTCTACCTCTCTTAGTCTTAGGCAACCCTAGTACAAAGTCCATTGATATATCAGTCCAAGGTCCATTAGGCACGGGTAAAGGAGTATACAATCCATTAGCATTCACCCTAGACTTAGCCCTCTTGCAAGTAACACAATTAGAACAAATCTTTTCTACATCCTTTCTCATATGTGGCCAAAAGATGTGCTCCTTAAGCATGTCTAAGGTCTTAGCTACCCCAAAGTGTCCCATTAACCCGCCCCCATGAGCCTCAAGTACAAGCAAATCACGCATCGAACAATTAGGAACATTATGTAGAACATGGCTATAAAGGTAGAGAGGCAACTTCGGCGGGGAAGAATGGCCAAGTCAGAATCTCCTTTTGCTGGTTCAACGTTTAGGCCTAAACCATCCGTGGATCAACCTACCAAGTCCGGGGAAAATCCAAACTATGCCAACCGAGGGGAGCAAACCAAGCCACGGGAAAACAACAAGGATAAAGGTATAGCTCCTACCACTTCATCTCAAAGAACTAGAGACATCAAACTAAGTTGCTGCAACTTGAGGTGCATATCTCGGTAATAGTGGGAAGGCACGAATCTCTTCCTCATGGCAGCCTTCATCTCGGCCCATGTCTCAATAGGCGGTTCATAGTTCCTCCTCCGACCTATTAACAATTGATCCCACCATACTATAGCATAATCAGTGAAGGCAATGGCGGCAAGTTTTACCTTTTTCTCTTCGGAATAGTTGTGACAATCATACATCATTTCAACCTTTCTCTCCCATTCAAGGTAGACGTCGGGATCACTTTTTCCTTGGAAGGGTGGGATGTTCAGCTTAATGCTCCCCAAGTCTCGGTCCACTCTATCCCGAGAGTCATGGCGGTGGCGCCTTCTCCTCTCACTTGGAACAGCCCTAGAGTGGTAGCTCCGCCTACTTTCATCACTCTCATCTCCATCATAGTCCCCCCTGGACTCATTTGGCTCCTTAGGACCCCTCGGACTAGGCCTCCTTGGATGAGGAACTTGATACCGCCGATCCTTTTTTAATTCATCCATTTCTTCCCGAAGTTCTCTTAAAGCCGAATCCCACTTTTGGGACATTTGATGTATAGCCTCTATCAAGAGCTTATTGTTATTGTCTCCTTGGCCGCCTCCGTCTCCTTGTGACATGTTTGAACCTGAAAAGAAAACAAAATCACACACCAAGTGTTTAAATTTCCCAGAAAAAAACACTCACCACCCAAGTGTTTAACTCTCGGTGCTTCTTGGCTCTTTTTGCACAATGACCTCTCTTTTTGCCTTTTACCACTCTTTCTTACTCCACAAGTCCTGCAAAAACTCAAAACTCAAACAGATAACAAAACAATGGCCTCCAAAAGACTTGCGCTTTTTCCACCACAATTCTTGCTTTAACCCGGAGATATGAAAGGAAAGATAAGGTAGAAGGGAAAGGAAGTTTTCTCTTGTGATGAGAAGAGAAAAGGATAACAGAAATAATTGTGAAGAAGGAGAAGAGAAAAAAAAAAGATTTGGCACGGAGAAATTTGGAGGGAGAAGATTTGGAATGGTAAACAAGTAATTAATGACACTTTGAAGGAAGAAAACAATTTCCAACGGCTTCCAATTTCCAACGGCTTCTTCTTCTCTTTTTTTTGCCTTTCTAATTCGTCTTTCTTTTTTTTTTTTTTTTTTTTTTGGACGAAAATTCTTTTTTTTTTTTTTTTTGATATTGAAATGAGAAGAAAGAAGGAACAGATATGGAATTTTAGAAACTAAGATAATTGAAAACAAGGATAGATAAACCTGATTTGGATTCCAAAAGCTCTGATACCAAATGATGCGAAACTTACTTCGCTTTTGAAGGATCGACCAAAAACAGGTTCGGTTGGATAGGGTGGAGACCTTGATACAAACTTTAGACCAAACAAGGATCTTGGTATAGAGGACCGCGATACAAGGAATGAGTCAAAGCAAGGATTGTGGTATATGGAAGACGCCACAACGGTGATGATGAGCCGTTGATAAGTCGGGATGAACGCCACGGATTGAATCCGATAAGTTCGAGTTCGTGAAGAACTAAAGGAGAAGAATCTCACAAGTTTTGATTATAATCTGAGTTAAAACAATATCCTTCAAACATTACAATATTTATAGGAAAAACTAGAGCTAAATTTAGGTGGCCGGCCATTGAAGATGGGCGGCATTTGATGAATGGCCAAGATGGGTGGTCATGTTGATAATCCGTGCACCTCCATTTGGGAAAAACAGCCAAGACTTTATTGTTGGGCGGCAATGCATAAATGGTCCTTGGCTATTTTTAGAGAGTGGGCGGCATGATGTAAGCAATGAGCTAATTGTGGGCGGCAAGACTTGAATGCGGGCGGCAACCTTCATTCCGTGCTTCACAATGCATGGCCACCTTCATTACATGCAAGATCTTGGTGGTTTCTTGCATGGCTTCTCGCGTGGGAAAGGTGGTCACCATTAGGCTCCTCACGGCTTCTTGTAATGCTCGGGCTTTGGACCTTGTAATTGGACCGTCCGGGATCAGCACCTCCTTAGCTCCATCTTTGGGATCCATAGCTCCGTCTTGGTGATCCGACAACTCATGATCCGAGCTCGTATCAAATACCAATGGATTATACACTCCCTTACCCGTGCCTAATGAACCTTGGACAGATGTGTCAATGGATTTTGTGGTAGGGTTACCTAGAACCAAAAAAGGAAGGGACTCCATTTTTGTGGTGGTAGATAGGTTCTCAAAGATGGCCCATTTTATCCCTTGTCACAAAAACCGATGATGCCACCCATATTGCCAACCTATTCTTTAGGGAAGTAGTACGTTTGCATGGCTTGCCCAAAACCATAGTGAGTGATAGGGATGCGAAATTCTTGAGCCATTTTTGGAGAGTCTTGTGGGGTAAATTGGGAACAAAGCTACTATTTTCGACCTCATGCCACCCCCAAACCGACGGCCAAACCGAAGTGGTCAATAGGTCCCTATCTCAACTTTTGAGGGTTGTTATTAATAAGAATCTGAAATCATGGGAGGAGTGTTTGCCCTTTGTGGAATTCGCCTATAATCGCACCATTCACTCATCCACCAATTTTTCTCCCTTTGAGGTTGCTTATGGATTTAACCCACTAACCCCTTTGGATTTAATCCCTTTACCTTTGAGTGATCTTACAAGCTTAGATGGGGAAAAGAAGGCCAAACAGGTTCGGAAAATCCATGAAGAGGCTCGGCAACAAATCACTAAGAAGAACGAGCAAGCTTCCGCCCGAGCCAACAAAGGAAGAAGGAAGGTTGTGTTCCAACCGGGAGATTGGGTTTGGGTTCATTTGAGGAAAGACCGATTTCCTTCCAAACGGGCCAGCAAGTTGATGCCAAGAGGAGATGGCCCATTCCAAGTGTTAAAAAGGATGAATGACAATGCATACAAAATTGATTTACACGGTGAGTACCAAGTTAGTGCTACCTTCAACATGTCTGATTTATCCCCTTGTGATGTAGGTCCAGATTCGAGGACGAATCCTTTTGAAGGGGGAGGAGATGATACGAGCATGAGCACGGATCATGAGGAAGATGATGCACAAGACAATGGAGCCAAGGAGGGAGCCGAGGACTTACACATTCCGGAGGGCCCAATTACAAGATCCAAGGCCCGAGCCTTACAAGACGTGGTGCGGAGCTGCATGGCCACCTCTTATGCTGAGCAAGGCGCCACCAAGATCCTCCATGTGACCACCTTTGCTTGGAAGCCCGGAATGGAAGAACCCGCGAGCAATGAGGCCCGCCTTGAGCAGCCCGGACCAAGAAGAGCCCTCCATGCATGGGCAGCCCAATTAATCCAAAAAAAACAACTCTAGAACATTAACCAACATGCCTTCAAGACCCTACAACCGCCGGCCATTTTTCCCCCTTGCAAGATTTGTTTAATCTCCACTCAACAAACATTCCAACAAAGCATTAAATGCTTTGCCGGCCAGCTTGGTTCCACCACCTCCCAAGCCACCCAAATCACCATTCCAACTCTTCACTTGCTTGTTTGAAGACTTCACCACCACCCAAACAAACCACTCCCTTTTGCCGCCCACATCCAACTATTGGGCAGGAAAACTCCAACTCATCATTACAAGGAAGGCCAGCCACCCTAGCTAGTTTGTTTGTTTCTTGTTTTTCCTTTAAAATTGTAAGCTTGTTCATGGATGAAAAAAAACTCAGATTTGAAATTTAACTTGTGAGAATTTCTTCTCCTTTAGTTCATCACGAACTCGGTCTTATCGGGAGCAATTCCGTGGCGACCTTCCCGACTTATCAACGGCTCAATCACAACCGTTGTGGCGTCATCCCAACACCAAGGTGCTTGCTTTGATTCTTCTTGTGTCGAGGTCTTTACCAAGGTGCTCTAAGATCTAAAGTTTGTGTCACGGTTCCATCTTATTTATCAATCCCGAACCTGTTCTTGGACGATCCGTCAACATACGAAGCTCATTCGTATCAAAAACCAATTAAACATATTGTAATTCTTGATTATTTGACTTTAGAGGAATTGTGTGTAAACATCAATTGATGGTGTGATGTGACAAAGAAATTGAAGGAGTGCCTGACAAGTATGTCTTGAAAAGATGGTGCAAAAATGAAAAAGATCCACACAAAAATTCAAATAAATTACAGTTGAAACGCACCTACATGAAAAAAACACATTCAATCTATTTAATGAGGTTTCCAATTTGGTGGATGATTCTCAATAGATGTATGGTATGGTGACGACATGAGTATGCGAGCTAAAACGAGATTTGATTGAAACTTCGGTTGTTTGTAGAAGTAATATGGTTGTCCGTACTCCTAATGATTCTTTTTTACTTGAAGACGTGGTTCTTCCTTCCAAACAAAGCGTGGATATACTTGACCCAAGACCTCTTCATCGAAAAGAGAGACCGCGATCTAAAAGGAAGCAAGGTGTTGTGAAAAAAGCTATTAAGAAGAAAAGGAAAATAGTAAAGAAGACATTGTCTAAAAAAAAAAAAAGTCAAGGTATAACTTGTCATTGTTTTGTTGTTTACTAGTTAATATGGACTTATAGATATATTTAATGAATGTTTAGTATTTGAATTATTTGCTAATCTTAGAACGTTGAGGAGATTGTGATTGACCATGTGTCTAGGACACAAGAGAGTGTCGTAAATGTACAAGTAAAAAAAAATTATTGCTAATTTATTATTCCATTTCAAATCTATTGGTAATTCCTTTGTATAATGTTTAGTGTATTTTTTTTGGGCAAACTTACCCAAGCTATATGCCAAGTTTAATATGGCCAAACTTGATGCCTTACAATATGCGACCAAATATGGCACACGACGGAACAAGCTTTAATCAATTTATGCACAACTTCTCAACTTCACAAAACTACATGTCAAGCCCACAACTGTACATGGCAAGTTTACTTAGCAATCAAGTCTGGAGAGGGCATTCAAGTGTTGCATGTAGTCAAGTTGGGGAGGACCATAGCCAAGTTTGATGGAAATTCAAAGGCAGAGTTGGGAAGAGGGCAACAAAGTTGTGCATAAATGATGACTACAAGGGATAATGCCAAAAAGTAAAAAATTTGATTGTTTAATGGATAGTGGGATTTCTGTATGAAATAGGCATGACAATGCTCTTATTTATGGACCTGAAGCAACGAAATAGATGAAAGGCAAAGCGACTTGAATTGGCCCATGAGAAAGGGTGAAGGAGAACGTGGAGGGGATAACCTTAGAAGCCATGGAAGCCAAAAGTTCGGAAATGACTATCACTTGCTAATGGGAAAGGTAGAAAGTGTCTATCCCACTATAGATTATTCTTTATTGGACAGTTTGGATGGACTTTGCTTTCCCAAGGATAGATCTGGGTTAGACTACTCTGTTGAACCCCTTTAGACAACTGCTATGTGCTTGCTGCTAGTGATGGATTTCCTGTTTCTATGTGGATGAATAAAGATATGAAAGAGATCAAGTTGGTCATATAATCACAAGAATTGTAGGGAGCATCTACGAGATGCAATGGCATATGGGGATCGGCCCTATGCACCGGGGACGAAGCATAGATGTTAGTTTATCTTGCTGTACCAGAGTGATTCACTGTCAAAAGAACAACGATGGGTTTTACCAATTGTAGGTAGTCCCAAGAGAGGGAACTAGCGATTCAATTACTTCTCTTTGGGTCAACAATGGTAACAAAAGGATATCTTTGTTAAAAAAGTTCAATGGAATGATATGTTTGGAGATAACCTTTATTGCCTTCTTTATGTATGCATCAAGTATTATTATTACTTCTTTTTGTACGCATTTTGATTTAAAAATCATGTATTCATGTCTGTGTCTGGATCCTTTTTTTCTTAAGAAATCATGTATTCTTGTTCGTGTCCCTTTTGTCTTGTATACCTATACCGTGTTCTTGTCCCTTTTGTTACAAACTAAAAATCCCGTATCCATGTTCGTGTTCCTGTCCGCTTCTCTTTATTTAGAAATCTCAAATCTTGCATCTGTGTCCCTTTATTTGGAAATCTTGTATTTTTATTGGTATCCATGTGTTAATATGTTATTCATGTTCAATGTGTGAAAGTTTGATGGAACTGTAATTAGGTGCTAGAAGTGTTCATTCCATCCAATAGATGACATATTTCACTAGGATAAAGCTCATTACTCTCTAATCTATTGTTACAACTTCCAAAATTACGAGGCAAACTTTGAAAATTATGAGGCTACAGCCGCTACACCATTTATGAGACAAACTTTGAGACAAGTTTTAGCATGTCAAGTCCTAGGAAAATTTTGACCGGGTTTCCTTACTTTATGGCCTAGCTCGACACCTCTCAACTCAGACAAACAACATCCACATTTATGCCCACGCCAGCCGTTCTCATCATAATTAACAATTACACCTTGTTTAACAACGATATAAATTAAGAAGGTATAAAGAATAAATGTCATACTACAAGTTGATATTCCCAAATACATACTACAAATTAATATCACTACTAACATTAAGCCATAATTTATACCGCACAAGTATATGGGCACCAGTGGCAGCTCCAATGGTCATGCCGGTGAAAGAACTCTCAACAAAAGGGGTGTCAAGAACTCTTAGCAATGGGGGTGTCAAAAATCTTGAGATCACCATATGTTTCAGCCAGGCCTCTGGTCAACTTGAAGCTTCCTCCCTGGCTAAGCCCGTGAGTTGAGTCACGGTATTGACTTGAACAATCTCTTCATCAACTTGCATTTCTACTACGGTATCCGACCACTGTATGATCTTTAGAACCTATACCCTAAGTTACAAGCATAACAAATCAATGTACCTGAGTATATATCCAAATTGTACAATGATAAATCTACAAGAAAAATCTCAAACCCTCTATTATACTTCTGAAACAACTAAACCAAAAGGAATCTGTAACTATAATCTTAGTTAGTTGCAATCCCAAGAGATGCAAAACCGACCTTAACAAAGGCCAACAAATACCTAGGCATTATACAATGGAGGTCCTTAATCGCCTTGACCAAATTAGGAAATTTAATAACCCAAAATTTTTAACGTTTATAAAATAATTTTAAAAATCATTCAATTGAGTCTTTAATATTTTTATTGTTATATTTATATTAAAATTGTTTTAATTTAACGATTTGATCGGACAGATGAGATTGCGTGTGTACTGTTTTATGGTGGAGTGTGATACACTGGATAATTTTTCCTTTTCTCTTCAATTGCCAACCGTTATAACCCCTAGAAATTTAGGGAGACCTTTTATGATTGACTGATGGAAGATATTTATGGTGGATTATAAAGCTTTTTTCTTTTTTAGATTTTGATGAGGGAATTTTATGGGTAACATCATAGAGATTTATATCATTGAGCCTATATAAACTCAACTTTGTTCTTCATTCTTGTTCACACCATTCTTCATTTATGCAATTCGAGACTAGAATACTTCCCAAGTCATTTATACCTCAAATCTTCGTCTATCTGTTTGTTTTCGATGGTGTATCAAACAACATCGGATCGAAATATAATTTTAGGACGTTATGTTTAGCACTAGCATGCACGCATTTAATGGCCACGATCTGTGTTTGAGGTAAATCAAAAGTATAATATACGCGTTCAAATCTCTAGGATATTTTATTCATATCAAATATTTGTATTCCTTTAATCATCTTGAAATTTTTTGTTGAATTCTGTTTTAACATATGATTATCAAAGGTACAGTATATTGCACGATTGATTATCGTAAATCTGATTGGTACATGTGCAGGCCCACCGGGTTACAGTAAGTTAGTTGTTATGATTGATTGTCTGTCATGAAATCAAGTGCATTATTATGTGCGCCCGAGTGGCGCATACGGATTAAATTATTTTTGACTTGGTTATTGCTTGACATGTTACCAAGATGGATCAAATACGAGATCTGTCTTTGACTGGTTATGGACATTATTGGAAATTATTTCGTTTTGACTTGTGACCTTCCTTTATTGATCCTACTTTATTCAAGTGCTTAGTTCTTCCTGTCTGACGAGGGTAAAATGTAACTGAGAAATACATGATCTCCCCCTCGGATAAATATTTGAGTTTGGCGAAGAACTATATATATATATATATATATATATATATATATCAGGGTACACGTGTCGATCACGTGAGGGTATGACTGACCTGAGAAGGGTTATCCGTACTTTATTTGAGGCGAGAAGGTCGAATATGTAACCAGCCGATCTAAGGAAGATGTATTGATAAGCAGTCGACATGAGAAAGGTGAACCAACATCTTGCCTACCTGAGAAGGACGGTCCGAGATACCATCGACTTGAGAAAGGCGATGGGTGATTGTCAGTCCGAGATAAGACAGAACTCCAAGTAAGTCGGAATAGAATTCTAAATAGATATGTAAGAGAAGTCCACAGCCAATTCGATTAACGTGAAAAGTATTGATTGAATGAAACTCTAATGGTGGAAGATACCTTCTTGGATAAAAACCAAGTGGGGTTTATCTCGTTAGTGGCCAATCAGAAGGAAATCCTACTCCAATTCTGATGAGGAATCAGTATCCTAAGAGAATTATGAAGGTTAAGTCACAAAGTCTATAAATAAGGATCTAGATTCACGAAGAAATGTATGCTCTCACACATTGATTTATTGGCTAGTAGAGAATATTAACTTGATTCCATTCGTCCTTGTGAACTTTGCCTGACTTAACCATCGAAGTGCCTTTCCGCCACAGCAGTGGAGGGTCCTCTAATGGTTTATTGTTTTGTAGATCACATATCCACCCATATTGAAAACATTATTTTTGCTGAATAATGAGTTCTTGGCTTTCCGTCCTGATTAAGAAAATCTACCCTTCCACACTATCATATAGTATACTTCCCGCGGTTTAAATTTTTTTCAGGTATTGGAGTAGATTTGTAGGAATCGAATTGGAGTATTTGAAAAAATTATTGTATTTAGAGAGAGATCATAATTGTGTAATTATATTTTTTTTTCTTGTTTCTAAGGCCACCATTTGTATTTTTGGGACTCAATTGTGTATATTTAGATACCTTGTTTCTTTCAACGTTGTCGAGAAACAGGGCATTACAAGAACAAGCTGACTATTTAGTTCCAAATTCTTTCTTTATTCATAATTTTCTAAACAACCAAAGAGACGCTTGAAAAGACCAAGAACCCAAGTCAAACCAACAAATGAATAGATTCTGAGAATCCAGTTTTGTTACAATCTTATATTTCAATCAGAATTCTTTTATTTTTCATCATTTTCTCACCAACCAATCAAATAAAGAAAAAACCCAATAATCCAGACTTTATAGAGTCAAACAAAGAAATGTATAGTCTCCTAAAGGAGAATTACACAATGCCCAGATGCTAACTTCGCACAAACTTCAAGAAAAAATCGAGAATGTATAGTCTCCTAGAGGAGAACAATCCCTAATTTGTGAGAAGCCCCAGTTTTTAAAAACAAACCCTAATGGGTTAAATAAAAACTTGTGGTGGTTGCCGGTGGTGTCAAGAGTTAATTTGGTGGTTCGTTTGTTGGTCGATTCTTTGGTGGTTCAATCGTGTTCTCCTTCAAGGGTTTGATCGTCTTGAAGGAAGCATTTGACAGCAAAGCTCCATTTCCTTTCCTTTTACTCTACATATTCGAGGTTACATTTCGTTCATCTGTCAAAAAACTTTAATTGATGTGTGATTTATTTGATTGCACATATAGAAGTTCTCAACTTAGTCTAACTTTATTATTAGATTATTTTTTTCATCCTTATGTGAAAGTTCTTCATAATTTTTGTGTTTTTCATCCTTAGATTATTAATTCATTTCGATGAGACATTATGAAAAAGTTATAAACAATGAATCAATTTAAAAAATAATTCAGAAAAATGAAAATGATAAAAAAAATATGGATAATTTGCAATAATGCTAAGTTTTCATTCTAGTTGTCCTTGTGAAGTTTGGAATCTAAATTAGACTTCTAGGGTTGATGTATTAAATCCTCTCGATTATCTTGCAAAACACTTAACACTAAATTAGTACCGATCGGGATTGGATCTTCGGTGGGCACTCCGAAGATCAAGATAGCCTTTTAGGAAGAGCAAAAATAACTTGAAAGTGTAGTTTTAGCGCGAGCGTGCATGTACCTGAAGTAGGAGTGCCGTTGGAGTATTTATAGAATAGGAACCCAACCGTTTGCCGTCCTCTTTGGCCAAGTTTATAGGTCGTGGTCCGGAGACCACGAAGGTGCTGCCACGCGTCCCACATCCGTGTGGATTGGGCGGGCGCACTTGCACGTTCCCTCAAAAAGCGGAGAGCACGTCTCCGCGTTCGGAGTCCGAGCGTAGAGCGTTTAGATGCCTCGGCCGAGAGACAGGAGAAGGGCCTTTTTAGCCGAACGATGATGCCGAGCATAAATCCGCCGAGGATTGATGCGGAATTTGAAGGTCATGGAGCAGAACGGCCGAGGTTAAATTGGGACCGACAGGCCATTCGACCCAAAAGCCGAAAATCCGTAGCGTTGGTTTTGGGTCTCGCCAACCTTGGGCCAAGCAGGAGTATGCCGAGGACGGTCGTGGGCCAGAGGCCAACTATTCCGTATTTCAGCCTACTACGATAGCCCCTCAACCCCTTCATATCAAAGCTGATGGTAGGAGGGGTTGATCTTCCGTAGGCTGGAGCCTCTTGTACGGCCAGGAATGACGAGGCATACCAACCGTCAACTCCACAAACGTTGACACGCGTCGCTCCATCCGAAGATCGGAAACGAATTGTTTCGTCTTCCCGCGTGTGACGCCTTGATTTTTGAACCAGGGTATAAATAAGGCGTGGTTAGGAAAGAGAATAACTTTTACCATTTCTCTCTAAATTCTCCAGAGCTCTTGACTTTCTCCAGAGAATAACTTTCCTTTAGATTCTTCTTCCACAATCGTGCAAAGAGGTATGGTTACTTAACCCTTTTCGTTTTCTGAAGTTGAATCCTTCGTGCATGTCCTTTTTCTGTTTCCTGTACGTTTCTTCGATTTTTAGCATAAGTCTCTATTTTCCAGTATGTAGTGTAAGTTTGACTTAGAGGGCGAGGACCGTACGGGTGGCCGAGGACCATGAGTGTGGCCGAGGGGTTTTATACTCGGCCGAACCCCCATGGGACGTAGTTGAGTGATCTTGCCTTAGTAATTCTTTTGACACCCATGCACTTCTTAATAGGATGTCCAAGCCCGAAGTGGATTTAGCCCTGGTATCGTCCTCTGATGCCGGAGAGCTCGGGCCAAGTGGTTCATCAAGACTGTCGAGCAGTGAAATAACGCCGCAAATAGCAAGGAACCGTTACACGCGCTTCTTTGATGACCCTGAAAGCCTTGCTGACTTTCGGCAGACCTACGACATTCCTGAGAATGTGAACATTAGCTTAGTTCAGCCGGACGAGAGCCCGATCTCTAATGACTACCAAATCATCCTTCCTCTGATGGCGATCATCAGATGAGGAGTAAGGTTTCCCTTTCACCCATTCCTTCGGCAAATACTGAACATCCTTCGACTGACCCCTTCTCAAGTAACCATTAACTTCTACCGCATAGTGATGGGGGTTACAGAATTGAAGGAGAGGTACAAATTGGCCTTCAAGGTCGAAGATCTGTTCGGCCTCTACTTTATCAGCGAGAACAAGGTCTCCAAGAGGAAGTTCCTCAGGAGCCGGCCCGAGCAGAGAAAACTAATCAGAGGGCTGTCGGACTCCGACGAGTATGCGAACGACTTTATTTGCGTCAGTGAGGAGTTCGAGTATGCGAGTACCGACTCCATCCAATACCTAGGGTGGCAGGGTATGCAAGTATCATTCACGTGTCAGCTTCTTTTTCTTCTTCTTCTTCTTCTTCTTCTTCTTCTTCTTCTTCTTCTTCTTCTTCTTCTTCTTTTTTAATCACCATCATTTCTTTTGGCAGGAAGAGAGGTGGTGTTACAGTTGAAAGGCCAAGCGTCGCGACCACAAATTGACTGAGCACTCACTATTCGGAGGAGGCATCGGCATTGTACGGTAGTTCTAGGGTACGTTGATTCGTATAGGTCAAAGGTTATAAGGCGCAAGAGGATTCTAGCAGCAGCGAATCCGAAGTGGGCGAAGGGGGGTCGTGCGATCTGGAAACCGCGACAAACCGTCAGCGACGAAGCTTGCCCGAAGACTCCAGTCATTCGCGCATCAGCTCACCGCTCGGCATCATCCGGGAGCCGACAGAGGAGAGTACGCCAGAGACTATTGTTGCCATATCGTCAAGTACTGATACCTCTTACTTCTCCTCAAGTTATAGCCCATCTGCCAGTGTTAGTGACGCGGGACTGAGAGAGATACTTGTAGAAATTGATCAGATGTCGCGCAAGGAGAAAGAGCCTCCAACCTTGAAGTTGGCAGCCGGTCCCTCCACTGGGCCGAGTAAAGAACAGTCGGATCGTTGCAAGAGGAAGGGTGCGAAAGGGTCTGACCAATAAAAAAGGAAGCAAAAGAAGGGAGACTCTCGCCCGGTTGAGATGGGTGCACAGCAGAGCCGCCCTCCGCCATCTCTCTCGACGACGGCAACTCCGCTTGTTGCCGTTGCCGAGGTTGGGGGTACAACGGTTCCTCAACCGTTTGGACCCAAGTTGATGCTGGCCGACCGTTCGCTGTCCATCGAGGACTCGATGGATACAACTCGGCATGTAGCCTTCGCTCTGGCCGAAGGCACGCTACTGCCCAAAGATGCTGACAACCTGCCGAAGAACTTGGAGGCAGCATTTTCCGAGCTGGCTAAGCTCACTGTGAAGGTACGGCCATCTATGATTGTTATTCATCTGTCGTCATGGTTATTTCAATGTTCATCCTTTACTTACCGTCTTATGTTTGTGATGTAGTCCTGCCAGCACCTGGTGTCGATGAAGGTCGAGCTTCTCAGGAGCGGCAACCAGACTCGGTCCTTTGGGCACTTCATGAAAAAGAGCAGCAAGAGAAGACCCAGATGCCGGAAGAAAGGAATGCTGCTCGGACTGCAGTTGCCGAGCCGAAGAGAATGCCAAGCATTAGCGAAGTGAGGAGAAGGATGCCGAGATGTCCAAAAAGGTGGATGAGGAGGACTCCAAAGGCTATTATGACGGCTATGCTGAGGCTGAGGGGAAGTACCAAAAGGAGATGGAGAGGATCAATATCGAGCTCGCCGATCTTCTCCAGAACACCTTTAGGAACAGTTGGCTGCAGACTCTGAAGGAGGCTCAGGTGCCAAAGGGATCTTCGCTATATGAGAAGATCCCTCAATATAATGAATATGAAGCCCCTGCTGAATCCGCCGTCTAGAACTCAGCCGAGCCTCCGTCCCCAGCCGAACATTCTATTCCTGCAAATGCTGCCAGATCTGTCGAAGACAGGGCCCTGGTGTCTGAAGAGGGTAGTTGATCCACCGGCTCCTGAATGAGCTTGTAATCCTTTTGTGAGCGTTCCAGGGTTGGGGAACAGGAGTTCCATCTAGGTCTTCTAATTTGTAAGAGCCGACACCAATTATCTTGATCACTCGGTAGGGACCTTCCTAATTGGAACCGAGCTTATTTGTCCGTTTGGTGCCGACTACCTTCTGGAGGACGAGATCGTTCGGTTTGTATGATTTGGGACGAACCCTCGCATTATAGCCCTGTGAAATCGTTTGCTGATATGCCGCAATTCGAATCCGAGCGACTTCCCTCTATTTTTTGGCCCCATCCAGAACAGTTGACAATGCTTTGTTGCTAGTATCTTGATGGAATTCCTCAGTTCGCATTGTGGGGATGCCGGCTTCAAGCGGAATAACGACTTCCATGCTTAAACCAATGAGAACGGCGTCCGCCCAGTTGATTAGCGTGGCGTTGTTCAGTACGTCCATAGGACACTGTAGAGTTCTTCAGCCCATCTGCCCTTGGCCGGCAGTAATCATTTCTTAATTCCGCCGAGCATGATTTTGTTCGAGGCTTCGGCTTGGCCGTTACATTGAGGGTATGAGAGTGTTGAATTGAAGAATCGTATCCTGTGCTCGGCGCAGAAGTTGGTAAATAGATCCCCCACGAACTGCGTGCCATTATCAGAGATAAAAGCATAGGGGATGCCGAACCTTGAAATTATATTCCGCCAGATGAACCTCTTAACATCCTTGTCTTCAATTTTAACCAAGGGTTCGGCCTCAACCCATTTGGTGAAGTAATCGGTAGCAGTAATGAGAAATTTAAAGCCGTTGGGGGCCACAGGGAATTTCTCAACAATATCCAGCCCCCATTGTGTGAATGGCCATGGATTGGATAAGGGGTTGAGTTGTTCAGCTGGCTGGTGTATGAGTGGAGAGAACCTCTGACATTGGTCACAAGTTTTGACTATCTGATCGACTTCCTTTTTCATGTTTGGCCACCAATACCCTTGGGTGAGAGCTCGGTGTACCAACGATTGTCCTCCCGGGTGATAACCATAGTTGCCAGAATGCAACTCATGGATTATAGCGCTAGTTTGCTTCGTGTGCACACATAACAGATAAGGTGTCAAGTGCGCCCTTCGATAAAATTTATTTGCAGGTCCTAACTAGAACTGAACAGCTTTGTGAATGTTTTGTGTGCTTCTCGTCGATCCCCGGGTAAAGTTTCGTCCTGGAGGTATGCCATAATGGGGTCCATCCAACTGGGATCCTGTGAGATATAATTGACCTCCACGAGAACTGCAGGTTTCTCAATACTTGGCAGTGGGAGGACATTAATGGAGACAGTCCTCTACCCCCAGTGTCTATTGCCGATGCGAGGCCGGCTAGAGTGTCGGCATGGGCGTTTTATTCCCGGGTGATCTGATCTAGTGTGAAATTGCAGAATCGTTGGGTGGACCGTCATACTGCGGCTACATAGCGGGACATTTGGTCGTCGCGGGTTTCATAATCGACGGATAATTGATGAACAACCAGCTGAGAATCACTGTAGGCATGATATGCTCGGCGCCGAGGTCTTCGGCGAAACGGAGTCCGGCTAATACGGTCTCGTACTCGGCCTCGTTGTTGGAAGCAAGGAATTCGAGCCGAATAGCCAGTTCATGAACAATGCCTTTGGTTGAAATCAGAACGACTCTGGCCCCCGAACCATGATTGTTGGAGGAACCGTCCATGAACATCCGCCAGAAGTTGCCGTGCAGGAGTCGCCAAGGTGACGATTCGGTGGACTCCTTGTTCGGCAGTGGGCTGGTACCTTCGGTATTCGGTGCGAATTCGGCAATGAAGTCTGCGAGGACTTGGCCTTTGATTGCCGTCCTCAACTGGTATTGGATGTCAAAATTAGCTAACTCCACGGCCCATTTTGAAATACAATTAGAAAGATCTGTCTTGCGGAACAAACTCTTTAGGGGCTATTCCGTCAGTACTGTAATGGGGTGCACTTGGAAGTATGGCGCGAGCTTTTGGGAGGCAGAGACGAGCGCCATTGCGAGCTTCTCCAAAGGCAAGTAGATTAGTCTCGGCACTAACCAGTGTTTTACTGGTATAGTAAATGGGGAGGTGCACCCGGTCCTCTTGTCGGACGATAACTGAACTGACCGCATGTTGGGACACGGCCAGATAAATGAACAGGGGCTCCTTGTCGTTGGGCGTAGTAAGCAATGGGGCCGAAGATAAGAAGGCCTTCAAATCTTGCAATGCTCGATCACATTCCGGGGTCTAATCAAAACTTCTTCGGCTATATTTTTTTAATAGCGTGATGAAGGGCCGACATTTATCTGAGGACCGACTGATTAACCTGTTAAGTGCGTCAGCCATTCCCGTTAATTTCTAAACGCCTTTGATTGTGTAAGGTGCTTCTAGTCTATTGATTGCATTGATTTGATTTTTGTCGGCCTCAATGCCCCGTCTTGTGACTAGATAGCCCAAAAACTTTTCAGAACCGATGCTGAAAGCACATTTCTCGGCATTGAGACGGAGCTTGTGTTCTTTAAGAATGTCGAACACCTCCTGCAAGTGTGTGAGATGTTCGGCTTCAAACTTGCTCTTGACCACTATGTCGTCAATGTAGGCCTCCATCGTATCCCCAATCTGCTTGCTGAACATTTTAGTGATCATATGTTGGTAGGTCGCTCCCACGTTCTTGAGGCCGAAGGGCATTACCCTGTAGCAAAATACCCCGCGAAGACTGATGAAAGCAGTTTTCTCCCTGTCCGACCCGTGCATAGCGATCTGATGGTATCCTTGGCACGGGGAAGCAGCCCTTAGGGCAGGCATCGTTGAGATTCGTGTAATCCACACAGACACGCCATTTGCCATTCTTCTTTTTAACGACCACTGTGTTAGCTAACCAAGTGGGATACTGGACTTCCTGTATTGCCCCGGCTTCCAACAGGTAGTTGACTTCCTCAATTACTGCTTCGGTGTGGATTGTTACCAACCTTCGAGGCTTCTGTATGACAGCTCGGTGATATTTGTCTACATTGAGTGAATGGCAGATAAAATCGGGGTCGAACCCCGGCATCTTGTATCGCGTCCAAGCAAACACCTCTTTGTTTCTCTTAAGAAAGTCGGTCATGGCTTCCCGTTCGGTAAGTGATAAGATGGATCCCAACAAAAATGTTCTGTCAGTGTTTGAGTCGTCGGCCGCTACAGTGATCAGGTCTTCAACTGTTTTTTCTGCAGCTGGTGTGCTGACATTGTCCAATAGAGGGGCATCCGGCACTTCCACCAATTGGACCTCTCCTAGGCAAACTTTGCTTTTTATTGCCACTACATAGCATTTTTTGGCAGCCAACTGATCACCTAACATCACTTCGGGCCCCCATGTCCCATTGAAGTTGAGGACTTGGTGCTAAGTAGAGGATATGGCCCCAAGCTTGTGCAGCCAAACACGATCGACGATAGTATTGTATGGACTTGGCACATCGACAACTACAAATTCGACCTCTACGGTTCTAGAGCCCGTGCCGATAGGGAGCTTGATTTTGCCAAGCGGCCAAGCGGGAGCCGAGTTGAATCCCACCAATGGTACCTCGGTGGGTTCAAGATCCATATCTTGCAAGTGTAGGGCCTTGAATAAGGAATAGTACATGACCTCGGCAGAACTCCCTTGATCAACCAGTATTTGACGGACCAATGAGTTGCCGAGGGTGAGAGAGACGACCAGCGCATCATTGTGCGGCACTTGGAGGTGTTGTAGATCTTGATCCGAGAACGAGAGGCTGCCCTTGGATTGGCTGTCCAGATGTGGACGTTTGACTCCCGTACTTACAGACATAACCTGCTTTCCATTTGTCGCACGCTTGATCTCGACCCTAAGGTTTTCTTCTGCAACCGCGTCCACCATCCCATAGATGACGTCGATCACCCTAACCTCGCCACGCTTCTCTTTCTCAGGTTCTGATTGAGATCCGGCTCGCTTCTTCTCTTCGTCTATATATTCCCTGAGGTGGCCTTGGGATACTAACCGCTTGAGGAAATCCCTCCATGCTCGGCATCGTGTGGTCAGATGGCTTTTCTCCCTGTGGTATGAACAGCGATAAGGGGAGTCCGGCGTTTTTCGAAGTTCTCCCAGTGGCCTCCTCAGCCATTCAAAGTATGGCTCATGCTGGATCTTCTTAAAGGATCTTGTATGTTGGGATTTTAAAAATTGTTTTCACAGCAGCAAACTCATAAGGCCGAGGACCCTTGTTTCTTCCGGAGGACACCATGTTCACACTTCGGCGTGCACCGCTTTGCGTGCTTTTGTTCCCATCCCCCTGATGGGGGTGGCTTTGTTCGGCCTGACGCCGTTTGCTTCAAGCCTCTTCCAATCTACAATGATTGTCTATCCGCCCCATGAGGTCGTCCATGTCGGAGGGATTGGACAACATAAGATCTTCGAATAATCTGCTCCTGTGATCCAACCCAAGTTTGAATAAGGTCACCGCAATGGTTGGATCGCAACCTTGTATCTCGCTGAAGAGTTCCCAATACCGAGCTGCGTATTGTCTGAGAGACTCATTAGCCGACTTTTGTAATGCGAGGAGGGAATCGACACCCTTCTTTTGCCTGCTACTGGTGACGAACCGAGCCAGGAAAGCAAGGGACAAGTCCTTGAAAGATGGAATCGACCCCTTCGGCAGTTTATCGAACCAAAGGAGACCTAGCTCTCCTAAGCTGGAAGGGAAGAGTTTGCACATCAGGGCGTCATCGGAACTGTAGAGAGACATCATCTGCCGAAAGTGCACTAGGTGCAGATAGGCATCCGTCTTTGGGTCGTATTTAGTGAACTTGGGGGGATTGAAACCACGCGGCGGACGTACCCCGTCGATCTCTCTAGTGAAGGGAGAGGAGATGAGCTGGTCGTGTATTATGATCGTGCTGGCCGTACTTCGTGTTTGGCCTGACCCCCTCTCTTGGCCGTGAGTTGTGGCCTGAGATCTTGCCCGCCATGGTATCGAGGGGAACGCCCTCGATAATTATGGCGCCTAGGGGACTGGTCCCTTCGGCCGCCATATCTTCTGTCCAACTGAGTTTCATGGGTCGGGGTGATATTTGAAAGGTGTAGTCGGCGGAGAGTACGACTGAGTGCTACTAACAGGTTGAGCCCCCAACCGTATGTAAACCGAGACTCGCCGAACTCCTCGTTCAACATCCGAACAGTTCTCAAGTAATGGGGACCGAGCTCTTCCCCAACCGCGTGCCTCGTTGATCATGTTTACTTCGGCCTCGACTCCTAATCGTTCGAGGGCCGGATGCTTCTGCCTTTCTCTTTGCTGGAGAGAACGTGTTCTATGCGCCTTCGTCGCCGAGCTTATGACATCTCACCGTTCTAATTAGGCTTCATGGCAATTTTGAGTTGCGCAACTTCTTCCCCAACCAGTTAGAGTAACTGGTCTTTTTCTGCTAGCCGAGCTTCCAGGCGTTCGACGTATGCCCTATCCCTCAGGTTAGCACGAACTTCTAGAGGGGGAGTGGAGGAAGAACTGGTAATATTACTGGGTCATTCTCGTTAGCAACCATTGCTGGGTTTGGCGAGAATCAAAGTAGGGGTTTTGAGATGAGAAGTCAAGTGGATCTCCCACTGTGGTCACCAAATTGTTGAGTCTGGAATCAAAATTAGACTTCTCGGGTTGATGTATTGAATTCTCTCGATTATCTTGCAAAACATTCAACACTAAATTAGTGCCGATCGGGATTGGATCTCCGGTGGGCACTTCGACGATTAAGTTAGCCTTTTAGGAAGAACAAAAGCAACTTGAAAGTATAGTTTTAGCGCGAGCATGCATGTACCTGAAATAGGAGTGCCGTTGGAGTATTTATAGAATAGGAACCCAAACTGTCTATCGTCCTCTTTGGCCAAGTATATAGGTCGTGGTCCAGAGACCACGAGGTATTGCCACGCGTCCCACATCTGTGCGGATTGGGCAGGCACACTTGCACGGTCCCTCAAAAAACGGAGAGCACGTCTCCGCGTTCGGAGGTTGAGCGTAGAGCGTTTAGATGCATCGACCGAGAGACAGGAGAAGGGGCTTTTCAGCCAAACGATGATGCCGAGCATAAATCCGCCGAGGATTGATGCGAAATTTGAAGGTCATGAGCAGGCCTAAAAGCCGAAGATCCGTAGCATTGGTTTTGGGTCTCGCCGACCTTGGGCCGAGCGGGAGTATGCTGAGGATGGTCGTGGGCTAGGGGCCCACTGTTTCGTATTTCGGCCTACGACAGTCCTTATTCTTCTTCTCTAATAAATATTGTTCTAAGGAGAAGAAGGCTTTAAGACACAAGAGTAATAAAATTCGGGAGTTGGAAGAATAGGTTCTTCCTTGAATCACATAAGCTTCTCTCCGTATTTTCATTATGAATGCAACTTTAAACCACAAATCAATTTTTTTTCATATATGTGCAACGTAGAGAGTTGATGGTGTGCCTGTAAACAAGGAATTAGGTCAAAGAGTTATAAAAATTGGACGAAACTAAAGACAGAAAGGGTAACAGTTATCTAGATTTGTTAGAGTTTGATTTATCGGTTTAAGTCAGTGATTTGCTAGATTGTAAGATTGTGATATTGGATGAATGTCAACCATGATCTATTGTAAAGATTTATAAAGAACCAAGTTTAAAACTTGTATCGAATATGAATTTAAAACCTGAGTATATTTTCTTTTCGAATTTCGTGTTTGTGTCGTTTATCTTGATAGTAAGATTTTAGAGCATGTGGATTTATATTTGATAGGTGATGGTGAAACTCAGTTTTGTGTTGTAAAGAACCAAGTCTAAAACAATTTATTTTAGTCTTGGGAGCTAAAATAAGACTAAAATTGTAGGGGAGCTAAAATAAATTGTAGGAAAACATAATACCTTTCCTAACGTTTTTGTATTATTTTCAGCGTTTATTGATGAATTTTTACCCACACTTTTAAATATCCCTTAAATACATTCCTAATGTTTATAAATGTATTTTTACCAACACTTTTTAAAAATCTCACAAATACATTGCCGGCGTTTTCTAAAACAAGGGGAATTCCTCAATTTTCAAGTTGCTGAAAAACCTTTCCCGGCGTTTCGCAAGTGCCGGCAAATACACCGGTAAATATTAGTGACGTTTATAAATGGTAAGTTTTCCTAACAAGAGTATTGGCATCATTTTTCAAAATCGTCAAAAATAGTGCAAAAAAAAGGCCAAAAAAGCTTTTGTCTTGACGTTTTCTAGACTTTTATCAGGATTTAACAAACACTGAGAATTATACCTTTTGTTGTATTGCCATTTGACCTAAATTAATTGGTATTAATATTACTGTACATTTTACTATTTTTATCAAGTATGGGCTAAATTTTTTATTTAGTTATTTCTTTTCATGAAAGGAACATAAAAAGTAAAAACAATTTAACAAAAATCTTAAAAAATTCACTTTTAAAAATATAAAATTTTAAAAAATAATTCTTTTTATAATTTTTGGCACACTTAACGTCATGTTATTTGAATTCTTTTGTATTTCAATCCATATTTATATATATAATTTTTTTATTTTTCTCATCTAGACAAATGGAAAAAACATTCTATTCTAAAAGAATCACACCACATACCCTAATATCTTTTAAAATCACAGTAAATAGTCTTACTTTTTTATTTTATGGAACACTCAAATCCTTTTGCCATGATATGCCTATTCCACCATTTCTTTTAAATAATGGTTTAGAAATGCCATTATTATCTTTTATTTTGATAAAAATACCTCCATCTTGTTCTACATAATTGGTGGCTTATTTTCATAAAAATAAAAAAATATAAGTTCATACATTATACATATACTACCTTAATTTTTTTATAACTCAATCAAAATGCAATTATCTCCAAGAAAAAAATATCTATTATGCTTAACATCTTTAGTTTGCTTTGTATCTGTATTAATTCTGCTCTTTATTCGACTAGTTTTTCTTCTCCAAATAAAAGAATTTAAAAAATTATCTTTCGTAAGTATGAAGTTAAATTTTTATAAGATTGTTCATTCTCCTCGAAATGAGGAACATAAAAAGTAAAAAAATTCTGAAAATTTGTTAAAAACATCGTTAATCTGGAAAAAAGTTATTTTTAAAATTATTTTTATCTTTTCAAAACTTGTTAAAAAAATTTGTCTTTTTTATTCCTTTCATAAAACTCACAAATTGATAAAACAAATGACCAAAAAATCACATTTCAATAAATCAACAAAAGTATAAAGATAAAAATTCTATTTTTAATAGATATGAAAAGTATAAAATTCTATTTTCAGTGAAAATCACTTTCACTTTTGTTCTTTTTTGAAATGTGCTTTTTCTTCATCAATTTTTTATCATTTTATGGTCTTGATCAAGAGAATAAAAAATATAAAAATTTTTAACAAGCTATAAAAGACAAAAAAAATTAAAAATAAAAACTTTTGAGATTAGTGAAGTTTTTTTTTTTAAACTTTCAGAAGTTTTTTACTACTTATGTTCCTCTGAAATGAATCAATAATCCTAAAAAAATTAGCGTAAAACTTACGAAAGATAATTTTTCAAATAAGTTTCTCTAAAAAATTAAAGCTAGTGTGTTATAGTATATGGTATCAGAGCCATTTATGGCTTAATATATTGTTAGTGCAATTATAGGTTATGAGACATGATTCTATTATTGCCTTTATAATTGCATAATATTTGATAGATGAGTAAAATAAGATGAATATTTCTCTAAAGGGCAGATTATAGATCTAAGTTTCAACATATATGTATTCTTTATTAAATAGTGGGACGTCACCCAAGTCGCGTTCGGATTTGTCCGGCATGGAAAACCCAGTTAGGGTGTTATGGCCTTGCTCCGGTAAACCGTTGACAGACGTGCTATTTGATAAAGAAATATTATATTTTGAAACCTAATCATATAATTTGCCAGTTAGAATGTTATCCATCTTTTCTTAAAAAATAAAATAAAATAAAATAAAATAAGGCATAAAATCATGTTCACATAATTTATATGCGCACTAACATCATCTCTTGATGAGGCGAATATTTCGCTCTAATAATGACAGAATAAAAAATTCTGAATTAATTGAATATGCAAATGTGCAAGAACAATTAAATCACTGGACAATACCTCCAGTCAGACCATCTACTATTTATGGTCATGGTTTATTCGAATTTAGGAGTAGCATGGCAATTAAGACCATGGAAAAAACTGAGAGCATTGAGCTCAATGATAAAATAATTAATCTTATGGATCGCACAGATCTTCTTGCTCATATGCGAGATTACAAATATGTTCATATTGGTTTAGTGCAGATTGCCTTAAAACCATTAACATTGCTAGGTATGGACACCTGTCTTCAAGTTACTCTACGTGACGGTAGGTGTAATAATTGGAGAGCTTCAATTATGGGAGCTATTGAAACCAGTCTTAGTCATGGACCGGTTTACTTTAATACTTACCCTAATTTGACCTTATCCTTGACTGATAGGAATTTAGGTAAAGTTCTGAATTGTAGGATCCAAACTAGAGGGTATGATTTCCTACCCGGATCTGAGGTAATTGCCTTAGTCTATCGTATCCAATACAAAGTGTTAAATACCCTTAATCCTAGAGTGCGTCAATTAGGACCACCTGACCAAACAGTCTTAATTGAGACCAATATGTTAACCTCTAATATTGCAACAAATAGGTTAATCAACTGGGAGGAAATCACTTTCCCTACAGCATGGACTATTCCTAATGCTGTTCCTCCTCAACCTATAGTAAATACAATTGAACAAATTGTTCAAGACACTGAGGGAAATGTTTCTCTCAACTTCCAAAATTCTGGAAGATTTCTGCGTAGTAGGAGTTCTAGGCATAGTTTCTCCTCTGCCCCTCAATCATATAGGGTTAGTAACCCATCTACTAGATACTCCACTTCGGAGGTCTCTGAGCGTCCACTTGGAGTCGATAATTTAACAGGAATAAGAATTTCTGAAAATCAAATTCCCCATGGGATATATCAAAATAACTCTGAACCAGTAGAATCACCTACTACATCTGAAATGGCTTTTACAATTAATCAATGATTATAGGGCCTGAAATCAGAAGAGAAATAAATCTTAATTTTCAACAACCCAAATACCATATAATACTAGTAAATAAAGAAAGAAATACTAGTAAGGATCGAAAGAAGAAGTAAGTACCTTCTTTATTGCAGAACTCCTTATACACGGATCTATTACAGAGAAAGAAGTTATTGCAGAGAGAGAGAGAATGAGAGAAAAAGGGGAAGAAGACTCTGCCTAGAACTAAACAGATCAGGCCTTTAAATAGACCTTAAAGCAAACACAAATGAAATTCAAATGAATTTCAAATTCAAATAACAGACAAATAAAAGTAATCTACAGTAAAATTCAATAATGAAGATTCCTGCCAAGTGCTCTGTGGGCCCCATTGACGCACGTAGTCTTCAATAATTGGATAAACAATGCCCCATTATTGAGCTAAACTGTCCCAATTTGGACTGGTGTCAAAATTGTCACCGAAAGCAATTTTGGCTTTTAGCCAATTTTTTCTTTTCCTTTTCTTTTTGCTTGAGATAAACGGTCAGCCATGATCTCCGTCATGCTATCCCAAACATCACCAATAGTTGGTGTTTCTACATTTAGATCGTCTTCAAAGGGGTCCTGAGATTCCCCTGCTAGACACGTGAATGGATTATTAGTGTCTTCTTTGGATGTTGTAGACGTCATTGATTCGTCGTCAGCAGATTCAGAATGAATAGTTTGAAGAAATTGTTCCTTCATGAGACCCATTGTCTTGACCACAATCTCGTCATCAGTGGCTCGAAGAAATTTTTCCCTAAGCTGAGCTGAAATTTCCAGAAAATGATTTTTAATGGAAATTTTCTCCTGATCCTGGATTTGGACTTTTAATTCAAAGACTTTTTCCTTTATTTTCTCCAATGTCTCGTTTATGTCTGCTCCTATCCACCATCTATAGTGAAAGGTCCTCTGCAGAATTGGTAATTGTAATTGATTGCGGCCAATTTGAATATCCCATCTCCAGATCCATGGAAGGCCGAATATAGTCATGGTTTCCAGAAATATTCTGCCTGGAGGATCATCTGCATGCTTTCCCCTTAATTGGGAATAAAACTGCGTAAATGGTTTCAATGCAGTTTGGATTTCATTGGGTAAATAATCTGGTTTTGGGCCAAATTTAGACCACCAAATATAAAACCAATTTGGAAAAGAATTATTTTGTGCCAAAATTTGAGGACATAATTTAAGAAACCAAGTATGTTTCTTTTTATCATTTTGATAAAAAAAAGTTTTTGTAAAAGCTGTAATATAGTCCCAGTAATTGTACTGGATCGGAACTCCATTTTCCGATTTAATATTCAAAGACTTGGATTTTTGTGGATGTATTCCCCATCTATGTATTGGAAGGACGGTCTTAATTACCGCCTTGTTGTAAGTTATTGGACTCTTTCTATCCGTTTTACTGTCATAAGTATGATGGATAGAAATGGAGCCTGACTCAGTGAGCATTGCTTCATATTGATACCTGTATTTGCCTTCAGGCACTTGGTAATTCATTGTATCCAAGTATTGGGACTTTATTTCCCATGGATCATGCTGCCATTGCATGTCCTTTGGTTCCAAGACCATAATTGTCTCGGTGGTGTCTAATTGTTGGAACA
This sequence comes from Arctostaphylos glauca, assembly GCA_019985065.2. NCBI lineage: Eukaryota > Viridiplantae > Streptophyta > Magnoliopsida > Ericales > Ericaceae > Arctostaphylos > Arctostaphylos glauca. The sequence continues at coordinate 16,233,739 of JAHSPW020000003.1, forward strand.
CAGCCTTTGATTCGACCACATCCTTAATTGATAGTGGTGTTGAAGTATTGGATGGAGACATTGTCTCTGAAAGTGAAGGATATTGCAATTTATTTGCCTTGAGATAGGCCAAGACATCTTCTGGGGTGACGCCTTTATTTCGTCCCCGTCCTTGGCCACGGCTGCGTCCCCTATCAGGAGGATGATTCATCCTGCAAATTCCTGCAACATAAATATTAAGCACCAGATAAAACATTAATTTGTGCTTGAAGTTTTTTGTACCGATGATAATAATGATCAAGAAGATCCTCTTCTTCCTCGGTATCATAACCATATATGAAATAATATTGGTTAAAAGCCCTTATTGCTTGTGCCCATTTGTTTAGATAAAATCTTGAGGGAAACATCGAAATAAAAATTGTTCCCTATTAGTTTGGCGCATGGCATTACTAACAATATTCCAATGCCCATATTTGGTGATTAGAAATCTTAATCTCTTTTTCTCCATCTCATGATGATAAAAATCATCAGAACCGGTCATGAAGAAAGGAGATCCGACATGGGTTATTTTGCGGGATTCCACAATTTCATCAATTTTTAGAAGGATAGACAATTGTCCTTCATATCCGGCTATTAAAGCTGTTGGAACAGCTGGTGGCACACTGGCAAGGAGATCCAGAATATCTGGATCCATTTGAAAATTCATTTATCCCTGTAAAAATTCCCGAGTAAGGAAATCAGGAAGAGAATTATTTTCTCCTTTAATATATTCTATCGAAAAATCATAGGCAGATAGTTCAGCCTACCATCTGGCAAAAATTTGTTTTGAAACTAGGTTTTTAACATCTTGTTTCAAAATCTGTTTTGCAGAGCTACAATCAATTTGAAGAAGAAATTGTTTTTTTTTTTTGATAAGCGAAGAAGAAATTGTTGATTGAGCAAATCATCTTGGAATTTATTAATGCATTTAATAATTGAAAGAATTTCTTTCTTCACAATACTATAATTGACCTGTGCATTCTTGAAAAGACCAGAAGTAAATCTGACTAATTCAGTTTTAGAAGTATTAGGGTTATATTGTTTCAAGATGCCACCATATCCAATATTTGAGGCATCAGTCTCAACTATTTTCTTCCAGTCTGGATTGGCAATAGCCAAACAGGGAAGTTGTTTTGCTTTCAATTTAATTTTTTGCACGGCTCTTGTGTGAATATCAGTCCATGCAGGAGGATTCTTTCGAAACCTTTCATAAAGGGGTGCAGAATCTTGAGCTAATTCTTTATAGTAGTCTCCAATATAATTAAGACTACCTAAAAACCGCTGTAATTGGGTTTTATCTTTTATTTCATCTGGAAATTTAGAAGCAAATTCAATACTTTTGTCAATAGGGATAATTTTCCCTTGATGAATATTATGCTCCAAAAATCTGACGTGAGTTTGGAAAAGTTTCATTTTAGGGGCAGAAATTACAAGTCCATTTCTCTTGATTACATCTTTAAATATTCTAAGATGTTTCATATGCTGGTCGATGTTCTGAGAAAATATAAGAACATCATCAATATAACAAATTGCAAATTCAGCATATGGATAGAAAATGTCATTCATAATATTTTGAAATTCTGAAGGTGCATTCTTCAGACCAAATGGCATCACGTTCCATTCGTAATGGCCAAAAGGTATTGCAAAAGCAGTCTTATATCGATCAGATTCCGCAATTTGGATCTGCCAATATCCAGATTTTAAATCAAATTTAGAAAAGATGACAACCTTATAAAGTCTGTCTAACAAATCCTTTTTATTTGGAATGGGATACCTGATCCACATTAAAATTTCATTTAGTGGTTTATAATTTATAACCAATCGAGGAACACCTCGTTCTTTCTCAGCATTTTTATTGACATAAAAAGCAGTACAACTCCAAGGAGAATAGCTTTTTCTTATTAGTTGTTTTTTCAACAAACTGTCAATTTCATTTTGACATAACTGTAAATATTCTTGTCATTAGAAGTTGTGCATTCAAGATTATTACACTTACAATCTTTTGAAGTAAGTGTCTCTATTTCTGAGTCAGAGGAAGAAGAATCGTCCTCAGAGACCTCATTTAATTGATCATCAGATTCATTTTCAGAGTATTCTGATTCTGATTCTAGTATTATTTTAAAGAGTTGCTGTTTTAACCCTTCATCAATTTGAAGCTCATTAAGCTTTTGTCGGACACGACATTTATTGGCATAATGACCAATTTTCCCATATTTAAAACATTTGGGCGGATCTTTAGAAGCTTTTTGTTTTATTGGCTTCTTATATTTTTTAGAAGAAAATTTTCTAGATTTGGAGGGTTCAAAATTCTTTTTCTTCTTATGGAATTTTCTTTTAGAATATCTTTTAATGGTTTTATTTTGTTTATGACCAGGAGGAGTGGATTTGGTCATATCATACCCAAATTGGTCACAAAATTGGCCAAGCTCTTGCTTGCCAGTTAAATTCTGTTTTTTCAATTGGTTGTGTAATTTAATATCATTGCACAGAGTTAATCCTTCTTGAATTATTATGGAAATTAATTGTCCATAAGTGTATTTATCATAATTAATGGTTAAACCATTATTTTGATTTTTCAATTTTTTACGAATTTTCTCAGCAAAGAAATATGGTAATCCATCAATAAATTTGGATTTCCAATGCTCACTATTAGCATCATTCCTTTGCATAACTTTTGTAAGGAAAACATCCTTATACCAACGGAAATGGGTTAACGTTGGACATTTTAGATTTTGAAGTAATTCTCTACTTCGTTCTCTTTGGTTATCCCAATGACCAACAAAGTGGAGAATTATCGCTTGTACAAGAGTGTACACAGCATCTTGTTTTTGTTGATTATTTTCTATTTTAATTGCACCAAGTATTTCTGTGCGTTGTATTGGTGTAAGAATATTATCCCACCATCCTTTAATCATGCCAGTAAAGCCACTGTAATCCAACCAGCAACTTTACTGTCTTCATTCCCATTATTACAGCAAATTGTGCTATACGTCAGCATTTGATGCACCACAGAAAATATTTGGTATTCTGTCATACCATCAATATTCCATTCATAAATGGTTCTGTCACTATATGACATTTGTTTTTGAAAATTAGATTCCTCATATAAGATATCTTGAGGTGTTGGTCTAGGGTAATAATATCTATCAGCACCAGAATAAGGAAAATCTTTCCTAGGATACTGAATTTTATTAAGAGTATTGGTAGATTCAGTAAAATTATTTTCTAAATCCTTAAGTTGTGAATTCAACTCATTATCAGAATCAGATTTTTCTGATAGCGTATTAATAGACAGGTTTTTCATTCTGCCTTGTAATTCGCGGATTAATTCAGAAGTTTCATTAGGATCACTCAATTTGAATCCTGTAACTGTTATAGGTGGTCTGATATTAACCTGAGATATATCTGGAGGTTTCTTATCAGGTGGTTTTGATATTTTTAGATGATTTATATTTTCATCTATTTGGGAAAGTTGATCTTCCATTCTGATCAACTGATTACCAATTGTATTAAGATGTAGATTGGAAAAATTATTTTGTTTATAAATTTTATTATTCGGATCTGTATTTGCAGAATGGACAAATGCCGAGGCCTGCAAAGGAGGTTCAGATTCCGTTTGTGCTTCGACTTCAAGAGGCACCGTTGGAGGATGAACTGTCTTTATTACAGTTCCTTGATTTGTTTTCCAGTTTTTACAGTAGTCTTGGAGTACATTAATAAACTGGTCTCCATAATCATGGATTATGTTTGTATAACTAATGGATTGGTCAATTTCTGTATAATATTGTTCGTTGAACCATTGGGTAAAAGGTATAATATTTTCAGTTCTTTCACACCAATTATAAAATTCTGTTTTGAATTTCATTAATTGATCTCCATTATATTTGGAGAAATACCATCTACGAAATTTATGGGATTTGGGTTGTTGAAAATTAAGATTTATTTCTCTTCTGATTTCAGGCCCTATAATCATTGATTAATTGTAAAAATGATTTCAGATGCAGTAGGTGATTCTACTAGTTCAGAGTTATTTTGATATATCCCATGGGGAATTTGATTTTCAGAAATTCTTATTCCTGTTAAATTATCGACTCCAAGTGGACGCTCAGAGACCTCCGAAGTGGAGTATCTAGTAGATGGGTTACTAACCCTATATGATTGAGGGGCAGAGGAGAAACTATGCCTAGAACTCCTACTACGCAGAAATCTTCCAGAATTTTGAAAGTTGAGAGAAACATTTCCCTCAGTGTCTTGAACAATTTGTTCAATTGTATTTACTATAGGTTGAGGAGGAACAGCATTAGGAATAGTCCATGCTGTAGGGAAAGTGATTTCCTCCCAGTTGATTAACCTATTTGTTGCAATATTAGAGGTTAACATATTGGTCTCAATTAAGACTGTTTGGTCAGGTGGTCCTAATTGACGCACTCTAGGATTAAGGGTATTTAACACTTTGTATTGGATACGATAGACTAAGGCAATTACCTCAGATCCGGGTAGGAAATCATACCCTCTAGTTTGGATCCTACAATTCAGAACTTCACCTAAATTCCTATCAGTCAAGGATAAGGTCAAATTAGGGTAAGTATTAAAGTAAACCGGTCCATGACTAAGACTGGTTTCAATAGCTCCCATAATTGAAGCTCTCCAACTATTACACCTACCGTCACGTAGAGTAACTTGAAGACAGGTGTCCATACCTAGTAATGTTAATGGTTTTAAGGCAATTTGCACTAAACCAATATGAACATATTTGTAATCTCGCATATGAGCAAGAAGATCTGTGCGATCCATAAGATTAATTATTTTATCATTGAGCTCAATGCTCTCAGTTTTTTCCATGGTCTTAATTGCCATGCTACTCCTAAATTCGAATAAACCATGACCATAAATAGTAGATGGTCAGACTGGAGGTATTGTCCAGTGATTTAATTGTTCTTGCACATTTGCATATTCAATTAATTCAGAATTTTTTATTTTGTCATTATTAGAGCGAAATATTCGCCTCATCAAGAGATGATGTTAGTGCGCATATAAATTATGTGAACATGATTTTATGCCTTTTTTTTTTAAGAAAAGATGGATAACATTCTAACTGGCAAATTATATGATTAGGTTTCAAAATATAATAGTTCTTTATCAAATAGCACGTCTGTCAACGGTTTACCGGAGCAAGGCCATAACACCCTAACCGGGTTTTCCAGGCCGGACAAATCCGAACGCGACTTGGGTGACGTCCCACTATTTAATAAAGAATACATATATGTTGAAACTTAGATCTATAATCTGCCCTTTAGAGAAATATTCATCTTATTTTACTCATCTATCAAATATTATGCAATTATAAAGGCAATAATAGAATCATGTCCCATAACCTATAATTGCACTAACAATATATTAAGCCATAAATGGCTCTGATACCATATAATACTAGTAAATAAAGAAAGAAATACTAGTAAGGATCGAAAAAAGAAGTAAGTACCTTCTTTATTGCAGAACTCCTTATACACGGATCTATTACAGAGAAAGAAGTTATTGCATAATTGCACTAACAATATATTAAGCCATATATGGCTCTAATACCATATATGCTTAACATCTTTAGTTTGCTTTGTATCTGTATTAATTTTGCTCTTTATTCGACTAGTTTTTTCTTCTCCAAATAAAAGAATTTAAAAAATTATCTTTCATAAGTATGAAGTTAAATTTTTATAAGATTGTTCATTCTCCTCGAAATGAGGAACATAAAAAGTAAAAAAATTCTGAAAATTTGTTACAAACATCGTTAATCTGGAAAAAAGTGATTTTTAAAATTATTTTTATTTTTTCAAAACTTGTTAAAAAAATTTGTCTTTTTTATTCCTTTCATAAAACTCACAAATTGATAAAACAAATGACCAAAAAATCACATTTCAATAAATCAACAAAAGTATAAAGATAAAAATTCTATTTTTAATAGATCACAAAATGATGAAAAGTATAAAATTCTATTTTCAGTGAAAATCACTTTCACTTTTGTTCTTTTTTGAAATGTGCTTTTTCTTCATCAATTTTTTATCATTTTATGGTCTTGATCAAGAGAATAAAAAATATAAAAATTTTTAACAAGCTATAAAAGACAAAAAAAATTTAAAAATAAAAACTTTTGAGATTAGTGAAGTTTTTTTTTTTAAACTTTCAGAAGTTTTTTACTACTTATGTTCCTCTGAAATGAATCAATAATCCTAAAAAAATTAGCGTAAAACTTACGAAAGATAATTTTTCAAATAAGTTTCTCTAAAAAATTAAAGCTAGTGTGTTTTTAATGTATGAACTTATCTTTTTATTTTTATAAAAATAAGATATCAATTGTGTAAAAAAAGGGGAGGTGATTTGGTCAGCAAATAAAAAATATTAAAAGTATTTTCATTCCATTTGTAAATGAAAGGGTGGAATAGAGATATTATAATAAATGTACTTGACTGTTACATAAAATAAAAAAGTAAGAGTGATTAATGTGATTTTAAAAAATACAGAAATATACAGTTTGATTCTACTAGAATCAAGGGCTATTTCTGGAATTTATCCTAAATAATATTACATAATACAGAGTTCTTAAAAATATATATGATTTAGTGCAAACCGTTAATTGGTACAAATGAAAAAATTAACCCCCCAAAAATTTGATAAAGTTAAAATGATAGAGTTAAATTTTGGGGTTGGCCGGGGCATTAAGTATAAATACCAACAATATTACGCACACACCACTTTTAAAACGACGTGATTTTTGTATAAATACTTGCTAATAAAACAAAATAACGAACAGGCGGAGGGACGGACAGAGCCTAGTAGTTTCTAGGCCCTCCTACAAAAATCCAGATGCATCACTTTCCTCCTATATTACCTTCCACTTCTGACTCTCTCCATACGGCACAAACGCAGACACAAGAAAGAAGCAACAAACAGAGATCACTACTACCCAGCGTCAAACGCAAATCGTCGATCGCTCAATCCCTTTTCTTCTAGAAGCTTCAATTCACTCGTTTGCCGAAAGGTAAGCGAACAATCTCTCTCTCTCTCTCTCTCTCTGCAATTCGCATTTATGTACTACTTTTTAATCAATGATACAAGAAGCAGAAATTCTATAGGCATTAGTTCTACATTGATCTGTTTCATAATGCTACAATTTCTTTTCTTTCTTTCTTTTTTCAGTTGTTTTATGATTTATGATATTGAATTGAACTTTTCTCCGTGGGGTCAAGGGGTATTTACATTTGTTTCCACATGCGTCGGGCTGTTTTTTCAGCATTTCATGCACGATGCCTCAGTTCAATGATCATCTTTGAACTGAATGCAGAGTTCAGTTTAATAGATCACATACTCTCGGAGTTTCGGAAAATTTTCTCTCTGTTTCTTTTCTTTTTGGTTTCTGTGTAAAATAGATTCTGCTTGGTTAGACGGTATTAGTCCATATTAAATATGTGATAAGATCACTGAGTAAATTCTCTCCTCGGTCGATTCTGCGAAAAAGAATTGTTGTCCAGAACCGCCGACTTATTTTCAGGTCTTTTCCCTTTAGGAGTTCCAACCAACTGTAATTGAAACTTGGCAACACGTTCATTCCAATTCTGGTGTATTAAATGGTAAAATTTCTTGAAATTCTGGCCTAGGTATAGTACTGAATTATGTTCCTGGTTAAAATTTATGTTTCAGGCTTAACTTTCAACCATGAATCCTGACAAGTTCACCCACAAGACAAATGAGGCCCTTGCCGGAGCCCATGAACTGGCTATGAACGCCGGACATGCACAGTTTACCCCGCTCCACATTGCCGTAGCTTTAATTTCTGAACCCAACGGGATTTTTCGACAAGCAATCGTCAATGCTGGCAGTGGCGAAGAAACTGCAAACTCAGTTGAGAGGGTCTTCAATCAGGCAATGAAGAAACTCCCATCCCAAAACCCTCCACCGGACGAAATCCCCGCGAGTACTTCCCTCATTAAGGTGATCCGACGGGCTCAGTCTTCACAAAAGTCCAGAGGCGACACCCATTTAGCGGTTGATCAATTGATCCTTGGCCTATTGGAGGATTCCCAAATTGGGGATCTTCTTAAAGAGGCAGGGGTCAGTACTTCAAGAGTGAAATCAGAAGTCGAAAAGCTTCGGGGAAAGGAGGGGAAAAAGGTGGAAAGTGCTTCTGGGGATACGAATTTTCAGGCTCTGAAGACATACGGCCGGGACCTCGTAGAGCAGGCTGGAAAACTTGATCCAGTCATTGGTAGAGATGAAGAGATTCGGAGGGTTATTAGGATATTATCAAGAAGAACTAAGAACAATCCGGTTCTTATTGGAGAGCCTGGTGTGGGTAAAACTGCAGTAGTCGAAGGGTTGGCACAGAGGATTGTTAGAGGGGATGTTCCTAGTAATCTCAATGATGTGAGGCTTATAGCGTTGGATATGGGGGCATTAGTTGCGGGAGCAAAGTATAGGGGGGAATTTGAAGAAAGATTGAAAGCTGTTTTGAAGGAAGTTGAAGAGGCTGAAGGAAAAGTGATTCTCTTCATTGATGAAATTCACCTTGTTCTGGGCGCTGGTCGAACGGAAGGGTCCATGGATGCTGCCAATCTTTTCAAACCAATGCTTGCAAGGGGTCAACTCAGGTGCATTGGGGCAACAACTCTTGAGGAGTACAGGAAATATGTGGAGAAAGACGCCGCTTTTGAGAGGCGGTTCCAACAGGTTTATGTGGCTGAACCAAGCGTTGCTGATACGATTAGTATTCTTCGAGGGTTGAAAGAGAGGTATGAAGGACATCATGGTGTTCGGATTCAGGATCGAGCTCTTGTAGTTGCTGCACAATTATCATCTCGATATATAACTGGTATGTAGTTTTTATTGTATTATCGGTTTGGCTCTTCAAACTAGTTTTTTCATGTATTTGAACAGTATTTGAGTGTTAAAAAAGCATGCAAGACTGACTGATACAATTTCCTCGGTGTCATTCAGGGCGGCATTTGCCAGATAAGGCGATTGATCTTGTTGATGAAGCTTGTGCAAATGTACGAGTCCAGCTTGATAGTCAACCTGAAGAGATTGACACTCTTGAAAGGAAAAGGATACAATTAGAGGTTGAACTTCATGCGCTTGAAAAGGAGAAAGACAAAGCTAGTAAAGCCCGGCTTGTGGAAGTGAGTATCCTGTCATTTTAATATGTTGAGGACTTAATGAGAGGGTTAAAAGGAAAGGTTATACTCTTCCATTTATGCATGCTTATATTCATGTATTTTCTTGTGTAATTGAGGTTACATTGAAAGAACATATCAAACAAGAACCAAGGAAAGTATTCCTTCCTATTTACAGGAAGGAAGAGAAATTAAAAACCTGAGAATGAGAATCAAAATTCTTATGGGGAACATACTTGTGCACAGAAGTTGATTTGTGGATAAGAACCTTTAGTCATAACATCAGAATAAATTTGATAAATCTTGATAGTTTGATCAAGCTTGATGATTGAGAATTGAACTCCTTTTCCAGGTGAGAAAAGAGCTCGATGACTTGAGGGACAAGCTTCAACCATTGATGATGAAGTACAGGAAAGAGAAGGAAAGGATTGATGAGGTCCGTCGACTCAAACAGAAACGTGAAGAGCTCCTGTATGCATTACAAGAAGCGGAAAGGAGATACGATTTAGCTAGGGTTGCTGATTTAAAGTACGGTGCAATTCAAGAAGTTGAGGCCGCAATAGCGAGGTTAGAAGGGAGCTCAGAAGATAATTTGATGCTAACAGAGACCGTTGGACCAGAACAAATTGCAGAAGTTGTGAGTCGCTGGACTGGAATCCCAGTAACAAGGCTAGGTCAAAATGAGAAAGAAAGGTTGATTGGACTTGCTGATAGATTGCATGAGAGAGTGGTAGGACAAGATCAAGCAGTAACTGCAGTTGGGGAAGCTGTGTTGAGGTCTAGGGCTGGATTGGGAAGGCCGCAACAACCGACTGGTTCGTTCCTCTTCTTGGGCCCTACCGGCGTTGGGAAGACCGAGCTTGCCAAGGCTCTTGCGGAGCAATTGTTTGATGATTCTAATTTGTTGATTCGGATTGATATGTCCGAGTATATGGAGCAGCACTCGGTTGCTCGATTAATTGGTGCTCCACCTGGGTAAGTAATCAATTTTGTAGGATATGATGTAGTAGAGATTAAACCCTTGGTTACTTATTCTGGTCTGTCTCTTATTTCAGCTATGTAGGTCATGACGAAGGTGGGCAACTCACAGAAGCTGTGAGGAGAAGGCCGTACAGTGTGGTACTTTTTGATGAAGTTGAGAAAGCCCACCCCACTGTGTTCAATACCTTGCTTCAAGTTCTAGATGATGGGAGGTTGACCGATGGCCAGGGCCGAACAGTTGATTTTACCAACACGGTGATCATTATGACATCAAACCTTGGAGCCGAGTATCTATTGTCTGGACTAATGGGTAAATGTACAATGGAGCATGCTCGGGAAATGGTGATGCAAGAGGTGGATTAGCGCATTCCATCATAAATAAACTTGAAAGATAGTGTTTTCATGCATGTCGATATGATTTAGAATAGAATAGCCCTAGAGCTGGGATATAATTTTAGTTTTGGTACGTAACAGGTTAGGAGGCACTTCAAGCCCGAGTTGCTGAACCGCCTTGATGAGATTGTAGTATTTGATCCTCTATCTCATGAACAGTTGAGGAAGGTTGCGAGGCTTCAATTGAAAGATGTTGCGAGCCGCCTTGCAGAGAGGGGTATTGCCTTAGGTGTGACCGAAGCAGCACTAGATGTGGTATTAGCAGAGAGTTATGATCCTGTAAGTGTAATAATTCTTTTCTATATGTATATGTTTAATATCCTGCCTGCACTTGCAAGTGGTACTAAAATCTATTTTACAATCATGGGTTGTTGGTTCCAGGTTTACGGTGCAAGGCCAATAAGGAGATGGCTAGAGAAGAATGTTGTGACAGAGCTATCGAAAATGCTTGTGAGGGAGGAGATAGATGAAAACTCAACTGTTTATATAGATGCTGGGCACAACAAAAAGGAGTTGACGTATAGAGTTGAAAGGAATGGGGGACTTGTGAATGCAGCAACAGGCCAAAAATCGGATGTGCTGATTCAACTTGCTAATGGACCAAGGAATAGTGATGCTGCCCAGGCAGTGAAGAAGATGAAGATTGAAGAAATAGATGATGATGAAATGGACGAATGAATGGATGAATCTTCTTGTGAAGAAATAGATGATGATGAGACGGACAAATCAATGTTTTTGTTCTATATAATGTACTAAATTTGTATTAATCGTTGTTTTCTTTTTGCATCTCAAATGTTTAATCGGTCATTCTCTGTGTGTACCTAATTACGTTATTGTATGCTCAATCTCTCCTCTATTAATCGTGCATGTGTTCTTGGACTTCTTTTTCCTTTCTAATTATTTTTACCTGCTTGTATCTTTTTAAGCTATCGTTGCTCAGAAATGCTATCAGTAAAGAAGGGAGGCCCGATGGTGGGCCCCCCAAACCTACGTGACCCTCTCATTTTGGACTCGCCCTCTTTTTAACTCTCTCTCTCTCTCTCTCTCACTACAAATGACATTTTTGTTAAAATGTCCTTACTTAATTAACTTCAGATTTTTAGTTTTATTCAAAAAAATTTATATACCATATATTTGTTATTTTATTGATTAGCCTAGATAAGGATTATTAGTAATTTATCATAATTTAACAAGTTTTTATCAAAATGTTGAAGTTTACAGTTAATCATAAAATAATTTTTAAGTAAACGGTAAATTTTTAATATTTTTTTAGAATAAAATTTGAAAAGTACGATCAAAAGAGATTCAAATGAGCGATGCTGATCATTTTTCCTCTAAAAATTGTGTGCATTAGGACATGTGATGAATATGAATATTTTTTAATAATTTTAAAAAAATTTAATTTAACTTTCGGTTAATCCTAAAATATTTTTTAAGTAAACAGTAAATTTTAGTTTTTTAAAAAATAAAATTTAAAAATTACAATTGGAAGACGATATTTTTGAATAATTTAAAAAAATTAAATTTATTTTATAAATCAGCAAAAAAAAATTGACAACAAAATATATAAATTAACAAATAGAAATCACGTTTTTTTTTAATTTTTAATGTTTGAGAGAGAGAGAAGAGAAGGGGGAGAGAAATTTTCAAAGCAAAAAGAGTGGCCTTCATTTTGCTACCTGGATTACTGATGCACACAATTTTAGAGGAAAAATGATTGATATTTGCTCATTTGAATCTATTTCGATCGTGCTTTTCGAACATTATTCTCAAAAAAGTATTAAAATTTACCGTTTACTTAAAAAATTATTTCGAGATTAACTGTGAGCTCAAAATATTTTAATAAAAACTGGTTGAATTATGATAAATTATTAACAACCCTTATTTAGATGAAACAATAAACTAAAAAAAAAATTACAGTATATAGATTTTTTTGAATAAAAATAAAAATATAAAATTAATTATGTAAGACCATAGTGTATTTTGTTAAAAAAATTATTTGTAGTGAGAGAGAAGAGAGAGAGAGAGCTAATTATAAAGAGAGAGAATTCAAAAGAATGACACTGTGGGTTGGGGGGCGTCAGTGGAGGGTTCGGACCCCATTCTTTACTAATAGCATTCTTGATCATTGCTAATTGCTTAGAGCATGTACAACAACAAATAGGTAGATTAACTAGAGAATAGTGTAAATTTTTATTTAAGTTAACCACGCCGCTTTCTATACTTAAAGGGGCTAATTGGATGATGCCTTATGGGGTGTCTTAATTAAGTCATGCCTTAGTTAAGGCTGGGCCCACCCATAAGGTGTTGATTGGCAAAATTTTTGGAGATGTGTTAATTAGCAATGAGCCAATGAGGCTTATTAACACACCAACCATTGCCTTATTTGAAGGCACCCTCCCCCTAAGGCTAACTAAGACACCCACCTTAGCTTAAAAAATGACCAAAATATCCCTCCTTCACCCTTTTAATATATGCTTATAAATATAATATAAGTATACATAAATATATTATGAGTATATATATTAATATATTATAAGTATACACACTTATACACACTCTTATAAGTATACTTATATGTATATTCAAAATATATATACCATACAAATATATTTATATATTAGAAATATATATAGTATATAAGTATAATTATATATTAGAAATATATATATACTATATATACTTACTTATCTATTTTACCAATCCACTATCTTATATTCATTTTGTTTTTTCTTTTCAATTAAAATTATTCTCCCAAAAGAGATGGAAGAGAGAGAAACAATAAAAAAAACTAATACATGGTGAATAGTAACTAGGTAAAAATAGCTAGTTACTATTCATAAAATTAAAATAGCTTTGATTTATTGAGTTTGTTGGAGCTTTATTTTTTTGGGTTGGCTAGGTAAAATATCTAAAACTAACAATTTGGAGAGTTTGTTGGACTTGCTCTTATAAATGTTCCATAGCCCTTTTGGCTTAATTTTTTTTGGCACTATTAACTTTTTAGCTTAGTTAAGAAACGTACAAAATTATAATTAAAAGTTTTAAAAAATAGCAAACGAAAAAGCAATTGTTTCTGTATTTTAAGTATCGTTTTAGTATTTTTAGTACTGTTTACATCTTTTTTTTTTAATAAATTTTGAGTCACAACCTTCTTTATATATATGTTTTGGATGATAAGAATAAAAAATGTACTAAAAAAATTGATAAAAAACTATAAAATAATTACAATTTATTAAATAGTATTTATGTATTTAATTTTAAAATTTGGCCTATTTTTTATTATATTACTTTTGTATATTTATTTTTAAAAATTTATAATTTTTTGTCTTTTGTCTAAATTATTAATTCGTGTAGACGAGACCTTTCAAAAAAATTATAAATAATAAATCAAATTTGAAAAGTTTAAAAAATATATAAAATAATTTTAAAACAGAATGTTTCTATTTATTTATTATTTTTAATTTTTAGGCATATTTTATATTTTTAAATTTTTTAGCTGAGGCGGATTAATAATTCAAAAAAGTTCAAGATAAAACTAATGAATGCAAAAAAAAATTTAATAAAAAAAGAGTTAGGTCTTAATGAACAAAAAAGTTCAGAAAAGATAAAAATAATTTAAAAATAAGTTTTGTTTGTGTTTATTGTTCATCTTTAATGAATTTTTTTAATTTTTAAACATAATTTTATATTTTTTTATATTACTTTCATTGATTTGGACTAATAATTTATAAAAACTAAGACACAAATAACAAATGCAAAGAAAAAAAGAAAATAGAGAGGGTTAGGCATCGACAAACAAAAAAAATTAAAAAATATAAAAGTAATTTAAAAAACAAGGTTTGTTTGTGTTTATTATTCATCTTCAGTGATTTTTTTAATTTTTTAACATAATTTCATAATTTTTAAATTTCTTTCATCAAATCAAATCAATAATTTTTAATAAATTTAGGTAAAATAATAAATAAAAAATTAATGAGACAAGTTTTTTTTTTTAAAAAAATCATGATAGGGGAAAACTATAGCTTTTAGTGCAGATCTACTCTAGATTCGGATATGTCGACAACCCAATTTAGTGGATACAACATAAGTTTTTTTGTGAATCCTTATATTCACCAACAACAAAATATTAAATTTTAGAACTACCGTCCGAATTGATTCTGTTTAAAATTAGATATGTAGACAACCCATTAAATATACATACGGGTTCAGTTACAATTTTTTATTTTTTTTTGTAAACCTCAAACATTCACACCCACGGTAAATATTTAAACAAAATTAAGAACTACAGTTTGCTTTGATTTCGTTCCAAATTTACTCTCGACTCAGATAGGCAATCCAGTTTAATGGGTATAGTCATAAAATTTTGTGAACCCTTATTTTCACCAATATTATCAAACATTTAAAACATGAACTATGTTTGACTTGATTTCCAAATAAGGGGTACATATGTAGGCAACCTAGATAAATAATCTAGGTCCAATCCATAAAATAAATAAACTTTATTGTGCTTATTTTTTTTATTTTTTTATTATTCGGTTCTCGAAATTAAAACTATCGTAGTTGGAATCAAAGATTTTTCTTTTATTAAAAAAATTTAATTAAGAAATATGTTATGTTTTGAATGAGTTCGACCTACATAATAAAAACTTACATAAATTATTATTTATGTAAGTAAGATTATGCTAAGCAAGAATTAAAATTTTGCCTAACAATAATTTCATAGTTTTGACTTCAAGAATGTTGGCTCCTAAAAACAATTTGTTTCATAGCTAGGACCTATTTTCTCATGTGTTCTAAAAACAAAACCACATGAGATAGACACGTACATCTTATGACTGAAAGATGGTAAAGGTCCACAATGGAAGAGCTCTCTGTGATAAAAATATTTCTTTCATTGAATTTAATAGTTGGTGGCTAAATTGTAAAGATCCGAGATCGATATGGTCTCTCACAAAATCTACTACATTAGGATTAGTTCGACCAATATCATTGGTCTGCCCTACTTGTAGGTTGTGGCCACTTATGTCATAATAAATTCGAGTACGATGGCCATATCCCATATGTTGATTTTGGCCAATATGCTTATTCTGGCCAACCTCATCACCTTGTTCTCTATCTTCATGATCATTTGAGGTTTCAACCATTGAGTCTACCTCCCTACTTCGTTTCACGTCTGCAAAAGATGGAGGAAAATCACCTTGTTTCCTAGTTTTGACCATTCACAACACTGTGTCCCACCAAGCATGCTGAAAAATTATTTGAATTGGCATATTTCTCAAAGATTGAAATTGAGTGTGAGCGTGCCAAAAATGACTTGTAATTGTCTTTTTCAAAAAATTAAATTGATAATTTGCAGCCAAAAACTACTGGAAGTTTGTGTTATCTCTTTCTTTATCTCAACTAAGAGGATTTGTTTTAAGCGTTGACACATGGTTTAATCAAACTTAAAAAACAAGAAAAATAAAATATGAAGGGTCAAGAAGATGAAAAGTTTCTCGAATTTAATGACAAAATTACGTTCAATGATTCATGCGAAGGCCCAAGTACTTCAAACTAGTTAACCAATTACAATTAAGTACAATTATGGCTACAAGCTAAGTACAATTATTGCTACAACTACTGGTTAATCTACTTCTAATACTATTGGGATAAACTAAGAAACATAATGAAAAAGTATGCCCCTATGGTTTTTTATTCGGTGACTTCTTCTACAATGTTCTCCATTATTCATAGGCAATATTAGGAAGTGTTCATTGATAAGTGTTCACTGATAATTGTTTTGTTTTTTCCACATTAATTTCTTGAATACTCAACTTTCCCACCTTCGATCCATGACTGGATCATGGCTACTTGCTCTTGTCACATTTTAGTGCTTTTTTAGGCAGGGCCGGTCCTGAAAATTTCAAGGCCCTAGGCGAGCTTGAAAAATATAACCTCTATACATTTTGAAGAAGATTATTGACGAGGATAAAATGTAATTGAGAAAATACATTTAACCCCCCGATCAAGTTCGGAGTTCAGCCGAGACCGGATAACATATCCAGAAGCACGTGCCGATCACGTGAGATAATGGCCGACACGAGGAGTGCCGACCATACACAAATCAGGGTAATGGAACCATGTATTGAGCAATGCCGACCTGAGAAAGGCGGATCCATGTCTTGCCGAACAGATAAGGTCGGTCCGAACTACGGGCAGCCCGAGAAAGGCAATGAGTAACCGTTTTTCCAAGATAAGACAGAATCCCGGATAAGTCGGGATTCGGTTCAAACAGATATGGATGAGAAATCCACGGCCAATTTAATTAATATGAGAAGTATTAATTAAATAAAACGCTAATGATAGAAGATAACTACTAGACAAAGAGTTATCTCATTAGTGGCCAATCAGAAGGCACTTCACTCCAATTAGAGTCCTAAGAGAATTAGGATTCAAGAGAAAGTCTATAAATAAAGCTCCAGTTCAATAAAAAGAGGTACGTTCAAAGTAGTGCATAGTTTCGCTTGCTAATAGAGAATATTAGCTTGAGTTATTATTCCCCTGTGAGCTTTTGCCTGACTTAACCATCGGAGTGTCTTCTTGCCACAGCGGCAGAGGGCTCTTTGACGGATTCTTGTTTTGCAGATCACAGGTCAACCCACATTGAGAGATTTGTTTCGGCTGGATAGTGAGTTCTTGGCTTTCCGTCCTGATTGAGAAAATCAACCCTCTTACAATTGGCGCCGTCTGTGGGAAAGTTAAAGATTCATGGCTGAAACACCAAGAAAAGATCAGGGGAGAGAGCGTGATGGCAAAGAAAGGTCAAGATCCCCCCCTCCAGTTCCACACAAATCTAGGGGTCCTAGGAGAGAAGTTCCTAGGGTTCAACCCCCTAAAATGGTAGGGGAGCAACTTGGAGAACAAGCGCTGCCCCCTGCCGTTCCGTTGCCTGCCAACCCACCGGTAGCTCCTGCGCTACCAACCATATTGCCAACACTGCCTCTGGAGCAGCGTCCTGATCATTCGCGAGAAGCGGAGCGGTCAAGAAATAGGGACAGGTCCCAAACTCAAATCCGGAATGAGGGAGGGAGAGAATCCCGAACTTATGAAGGGTCTCGCCGAGACGAGAAATACAATAACGCTGATCGGATCCGAAGGAGGGATCAAGAGATAGAAGACATGAGGCGTTACATACGACGCTTGAAGAGGGAAAACCGAACTCTCCTCAAGCATAGAACTCCCGCCCGCCATTCAATGTCTGGGCGTGACGAGCGTTCGGAAACTGGACCGTCTCGGCAAGGTAGCCGACACGAACCAAGTCAGAGACCCCGAGGAGGGGAAAATCAGAATGGGGCATCGTCGAATCTAGGCGGAATACCTCCAGTGCAGCCACTTCCCGACATGAGGGAATGGCTGAATCAGCGGGCAGGATCGGCCCCAGATGTCCAACAGAGGCTCCCATATCAGCCTTTGCCGCCGGTGGCTCCGATAACCGATATGAGGGCGTGGTTGAATCAGCAGTTAGGACTCAACCGCCCGGAGGATGACGAGAATCAAAAGGAGCTACAGCAGCTGGCAGTGTCACCACTGTCAGTACAGATTGAGGCGGAGGACTTACCCAGAAAGTTTGTCCCTCCGAAGTTCACGATTTATAATGGACGAACGGATCCGATGACTCACATCAAAGGATTCGTGAACTCCATGATGATATATGTGGGCCATGATAGCCTTTACTGCAAGGTATTTTCCTTGAGCCTGGGCGAGATAGCCCTGAATTGGTTTCAGACTCTGCCGCCGAGATCAATTACAGGCTGGAGGCAACTGGCAGATCAGTTCCTCAAGAGATTTGTGGCTAACCGAGCACAAAAGAAGTACGTGAACACGCTTCTGACCTTGAGAAAAGGACCAGAAGAGGATCTCAGACAGTACGCCAGCAAGTCTGGGCAACCTATAATGAGATCGGGGATTGCACGGAGGCCTATGTCGTAGAATCTTTCAGGCTGGGTTTGTCGTACCGAGATCGGCTGAGGGAGTCTCTCACCATTGATCCCCCGAGTACCATTGCCGATCTGATGAGCACGGTCGAGAAGTATGCAAAGTTTAAGGATGAGATCCGCCGAGATAAGGATCGGCCAGCTGGGAAGGCACATAGGAGTGCAGTTATAGAACCCGTGGCAAAGAGGCCAAGAACTGAGGTGGCCGAGGTGGCGCAGGTAACCAAGGAGCAAAAACCACATGGACCCCAGGCGTATAGAGCTATACGTACAGTTTTCAACACCCCAATCTTCAAGCTGATCCATCCTTTGAAGAATGAGCCCTTCTGGAAATGGCCGGCTGGGTCGGGAGAGCCAGTGAAGCGCGACCCGAACAGAGATTGGTGTAGCTATCACCGCAACAATGGCCATATGACAGAGAAGTGCAAGGCGCTTAAACGATTCCTAGAGGAATTAGTTGAAGCCGGGCACCTTGGACGTTTTGTGGCCGAACAGAGGCAACAAACGGTTCAGCCAGAACCGATGGAAACCGAATCCTCTGAGGAAGAGGCGACGATAACCGGGACCGTGCATGTGATACACGCGGCAACTCCGGTTCCTGATAAAAAGGAAGTTCGGCTTCAACGTCGCCGAGACGGGCACAAACATCATGTTCAACACCTCGGGCAGAAGCGGAAAGAGCCCGAGACTAAGGTAGAAACGGTTATATCCTTTTTAGAGAAGGATTTGGAGGGGGTAGCACACCCCCATAATGATGCATTGGTGATCACGCTGCTCCTCGGCACCCTCAACACGGAGAGAATCCTAGTTGATCAGGGCAGCTCAACAGAGATCCTATATTATGATGCTTTTAAGAAGCTCAAGCTCGACAAGGCAGATTTGCAGAAGGCCGATATACCACTCATCGGGTTCAGTGCCGAAGCAGTCTGGCCCTTAGGATCCATCACTATCCCTGTACGAGTAGGAAAAGTGACTTTGGATGTCGACTTTCTGGTCGTGGATGTACCTTCGGCATACAATGCCATAGTGGGAAGAACTTGGCTCCACAGGCTGGGGGCAATCCCTTCCACCTACCACCAGATGTTGAAATTTCCTGGGAAAAAGGGGATCGAATGTGTTCGGGGTAATCAGACAACAGCGAGAAGCTGCTATGTCACCTCCATAAAGCATAAACCAAAGGCCGAACACGTAAAATCCATAGAAGTCCCAGATCGGGCAACAATAGAGGATATCGAGCGTAATCCAACCGATCGAGTTGTAGAAAAACTCAAACAGATACCAGTTCACGAGACAGACCCAGAGCGGTATTTTTTGATCGGGGCTAAGTTATCAGAGCAGGACGAGAAGGTCCTGATAAAAATTCTTAAAGAGCACATAGACGTATTCGCTTGGACACCACAGGAGATGCCTGGGGTGAGCCTGGATATTATATGCCATCACTTGAACGTGGATCCTGCCCACAAACCAGTGATGCAGAAAAGAAGAAGATCGGCAGTCCAACATGTGGATGCTGTAATAGAGGAGGTAGATCGGCTGCTGGAGGCCGATACCATCGGAGAGGTGCATTACCCCGAGTGGTTATCCAACACCGTGGTGGTCAAAAAGAAGAATGGCAAGTGGAGGGTCTGCGTGGACTTCACTAATCTCAATAAAGCTTGTCCCAAAGATAGCTTTCCACTGCCTAAAATAGATCAGCTGGTGGATGCCACAGCTGGGTATCGGCGTATGAGCTTTTTGGACGCATATCCGGGATATCATCAAATAGCCATGCACGCGCTAGATCAAGAGAAGACGTCCTTCATTACTCCGCGAGGACTCTTCTGCTACAAAGTGATGCCTTTCGGCTTGAGAAATGCAGGGGCAACATATCAGCGGTTAGCGACTCTCATGTTCAAGGAGCTGCTCGGGAAGAGCATGGAAGTTTACATCGACGATATGGTCGTCAAATCTGAGGAGGCCGAATCCCACATAGATGATCTCGGCAAAACCTTCCAGGTATTAAGAAAGTACAAGCTCAAGCTCAACGCGTCGAAATGTGCTTTCGGGGTCAGCTCGGGGAAATTCTTGGGGCATCTGGTTACACGTAGGGGAATAGAAGCCAACCCCGATCAGATCATCGCCCTGCAGAATTTGTAGAGCCCCCGAACTGTGAAGGAAGTTCAGAGGTTAACCGGAATGGTAGCAGCCCTGAACAGATTCATCAGCCGATCATTCGATCGATGTCGGCCATTCTTTCAACTGTTGAGAAAACAGTCCAAGTACACCTGGGGGGAAGAATGCGAAAGGGCTTTCCAAGATATGAAGAGCTACTTGGCAAACCCCCCACTGATCATGACTCCCGAGAAGGGAGACGTGTTGACACTTTATCTGGCCGTATCCGAGCATGCGGTCAGCGCGGTCTTGTTGAAAAACAAGGATGGCGAGCAGACGCCAATATACTATGTGAGTAAGACGCTCCTGGATTCGGAGACAAGATATCTCCCCTTGGAGAAGTTGATCCTGTCCCTTGTGGTGGCCTCTAGGAAATTACAGCATTATTTCCTGGCCCACACAATAGAAGTACCGACCAAACATCCCATCAGTACTGTCTTGAGAAGAGCAGAACTGTCGGGAAGGGTGGCAACTTGGTCTGTGGAACTCGTGGAATACGACATCAGATTCCTCCCACGGACAGCAGTAAAGGGACAAGTCCTGGCGGACTTTATTGCAGAATTCTCCCACGAACCTGTGGAAAACATCGCTTCAATCTCAGAGAGGGATATGCCCGAACTGGGAGAAATAGTTCCCGACTAGGTACCATACTGGAGATTGTATGTCGACGGATCATCCTGTTCACGAGGATCTGGAGTCGGCATTGTCATAGAAGAGCCAGATGGATGCTATTTTGAGCAGTCCATCCGATTAAATTTCAGCGCCTCCAACAATGTTGCCGAATATGAGGCATTAATACACGGGCTCAAATGCGCACATAATCTGGGGGCAGAGTATGTGGAAGTCTATTGCGATTCGCAACTGGTCCTCAACCAACTCAGTGGAGAGTATGCCACCCGAGATGAGAAGATGACCGCCTATGCAGAAAGGGCCAGAGCAGAGTTATCCAAGTTTAAGAAGACAGTGATGACACATATCAGCTCTAGACAAAATGAGCACGCAGATGCCTTGGCATGTTTGGCTTCGGCAATACCCAGAGACAAGCACAGAACCATATATGTGGATTCCATTAAGTATCCGAGCATCGACATCCCAATTGCTGAGAAGGCTTTAGAAATCGATCTCGGCCCGAGCTGGATGGATCCCATTATCTCCTATCTCACTGGGGGAACTGTCCCCGAGGACAAAAAAGAAGCCCACAAGCTACGGATCAAGGCAACACGCTTCTGGCTATCGCCTAAGCAAGAACTCTATCGTAAGTCCTACATTGGTCCCTATCTGAAATGCGTACACCCTACTCTGGTTCAGAAGTTCTTGTACGAAATTCATGAGGGGACATGTGGGAGTCATGCTGGGGGCAGGTCCATAGCCCATCGCGCCATATCTCAAGGATATTGGTGGCCATATATGCAGGAGGATGCAAAGAAGTATGTCCAGATCTGTGAAAAGTGCCAGAAGTTCGCCCCGATCACACATCAACCTGCTGCCGATCTGGAACCACTCACCAGTCCATGGCCCTTTGCCCAATGGGGTATGGATATCGTCGGCCCGCTTCCCAAAGCAACTGGGGAGAGGAAGTATCTGTTGGTCGCCACAGACTATTTTACCAAGTGGATAGAAGCCAAACCACTGGCTAAAATCACCGAGAAGAATGTTGAGCGATTCGTATGGCAGAATATCATCACCAGATTCGGCATCCCATACGCCATCGTCTCGGATAACGAAACCCAGTTCCAAGACAAGTTCAAGGCCTTCTGCTCACAGTACCAGATTAGAAATCACTACCCTCAGTGGCATATCCCCAATGCAATGGGCAGGCAGAAGCTTCAAATAAGACAATACTGGGAGGAATCAAGAAACGGCTAGAGAAAGCCAAAGGTAAATGGGTGGAGGAATTGCCACTCGTCCTGTGGGCATACAGGACCACTCCTCGTCGATCTACGGGTGTTACCCCGTATTCACTTGCTTATGGCACCGAGGCTGTCATCCCTCTTGAAGTTGGCATCCCAACTCTCCGCACCGAATTGATGGAGCAAGGTGGCAACGATCAAGCGTTGGCCACAGAACTCGACTTTGCCGAAGAGAAATGGGAACGAGCCATGATCAGACTCGCTGCCTATCAGTCTACTCTCTCTAGAACCTACAACAAGAAAGTCCATCAGAGGGAATTCAATCTCGGCGACCTAGTCCTACGCAAGGTCATGGGAAATACGAAAGATCCAACTGATGGCAAGCTCGGGGCTAATTGGGAGGGTCCATACAGAGTTATAGGCCGGCTCGGGAAGGGCGCCTACAAACTACAAGACTTGGATGATAAGGAGATACCACGGAGTTGGAATGTTTCCAACCTTAAGAAGTTTTATCAGTAATTTCCCTGTTTCAGTACTTATGTTTATTTTCAGTAAATAAAAGTACCAGTTTCAATTTTTGAATAGATGATTCAGAAAGGCTATTAATGTTGTTGCCACATGTACTACCTTCCTGGGGGGCAAAGATAAATCCAGTACATACAAGATTAGGATGTAATTCCAAACTTGAGAAAAGTTTGAAATTGTTCAATACTTGAGAAAAGTTTGAACTCCAGAACATACTTGAGAAAAATATGTGTTTAAGCCTAACTACAGGTTAAACAGCCGAACAGACTTGAGAAAAATCTTAGAAGTGTTCAATAGTTGAGAAAAGTTTGAACTCCAGAACATACTTGAGAAAAGTATGTGTTTAAGCTTGAATACAGGTTAAACAGCCGAACAGACTTGAGAAAAGTCTGAGAAAGTTCAAGACTTGAGAAAAGTTTGAACTCCAGAACATACTTGAGAAAAATATGTGTTTAAGCCTGACTACAGGTTAAACAGCCGAACAGACTTGAGAAAAGTCTGAGAAAGTTCAAGACTTGAGAAAAGTTTGAACTCCAGAACATACTTGAGAAAAGTATGTGTTTAAGCCTAACTACAGGTTAAACAGCCGAACAGACTTGAGAAAAGTCTTAGAAGTGTTTAATACTTGAGAAAAGTTTGAACTCCAGAACATACTTGAGAAAAGTATGTGTTTAAGCCTAACTACAGGTTAAACAGCCGACATGACTTGAGAAAAGTCTGAGAAAGTTCAAGACTTGAGAAAAGTTTGAACTTCAGAACATACTTGAGGAAAGTATGTGTTTAAGCCTAAGTATAGGTTAAACAGCCGATATGACTTGAGAAGAGTCTAAGAAAGTTCAACACTTGAGAAAATGGTGAACTCCAGAACAGTTCAACACTTGAGAAAAGGGTGAACTCCAGAACAGTCCAACACTTAGACAAATTTGAGGTTGAGATTATACTTGAGAAAAGTTTGACTTTAATTCAGTACTTGAGAAAAGTCTGACATTTAGAAATGGTTAAGGTGATTCATTACTTGAGAAAAGAATGAAGTCTAAACCTAATTGGAATGATCCATTACTTGCAACACATAAGTCAAAAGCAAATAGTTCCATTTCAACTCAAAGATGGGTTACATAAAAGTTGCAAAGGAATTCAAATACAAAGAAAGGAATCCTAAGGCGCGACATCGGCAGCCTGAACTACTACTACATCATCGGCAAGCTGCTGCTCGACATCTGGGACAGCAGTATCGGCAGCTTTTCCTGCCTCTTTGGCGTCATCAGCATCGGCAGTCCGGCCTGCCTCTTCAGCGTTAGCAGCAGCGGCAGTCTTGCCTGCCTCCTCGGCTTCAACCTCCTCGTTTTCCAACTCGGCAGCAGTTGGAACCTTGGAGAACAAGGGCTTCCTTCGGCACTTGGCATGCCTCCAGAGCGGCCTTCCAACCCATCCCGATGAATTCGGCCTGGATCTCCGGCATCTGGTTTTCAATGAAGTCGGCAGCAGCATCCGACATGCCTTGTGAGTAGGAGTCCTCTTGGAGGCGCTTCAGTTCGGCCATATCATGAGTTTTGAGCTCGGTCATCTGCTCCTCCAGCTCGGCAGATTTACTCATTTCAGTTCCAAGCCGATACTGCATGGTATCAGCTTTCTGCTCGGCATCGCGAGCCTTTTTCTTAGCAACGGCCAAGTCCTCTTGGACTTTGTTGAACCTGGCCTTGGACTCTTTCAGCTCCAACTCGATAGTACTGTATCGAGCCTCTAAGTCCTGGCAGTGGCTCAGGCACATTAGAGTCTTCTGCACGGCCTGCAACAAGATCGGGAAATTAAAAATCAGAATAGAAGTTGCAAGTGGAAAAGAAAACAACAAAAAGAACAGCCGAAGCAAAATACTTACAAATACTTCGTGAGCCATCACGGAGCGCAGCAGGGTCGGGAGATTGGTGCCTTTGTAGGGCTCGACGTCCTTCGGTAGCATCAGCATACCCGTGAGGGTCTGCGTGACGTCGAGATCTGCCGCCGAGTCGGCAACAGTAATGAGATCAGCCCCATTTACCAGCAAGGAAGGACGCCATGGGGCGGCCTTCTCAACAGCTTTGGCCTTATCGGCCGTCTTGCTCTTCTTCGGCAAGACAATCGCAGGAGGATCCTCTTGAGAGGGATCCATTGGCCTCCGCCTCGGGATGAGGGGAACGTAGGCCTCAGTTGAAGTCTCTTCAGAAGGTGACGAGGATTGGATACATGATGATGGAGTTGTGGCACAAGAGCATGGAGACTTGCATGTGCCTAGCGTGCCAATGACACGAGCAAGGACAAGACATATTCAGCAAGCTATGGGGAGCTTCATCGCTGCCCACGAGTTAAAAGGCTTGGCCGACTTTGACTGGGTGGATGAAAAAAAGGCCTTTAACTTGTTAACTTGCCATGAGTTAATTGAAGGTCCAAGCCATAATGAAGCTAACATGTAAAAAGGCCAAGAGAGAGGAGGATGGCCTGTGAAGCAAGCCCAAGAAGCCAATGGAGAAGAGCTGGGCGCCATTTTTGGAGTGGAGCACAAGAATTAGTCAACTTTTGCTATTCGATAGTATTAGATTTGATTTTATTCAGATTCCTTTTTTTTTTATTATTCTCTAGTCTATTTTAGTCATAACCCTAACCCTATTTAAGGGGGTTCAAGCAGCGTCTGAGGGGAGTTTTTGATTGATAATACAATTTAGTGAGAAGTTTTTTCTCCTTTGTTCTTCATTGAACTCTCAACGAACAAACAAGTGTATCTGCTTGTAGCGTTCAACTCAATTGATATTATTGGTTCTTGTTTCAGTCATAAACAACGGGTCAATAATCCTTGTTCCCCTTGATATTATTGGTTCTTGTTTTCCTAAACAACGGGTCAGTAATCCTTTCGTTTGAATCTGCGTTTGTCAATCCCAGAATCGAATTCAACATTAATTGACGAGTTTCGCAACTCTAGTGAGGTTTGTATCATTTTGGTATCAGAGCCAAGTGCCAAACCAGGTTCTATCATATCCTCTTCGATTTTCAATCATTGAAATCGTGTCTTTTTCTATATCTGACCTTGTTCTTGATTTCTTCTATTGAGTCCGCTCAAAACCCCTATTCTATTTCAGCCATCTATCTGTGTTCTTTACGTCATTTTTGCAGCAATTGAAGAAAAAGGAAGAAGAAAAAAGAGGCTGAACGAAGTGAAAGAAGGATCGTGAAGTTTGCTGGAGCACTATTCAATTGTTAATGAAGTTTGATCCCATTCCTTTTTATGTGTTCAATCGAATATGTACTTTCCTTTTTTTAATTGCCTATTGATTATTTCGTAATCTTTCCATTCTGATACTCCTTGATACTTTCTCTTTCTTGGTAGTCCTTAATCCTTTCCAATCCGTTGTGTGACTAGGGCTATTTTATTAATTGCTGATTGAATCCTTACAAGTAAATTCTCCTGATTTGTGTGTTGCTGAGTTCCCTAAAGAACTTAGAGGAAAACTACGAGTGGAAAAAGGCTAGAGAGTGTGAGATTACTTTCAGAAAAACAAAAAGCCATTAAATTGAGTGAAACATGAGTGTTGAGTGATATTGCTGAGAGCAAACACGTGAGGGAGTGATTGTGAGGTCCTAACAAATTTTTTTTTTCCTTTCTTTTATTGCATTACAAGCATGAGTTTGGCAGGAAAGGGCGTTGAAGTCTCAGATAAGGAAGGTAGTGGTGAGCAGCAAGATATCGCTTTCACTTTGAGAGCCATGCAGCAACAGTTTGAGAGAATGCAAGATATTTTTGGGAATTTCAGTGATAGACTGGAGAGACAAGATCGACGCCTTGATGAGTTGCAACGGAGGCAGCCCGCACAAGTACCCAATGCAGGGAGGCAAAACCGCCAACTCCCTATACCTCAAGATGTTGAAGACGAAGAGTATGAAGAAGATGAGGGCGTGGCATCTGTGGGTAGTATAGGAAGAGTTAGAGTAGCTAGAAATGGAAGACGAAGACATGATGGGCAGGAACATAGGGGTAGAGATGGAGTAGATAGGAACACTGGCAGCATCAAAATGAGGATACGACCATTTCAAGGAAAGAATGATCCTGATACCTACATTGAATGGGAGAGGAAGGTGGAGCTTGTATTTGATTGCCATAGATACTCAGAAGAAAAGAAAGTGAAGCTTGCCGCGGTGGAATTTGCTGATTATGCCATTGTATGGTGGGATCAATTAATCCTGAACCGGAGAAGAAATTATGAACGGCCTATTGAGACTTGGGAGGAGATGAAGGCTGTCATGAGAAAGCGATTTGTTCCTTCACACTATTATAGGGATTTACATTTAAAATTGCAAAGCCTAAAACAGGGAACAAAGAGCGTGGAAGATTACCATAAGGAGATGGAGATAGCATTGATTCGGGCTAACATTGAGGAGGATAGAGAAGCAACTATGGCTAGGTTTTTGTGTGGTTCGAACCGAGAGATTACTAATGTGGTGGAACTGCAGCATTATGTGGAGTTGGAAGACATGGTTAACATGGCCATAAAGGTAGAACGACAACTCAAAAGAGGAAGGGCAGCCAAGCAAGATGGCAATCCTTACTCGAATTCTTCTTCAAATTGGAAGTCAAAGTG